>OX940985.1:17490845-18053845 GCA_954871275.1 Leptopterna dolabrata
CCCGGTTGATTGATTTCTACGAATCACCGAGCCTATTTGTTGAGTAGTTGCCGAAATGTTTTAGAAATATGCCCAGACGTAGCCCGGTATATGAATGCTAGCAAACTATCAATCACCAGGATTTTGAACCGCTTGAAATAGATCTGAATCGGCAGTGAAGTTAACTAGGTTTTAACGACATGATCGTTGATTATTTGACGATTTGAACTGGACACTTTTCAACATGCAACACCGTGTGAGATGGTATATTGATTACAGTTAGATTGATTACTAATTGGATAATAATGTGATTAAATGATGTCGAGCAAATAGATAGACCAAATCTAGATAGATAGGTGATAGGTCAAATTCTGATAACTTATGTGTCGTGAGTCCCTCCCGGGAACACTCCTATAATATTAAGTTCTCACCAATATCCAAACGCCAAACTAAAGCTCCGTAAATAAAGATATGAGTGGGGACAGGCGACAGAACCCAGGGTTACTCAACCTGGGGCCCCACTACCAGCTCCCTGCAAGGAGCTGGAGGGAGAGGCCCCCAAGTCCTATAAAACCCTGGATCCTGGAGCTCAAGCTTCATTCGACACTTCCTCTAACCAGCTCTCTCTTCTCTCTCTTACCTTCCCTCTCAGATGATCGGTTGACTACAGCCGCCTGAGAATTTCACCTCCTCTCTCCTCCTCCTTGTCTAGATGATCGGTTGAATACAGCCGCCTAGACAAGGGACCTCTCCTTTCCTCTCCTTTACCTAGATGAACGGTTGACTACAGCCGCCTAGGTAAAATTCCCTCATCCACCTCTCTCTCCTCCCAAGTCGTAGATGTTCGGTTGATTACAGCCGCCTGCGACTTTTCCTCCTTTCCTCTCCTTTACCTAGATGAACGGTTGACTACAGCCGCCTAGGTAAATTCACTCACTCACCTTCCTTCCTTCCACGCCACCGTGATGAGAATTCTAAATTCATCACAGTGGTGAACCCGACGTTCACTCAACCTTCTTCCTTCCCACCTTCCCACCTAATGTGTCGCCCCAGTCAAATAGTTCGGTGTCCCCAATTTTAAAAGTCAAATTTTAAAATTTAAAATTCAAACAGTCTAACAATTTTCGCAATTTTGGCCCAACCTCAACCGCACGGAGACCACACAACTCTCACATCTCCGCCCAGCCACACGCACTTCCACTTCCCTTAATTGCGAATTTCAAATTCAACAAATTTGAATTTTGAGTTACAGCTATGGACCCGAACTCACCATCGCCCCCGCTCCTGCGACCAGCCACGCTGCAGCCGCCCGCCGCTGCGACAACTGACGCAACAGCCTCAACCGACAACCCCTTCTCCACCCTCTTGCCACCAAGCTCTGCGACATCAGCCGCCGCCACCGCCGCTGCAGCCGCAGCACACGCCGCCGCCGACGTCATATGCACCTCCTCCGCCTAGCCGACACGACAACACACCACGACGTCCCGCGGCGGGCCGCCCCCCCTCGCCAACACGGGGGGGACCGCCACCGCGGCCGCCAACCTCCCACCAGCGGCTCGCTGCACCACCATACCCCTTCCCCGGACACACACCGTTCCCCCACCCGGGAACGGCAACCCCTCCACCTCCCCCACGGCCGCGCCTCCCTGCGCGGCCACCAACCCCCGTCCCCGAACACACACCGTTCCCCCACCCAGGAACGGCAGCCCCTCCACCTCCACCACGTCCGCGCCTCCCTGCGCCGCCCCCAAACACTGCTACCCCTCATACGACGCCGCCACGGCCGCCAACCCCCCAACCGCGCCTAGCTGCGCCTCCAAGCCCCTCACCCCACCACCAACCGTTCCCCCACCTCGGAACGGCCCCTCCCCGCCCGCCACCAGGGCAACCAACCTTCCGGCCGCCACTCACGCCGCCGCTACCGTTCCCCCACCCCGGAACGGCCCCTCCACGCCCGCCACCAGGGCAGACAACCTTCCGGCCGCCACTCACGCCGCCGCTACCATTCCCCCGCCCCGGAACGGCCCCTCCACGCCCGCCACCAGGGCAGACAACCTGCCGGCCGCACCTCACGGCGCCGCCAAAACCCTCTCCCCGCCAACTACTGTTCCCCCACCCCGGAACAAACCCCCCACAACCGCCACCAGGTCCTCCAACCTCCCGGCCGCACCTCGCGACACCACTACCCCACCTCCAGACAAACCCCCCACCGTTCCCTCACCCCAGAACGGCAACATGACCACCCGCGCCTCCTTCCCAGGGGACAAACCCCCACCGCCACCTCCACCCCTCAGCTCCGGCACCCCTCCTCCGGGCCTTCCGCCCCCATTTAATGTTTGCATCCGCCCTCAGCCCCTGTCACTTTGCGCCTTCAGCTTCACCTCTTGTTTGCCATAGCCCTCAGCTCCTGTCACCTTACGCCTTCAGCTCCACCTTTTGTTTGCCGTAGCCCTCAGCTCCTGTCACCTTGCGCCTTCAGCTCCACAAATATTGGTTCAAACTGGGGGGACCTCTGTCGTGAGTCCCTCCCGGGAACACTCCTATAATATTAAGTTCTCACCAATATCCAAACGCCAAACTAAAGCTCCGTAAATAAAGATATGAGTGGGGACAGGCGACAGAACCCAGGGTTACTCAACCTGGGGCCCCACTACCAGCTCCCTGCAAGGAGCTGGAGGGAGAGGCCCCCAAGTCCTATAAAACCCTGGATCCTGGAGCTCAAGCTTCATTCGACACTTCCTCTAACCAGCTCTCTCTTCTCTCTCTTACCTTCCCTCTCAGATGATCGGTTGACTACAGCCGCCTGAGAATTTCACCTCCTCTCTCCTCCTCCTTGTCTAGATGATCGGTTGAATACAGCCGCCTAGACAAGGGACCTCTCCTTTCCTCTCCTTTACCTAGATGAACGGTTGACTACAGCCGCCTAGGTAAAATTCCCTCATCCACCTCTCTCTCCTCCCAAGTCGTAGATGTTCGGTTGATTACAGCCGCCTGCGACTTTTCCTCCTTTCCTCTCCTTTACCTAGATGAACGGTTGACTACAGCCGCCTAGGTAAATTCACTCACTCACCTTCCTTCCTTCCACGCCACCGTGATGAGAATTCTAAATTCATCACATTATGTTTGTGTTACAACCAACATAACCAACTTATTGTGTAATAACCAAATTGACGCGTTCCGATCAAAATTTATTATTTTCATTAATGAACCTCTGGAATCGAGTACGAAAAAAAATTTTAACCCCCCTCAAAATTTGGTGGTTTCCGTTTCAAGGCACCTAGAATCCGAAAATGGAATTTAAAGAATTTCTGTCCGTCCGCCGTACTTCGATCTTCTCGTAGTTACCATAAATCAAAATTAATGAAATTTGGTTTGTAGGTCCTATTCGGGGTCCAGATGGTCCGAGAAGCTGCACCGAAAAGCTTCATCAACATGATTGTGAATGAAACGGTACACACCCAGCCCAGATATCATTGCTAGAGAACACCTGATTATAATCATGGATGGCTGAATAAGATCGAGTTAATTATTCCGTGACATTATTTCATTTGAAGAATGATGATTATTTTGGATTTTGGTTGGTAGGTACTTTTGTAACTTGAACAAACGTTATCCCTACTATATTATAAAAACGAATCTCTGTCTGTCTGTCTGTCCTTCTATGCACGGCCAAACGGCTCGATGGATATCGACCAAATTTGGCACGAATATCCAGTAGGCTCCCAAGTTGTGCAACGTCGCATTTTTAATTCCCTGACCATAGCGGAACTATGGTCGACCATGGTCAACTCCTGAATGGCTTGACGGATATCGACCAAATTTGGCACGAATATCCAGTAGGCTCCCAAGTTGTGCAACGTCGCATTTTTAATTCCCTGACCATAGCGGAACTATGGTCGACCATGGTCAACTCCTGAATGGCTTGACGGATATCGACCAAATTTGGCACGAATATCCAGTAGGCTCCCAAGTTGTGCAACGTCGCATTTTTAATTCTCTGACCATAGCGGAACTATGGTCGACCATGGTCAACTTCGTTAATTGAAATGGTAACCCCTATTTTTTATCGCGTATTCGTAATCTACGTGAAATTCTATCTACGATCGACCCTTCGGACTACCCCCGCGGTCGACCTTAGCGCATCCATGGGCCCCTCCATGGTCGAATCCCGAATTGCTCAACGGATATCGACCAAATTTGGCACCAATATCCGGTAGCCTCCCAAGTTGAACGTAGGCGCATTTTTAATTCCCTGACCATAGCGGAAATATGGTCGACCATGGTCAACTCCTGAATGGCTTGACGGATTTTGATAAAATTGGGCACAAATACCCGGTAGGTTATGGGATTTTTCCGTCGTTTGTTAGTTCCACGATACTGCGTACAGCGAATCTCGGATAGCGAGCGAAGCGAGCGGTCAGGCTAGTGCTTCATGAATAACAAATAGCAATCAAGTCTATGATAGAATTGTTGAATCCACCGAATATTTATGAAACTGTAATTCCCGGGCCGGCTAAGTACCTACTCGATTTTGGACTTCCCTTTGGGGAGCACGAGAGTAGGTACTGATCACAGAAAACAGTGATCTACGCAGAGGGTTGATCTATAGTAAATTATAAGCCGTTGTATAATAATTTGCAGCGTTTTCAGATAGCAGATCTCAGATACAATTCAGATATATTATTGCACGCGGCCAGAACTTTCTAAATACTATGTACAAAGCGGATATTAAGTCGGTACTAGGTAAATACTAATTTGGTGTGGACGCTTATTTGTAGAGTTCTTCGGATGGAATCGACGTTGATGATGGAATTTGGGCATAGGCATTTAAACTTAACAGCAACTAAACTTGTGTCTAAATTTCTGAAACGCAGAGCGCCTAAGCGAGTTCTGAACTCATCATTTTACAGTAAGAATGAGGGTTTCCTGTCGATTTTGTATTCAGGTCATTGATCTAAGCAAAGCTCGGGTGGCGGTTGAATCTGTTGCTAAACTGAATTACTGGTAAGCCAGCAGGTGATGAGCAGCAATCATGGGGAAGTTGTTGATACCGAGTCCGGAGGTGAAGACTGGGAGTGGCTGCGAAATAACAAGATCGAGAGAAAGGAATGTTTCAAGGTGTTCTTGAATCCTCCTGAGCCAACCCATGAGAATGAGTGCCAACAGTAAAACAATGTGACGTCATAGCTCATTCTTTCGTGTATTTATTTTTACCTACATGGTCGTATAATAATCGCAGTCAATTAAGTGTTCAATTATCAGTACCCCTATCCACTTATCTCCGTTCCCTTCATGAATCTACGTATTGAAATTTAAACTGGATCTCCTGAATCACTGGAAAGAAAAGAATTATTATTACAGAAATGTACCCAGTAATGGGGAAACAGAAGTGATTATCCAATCAATTTTACCACGGTATTACGTGTTTCAAGGTGAAGCCTATCTACTTAACCAAACATGGACTTCTCTTGGCACACAATCAATTCAGGAAATACGAATTTTTTGTTTGACAGCGAGAAGGGAAATTAATTCATGATTTGAATTGACTCGTGAAAATTGAAGTCCTTTTCAAATAAGGAGCCAACGCTGTCAGCGCTTTCTGCTGCTTTCCATATTATGGTGAAAACGGAGTTTTATCTATCCCAATCAACAGCTAACTGAGTCGAAAAGAAGTTATAACTTTTAGAAGCATAGCGGGGAGTGGGGATATTTAGGTCACTGACACAATAGTTATGGTATATATTTCTAAGGAAAAAGAGTAGGATAGTGGTCGCAACTTAGTAAGGGAAGTTATAAATTTCGACTAATATACACCGTATAACCAACCATACTACGCCGGATTTCACCTGTCGGATTTCCGACAACTAAACCTATCTGTGAGGTAGGCATCGCTGACTGGTAAAACTTCGGTGAATTGAGCACATGGCGCACTCTGTGTGGTGAGATGGAACCGACCAAACTACCTACTTAGTTCCCGTATCATAGAAAGGTTAGAGAATCAAATTCCACTTGTATGAGACAAATAACAGATTTCCAACTAGCAACCATAATTATTATTCGCAACCAGTATTATTTATTCTGATTATATTCTTCTAATTAATTATTACCGCTTATCTACGTAGGTACCTATTTTCATCAATGTCCAGACAACAACTACGATTCTATGAATATAGAACAGCTACCTACATTATAAAATATCGTCATAAAATGAAAAATAACATTACTATTCTAATAAATACCAAGATGTATTTATTCCAAACAATTCTATACCTTTCTAAATTCTATATTCTTCTAAAAAATAATTTATCTATATAACTAAATTTACAGACGATTTTCGTGGTGTCTGTCTGTTTGTCTTTCAATCACGCCAAAACGGCTCAATGGATCGAACCCATCTCGCGTATTTGAATGTTTCTATGACCAGGGAAGGACATAAGGAGGTTTACTTCCGGATCCGATGGATAGGGGTGGGGGTTTATAGGGAAGCCGAAACATAAAAAAATTAAATTCTCGAAAACGGCTCAATAGATCGAACCCATCTCGCGTATTTAGATGTTTCAGTGATCGGGGAAGGACATAGAGGTAACAAAGTCAGATGGACCCACCCCGAGGTCTACCCGTCAGCGATGGGCACAACAGCTACGAGTAGTATAGGTACCTATAATACTGTTTTCATAAAATATTTATTGACACATATTACCATTTGGCATCTACCTACCTTTGAAATATTTGTGTGGTCGAGAGAAACATTGGTATAGGATACCTACGAATAGAATCTGCACTATTTAGGTAGGTAGGTGCTCAATAGTATTGAAAACCACGATTTCGTGCGTCATGGTATTATCACGAAGGTGTACCTAGGTATTTCGTACAAAAGTTCCAACTTTTTTTCTTCTCAATGTAGCAACTATCTGTAAAGGATACCATCAAGTTAGGACCACCTGGTGTGTACATAAAACAGCGAGGTATTTCAATGAAAGATAAATATTATTGCTTTATTTCAAAGCTACCTATTCGCTGTTTGGGTGACGTTATTCCAAGAGATAAGAAATTGATCACCTAATGATCTGAATTTATCATCTCACATTTAGTGAAGTTTGGTTTTTATTAACGACACCAAGCTATGTTATATTGGAGGGGGGGGGGGCTGATTTGTTGGGTTGTCTCCCTACCAATAAATAGTTTGCTAGTATGCTTATGTGATAAAATTTAAAAAAAATGAAATGAAAATAAAGTTCTACACTCTAACGAGCAACTGCATAATCCAGTCTCTATTACGAGACTTTAATCAGTTCATGACCGACCATGAAAATCTTTGAGAACAAAGGTTTACATGGCGTACCAACGAAGTCTAGATCACAGTGATATTTCAATATTCTACACGACAAGTTAAACACCAGGTTCTTTATGAGTCACACATTGACAGTGGTCAAACTGGATTAGGTTTTTTGGTTTATAAATGTTTCCTAAATGCTGCCCACATTGTAAAAAATAATTGAATAGAAAAATACGAAATTCCATCCGTAGGTGAAATGGATTATAGGCAATAAAATAACTTGTTCATTATATTATTCACATTACGTTCTAGTGAGTGTATTGCAAATTAATATACCTGTAAGTAGGAGTAGGTTTATAAATTATAGAGCAGGTATAAGTAGGTACCTTTATAAATGTATGTAAATCAATTATCATAAATGTACAGATCTTCTACATGAGGGTTGAAGAACTGAAGATATACTGAAAAACTTACCAGAACAAAATATTTTGTTTAAAAAAATAAATAAAAGTTTTTATTTTTGCAAAATTTGCAATTTTTTATATTTGCAAAAAAAAGCATTTTTGCAAATCTTTCAGTTTTCAATACTTAACGTGTCGAAAAATATTAGATTGGCTCTTTTATTTGATGGGACTATTTTTAATGCTAAATCCGATGGTGGCGAAGTGAAGAAAAAACTAAAACAGTACACCTCCCACCAGTCAGCGTTACACGTCGAACCTTCGAATTTTCAAAAAACCCAATACAAAAATTCTGCATCTAAAATCGGTTTTGGGGCTGGTTTTTGAACATTTGCTTGATTTTTTTTTTTATGCCAATACTTGAAGCCATTAAAAAAATTAAAGATGGAATAAATAATGTTCAAATGAGAACGATGTGGTAGCGATTTTTCTAGAGCTCAGATATTATGTTCCCTCGTTGGATTCCTGTTTGACGTGTTAGGCACTCATTAGTGTTGAGGGAGCATATCACTAAAATCCTGACGGCGGCTAATTGTTAAGGTCGGGCCCATAGACGAAAACGTCTTTCCTTGTTCAGGCCTCTAGCAAAACACCCATCTGTACATTTCATTAAACCTTATTCTCATCCGGGAAGAGATATCTCGAAAACGGTTCTTCCGCGCGCCGTTATCATTTTGTTCGGCTCCAGGCGAACACTTTTTAATGATACAAGTGCCCCCTCTTCGGGAAGCGGCGAAAGGATGTAGGTGCAGATCTTAAAATAATACTTCAAGGCTCGTGAGAGGTGAAATTTGTAATTTGCATTATTCTCAGATTTCGAGAATCGGTCGTAAAGTCATCAGCCAGAATAAAGATTTGAAATTTTTGTTTTTCCTTTAAATAACAAGAAAACTTTATCGTTGAAGTTGTTGAATTTGAAGTTGTACGGCAAGTACGATGATGTAAGTATGTGGTCCCAGAACCAGTTTTTCTATAGAGAATGTTTCAGGGTCTCTTTCTTCTCAACAGTCCGTTAGTGAGGAAGATTTGGGTTATGTCACTGTTTGGATTGCTGGCGTATCCCATAAACTGGTTTAAGATTTCTGAGTTGTCGTGAGTCCCTCCCGGGAACACTCCTATAATATTAAGTTCTCACCAATATCCAAACGCCAAACTAAAAGCTCCGTATAAATAAACGCATGAGTGGGGATACGAGCGACAGAACCCAGGGTGCTCAACCTGGGGCCCCACTACCAGCTCCTTGCAAGGAGTTGGAGGGAGACGCCCCCAAGTCCTATAAAACCCTGGATCCTGGAGCTCAAGCTTCATTCGACACTTCCTCTAACCAGCTCTCTCTTCTCTCTCTTACCTTCCCTCTCAGATGATCGGTTGACTACAGCCGCCTGAGAATTTTTACCTCCTCTCCTCCTCCTTGTCTAGATGATCGGTTGACTACAGCCGCCTAGACAAGGGACCTCTCCTTTACCTCTCCTTTACCTAGATGAACGGTTGACTACAGCCGCCTAGGTAAAATTCACTCATCCACCTCCCTCTCCTCCCAAGTCGTAGATGTCCGGTTGACTACAGCCGCCTGCAACTTTTCCTCCTCTCCTTTCCTTTACCTAGATGAACGGTTGACTACAGCCGCCTAGGTAAAAATTCACTCATCCACCTCCCTCTCCTCCCAAGTCGTAGATGTTCGGTTGACTACAGCCGCCTGCGACTTTTCCTCCTTTCCACGCCACCGTGATGAGAATTTTAAATTCATCACAGTGGTGAACCCGACGTTCACTCAACCTTCTTCCTTCCCACCTACTGTGTCGCCCCAGTCAAGTAGTTCGGTGTCCCAAATTTTAAAAGTCACATTTAAAATTCAATCAGTCTAATAATTTTCGCAATTTTGGCCCACCCTCAACCGCACAACTCTTCACATCTCCGCCCAGCCACACACACTTCCGCTTCCCTTAATTGCGAATTTTAAAACTCAACAAATTTGAATTTTGAGTTACAGCCATGGACCCGAACTCCCCGTCGTCGCCGCTCCTGCGACCAGCCACACTGCAGCCGCCCGCCGCTGCGACATCTGACGCAACGGCCGACAACCCCTTCTCCACCCTCTCGCCACCAAACTCTGCGACGTCATGACGGCGTCCGCATCCTTCCCTCTGTCGCTGCCCCCCTTCTACCCGCACGACCCCGCACTATGGTTTTTCCAAGTGGACGCTGCATTTTCGGCCGCTAACATACGCAGCCAGAAAACTCGATATTCCCGGATCATTTCGCTGCTACCATACGATATCCTGCTCCAGACTTCGGATATCTCCCCCGACGCCGCCGCTGCGTACGACGACCTCCGCAGCCGCCTCATCAACATCTACCAGCCGTCGAAGATCGCCCGAGTCGCTGCCCTCTCCCAACCTCAACACCTCGGCGACCTCAAGCCCTCCCACCTCTACCGACGGCTGCGACACCAGCTGCAGGGTATTATGACCGCTGACATCGCACGTACATTCTGGTTGCGTGCCCTCCCCCACCCCATACAGATGGCCCTGGCCAGCCACCTCGACGGTCCCGACGAGCCCCTCCTGCGACTCGCGGACACCGTTCACGACTTGGCCGCAGCGGCCACCGTCGGCGAAGTGCGTACGCCCCGTCACCCCCCACCTCTACGTGACCGCACCAAGTCCCGAGACCGCAACCGGCCCCCCTCCCTCGACAGACGTCGACCCGCTTCGACGGATCGCCGACGCGACCCCTCCGTCGACCACCGCCGCCAGCGCTCGCCCGAACGCCGCAACACATCCCCCCCTCGCCAACGCAGAGGGCGGTCTCCAGCCGCGGCGGGCCCCTCCACCTCCACCCGCCCCACCAAAACTACCTACCTCCCGGCGGACCCCCCCCACCGATGTTTCTATCATGTTAACTTCGGTGGGGAGGCCCGCAAATGCCAGCCCCCCTGCTCCTTCACCCCTAAGCAGGGAAACGCAGCCGCCCGCCGGTAAACCCGGCGGGCCCCCCTCCTCGCCAACACGGGGGGGACCATGACCAACCCCCCCCCCCCCCCCGCCCGCATTCATACCACCACCTCAAAACCTCACTACCCCTCCTACGCCGCCGCCACGGCGGCCAACCTACCGACCGCGCAGGCCAGCGCCGCCCAAAACCTCACCCCACCATTAACCGTTCCCCCACCTCGGAACATCCCCTCCACGCCCGCCTCCAGGGCAGCCACCCTTCCGGCCGCCACTCACGCCGCCAATACCGTTCCTCCACCACGGAACGGCCCCCCCCACACCCGCCTCCAGGACAAAACCCCCTCCAGCCGCCACTCACGACGCCGCTACCGTCCCCCCACCACGGGACGGCACCTCCAAGCCCACCCCCAGGGCAAAACCCCCTCCGGCCACCACTCACGCCGCCGCTACCATTCCCCCTCCCCGGAACGAAACCAACCCACCACCTACCAAGAGGACCAGCCCCCCTGCCGACACCACCGTTCCCCCCCTCCGGAACGGCAAGAAACCGCCCCACGTCTCCTTCGAAGAGGACCACCCACCGCCAGCACAGATACCCACCTCCGCAATCCTGCAAAACGCCCTCCCTACCCACCAGCGACTTTTCTTACGATGTAAGAAAACAAACATCCCTTTCCTGGTGGACACAGGGGCGGCGCTTTCAATCTTCCCCAACAACATACTCCGGCGTCAGGCGCGCTGCCACCGGCAGCTTCTCTACGCCGCCAACGGCACCACCATCCCCTCGTACGGGACATACCGCTCATCAGTTCACATGAGCGGTCTCGCGTACGAGTGGGACTTCACCGTGGCGGACGTGGAGAAGGCAATCCTGGGGGCCGACTTCCTCCAGGTCGACGTCCGGAATGCGCGCCTGATCGACCCACAAACAAATAAACCCATACCCGGGTTTATTCACGCAATAAACCACCCCCCCACACAATTTGAACGCCTCCTCCTCACCTACCGCCCCCAGCGCCGCCCCTCTGCCCACATCTCCACCGTCCAACATCACATCGAGACTTCAGGCCCCCCCATCACAGCGAAAGCCCGCCGCCTCCACCCCCTACAACTATCAAAAACTCGCCAGCACTTCAACAAATTGATAGCCGACGGTATCATCCGCCCCTCGAAAATCCCCTTGGGCTTCTCCACTCCACATCGTGCAGAAGCCCAATGGGGATATTCGCCCCTGCGGAGACTACCGGCGCCTAAACGCTAAAACTACACCAGACCTGTATAACGTTCCCCACCTACGGGATTTCTCGTCCCATCTCCACGGTACCACTATCTTCTCTACCCTCGACATTTCCAGAGCGTTCCATCATATTAACATCCACCCCCCCGACGTCCCAAAAACCGCAATCATTACCCCGTTCGGTTTGTTCGAATACGTGAAAATGGGCTTCGGGTTGAGGAACGCAGCACAGACATGGCAACGCTATATGGACAGCATCCTGCGAGGCCTCCCGTTCGTCTTTTGCTTCCTCGACGACGTCCTTGTCGCCTCCAAAACACCAGAAGAACACCTCACCCATCTCCAACAGATACTCGAAATCTTCTCCGCCGAGGGCCTCCTCATTAACACCGAAAAATGTGTTCTCGGCCGACCCTCCGTCCGCTGCCTCGGCCACCAAGTCTCATCCGAAGGCATCAAGCCCCTCTCGGACAAGGTCCACGCCATCATTGATTTCCCACAACCCCGCACTGTGACGGAACTCCGCCGCTTCCTGGGTATGTTAAATTTTTACCGCAGACACATAAAACACGCAGCACAACATCAACAACCACTCATACACGCCATTCCCCAACCCTCGAAAAAGAATGACAACCGCCCCATCACCTGGACCCCCCAACTCACCACCTCCTTCAAAATTTGCAAGCAGGACCTAGTAGACGCCGCTCTATTAGCCCATCCCGATCCTCACGCTCCCCTTTCCATCACTACCGATGCGTCCGATTGGGCCATCGGGGCAGTGCTCCACCAGCACACCGGCGCCACCCCCCAACCCCTTGGCTTCTTTTCAAAAACATTGTCCCCCACCCAGAAAAATTACTCCACTTTCGACAGAGAACTCCTCGCCATCCACGAAGCCATCAAGCACTTTCGTGACTTCGTGGAGGGCAGGCAGTTCTCTGTCATCACCGATCACAAGCCCCTGACCCACGCCCTCCTCCAAAACCGCAAATCCGCCTCCCCGCGTCGCCTCCGGCAACTCGAGTTTATCGGACAATTCACGTCCGATATCCGATACTTGCCGGGGGCTGACAACTGCGTGGCGGACGCACTCTCCCGACCCACCCCTACCCCCGCGCCGGTGGCGGAGCTACTGCCATTCCCCTCCCCCCAATCCCTCAGACACAAACAAAACCCAACCACTGACCCAGCCCTCTCCAACCTCATTTCCGCATCCAAGTTGGAACAGCTGCCTCCCCTCGACCTCTGGTGCGACGTAACGGCCGATTCACCGCGCCCTTACGTCCCACCGGAGCTGAGGCGGCAGTTGTTCCTCCATTACCATTCCCTCCACCATCCTGGCATCCGGGCAAGCCGGGACCTCATAAAAACGCGGTACTTCTGGCCCCACATGAACACAGATATTCGTAACTGGGTTCTGGGGTGCCAGAAGTGCCAGCGATTCAAGGTCTCGGCCCACCCCCACGTCCCTCCTCAAACCATCCCCGACTCCCTCCCGTGGGAACACGTACATCTGGACCTAGTGGGCCCCCTTCCCCCGTCCGAGGGGAAGAAATACTGCCTCACGATGATCGATCGTGCCACCAACTGGGTCGAGTGTATCCCACTCGCCCATATCACCGCGGACACCGTCGCAACGGCTTTCCTCACCCAATGGGTTAGCCGTTACGGTTGTCCGCGAACAGTCACGGTCGATCAAGGGAGGCAGTTCGAATCCCACTTTTCAGATTTACTACGTTCCCTCGGGATCCACAAAATTCACACTACCCCTTACCATCCCCAATCCAACGGGAAAATAGAGCGGTGGCACTCGGTCCTCAAACAAGCCATTTCTACATCAGCCACTTCCCCTTCTTGGACAAAATCCCTCCCCTACATTTTGCTCAGCCTTCGCACATCAGCCCGTCCATCAGACCAAACCAGCCCCGCACAAAATGCTTTTAAGGACCCACTACGTTTACCGGCCGACATTTTCACCCCGAATCACACACCGTCAATTAACAGGGAGCCGCTACACTCAACAACACCGACAAACGACACCACTTATCCCAAACGCTTTTTCACCACCACACACATGTACCTGAAAGAGCCCGGCATCCATAAAACTTTCCAACCCCTTTATGCCGGGCCCTTTCAAGTCATCCGCACAACACAATCCACCGCGACCATGTTAATTGACGGCAAACCACATACAGTCCCGTTAGCCAGGTGTAAACCCGCACCTGTGCTAGCCCAACCCCCTAACGCTATCAGTCTCCCGCCGTCCGTTCGCAATGCAACATCCCCTGTCTCCACAACACCCGTCACCTCCGTCGCCGTTTCCGGATTTCGATTCGGATCCGGAAATGGCGGCGATTCTCCGGGACGTTTTCGTCCCGGAACCGCTCTCCCCCCTACCCCCTTCGCCCGGGCCGACATCACAGCTTTTGTTTGTTCCGCCACGGATCTCCGGGTTACCTCCCCGGCCCCGGCGATGGAAGTACCCCCAGTGGCGAATTCTGCGCGAATTTCGCACAGCACAAGCCACGGGGGTACACCCTCCCTACACCCCCACAGACCCATTAATGTCCTCCATCCTGCACGAGTTCCGCCTCGCGGAACTCATGCCCCCCCCACCCCCCGTTCAAATCGCCAATCCCCCCGTAAATTACAGACCCCCACCTCCCGCCCTTCAACCGCCAATTTCAACTCCCCCACAATTTTCAATTTTCGACCCCCCAATTTTGGCTTCTCCCCTTCAAACACCCCAACCCCCCAAACCCACAACGCCCCCTCCCCCCCCTCCATCGCCGGGGATATCCCCAATAGTTTCCGCCGGGACAAAACGGCCCGGGCGGCGAAACGGACGGAGGGAGCGTCCCCGCATTCCCCGCGTCCCGGCGGCCAAGTCCCCCGCCCCGCTCTGAGCAATCACGGCGGGGCCTTGAGATTCCGGGACAGTGCTTGTGTCTTATTAACCCACACGCACTGTACCGGAACTCAGGGCCCCACCGTGGCCGCCTCGCCACAGCTACCACCACCCGCTACCCCCCCCACACTTCACTCACACACTCACTATCATTCACCACACACCACCCACACCCAGGAAACGGCGGATTCCAACGCCCCGTTCCGATCTGTCACCCAAATTTGTACATACTATTCAAATATTGTAAATGCTCCTTCATCTCATCCATGCCGATCACTTTTATAAATGCTCAATGTTTATAAATACTGACCACTATGGTAAATATCATCCTGTAAATATTCTCGTCATCCTGTTAATATCATCCCTGTAAATATTCTCCTATTCTCCTACCAACCTTGTAAATATTCGTCTGCTCAGCACCATTATCACCCTGTCAACTCATCCTACTTACTTGCTATGCTTACTACCTATGCTTACTACTATACTTACTATGTCAATACTACCTATGCTTACTATACCATGTTACTCCTAGAATTAAGACACGCCTTCAGCTCAACCACTTGTTTGCTTGCTATGCCACTACCTATGCTTACTATACCATGTTACTCCTAGAATTAAGACACGCCTTCAGCTCAACCACTTGTTTGCACCGGCCCTCAGCCCCTGTCACCTTGCGCCTTCAGCACCACCTCTTGTTTGCCGTAGCCCTCAGCTCCTGTCACCTTGCGCCTTCAGCACCACCTTTTGTTTGCCGTAGCCCTCAGCTCCTGTCACCTTGCGCCTTCAGCTCCACAAATATTGGTTCCAACTGGGGGGACCTCTGTCGTGAGTCCCTCCCGGGAACACTCCTATAATATTAAGTTCTCACCAATATCCAAACGCCAAACTAAAAGCTCCGTATAAATAAACGCATGAGTGGGGATACGAGCGACAGAACCCAGGGTGCTCAACCTGGGGCCCCACTACCAGCTCCTTGCAAGGAGTTGGAGGGAGACGCCCCCAAGTCCTATAAAACCCTGGATCCTGGAGCTCAAGCTTCATTCGACACTTCCTCTAACCAGCTCTCTCTTCTCTCTCTTACCTTCCCTCTCAGATGATCGGTTGACTACAGCCGCCTGAGAATTTTTACCTCCTCTCCTCCTCCTTGTCTAGATGATCGGTTGACTACAGCCGCCTAGACAAGGGACCTCTCCTTTACCTCTCCTTTACCTAGATGAACGGTTGACTACAGCCGCCTAGGTAAAATTCACTCATCCACCTCCCTCTCCTCCCAAGTCGTAGATGTTCGGTTGACTACAGCCGCCTGCGACTTTTCCTCCTTTCCACGCCACCGTGATGAGAATTTTAAATTCATCACATGAGTGTTTGCTGATCTGAATTTTTACCATTCCAGGTATCCGTATTCCGTATCCTTGTAGAGGAGCTATGCCTGAAAACTGTTTCAACTACTACAGAAATGTGATGTTTCGATATCTTCAAATTATTCCCTTTTCTACCAAATCTTCAATGGACTATCATATCGGATCGGCAGGCCAGACGGTCGGTAGATATGGAGTTCTTATATCGCCACCGATTGCAATAGGTATTGCGATACCAATCTTTTCACTGGTTTCAAGGTGTGGTGGGGGTTTCTGGTGGGCTGCCGGACCTATGTGCCTGAAAACGGCCGTGATATGATGTCTTGATCGTTTACCTATTGATCCTTCATTTTTCGAACATATAAAATCAGCCATTTCGGACCGGCAGACGCTTTTTAGTTCCTGCATATGCATATTCATAGACAACCACCGACTGCATAGGCCTCCAAATCTTTCTGTCGTTATATTATATTTATTCTTCTGCCACTGGTCTGATTCCTGGGGTCTTCCATGACTATGAGCCTCACAAACTACTCTCAGCACATAAGCCAAGTTAATAAATAGCCCGATTTGGCTTATCGCAAATTAATTATTTTGGTCTCTACACTACTTTTTGGGTAAATCGATGCACCTAGCTTATGAACAAAAGACCAAAGTTAACTGTTGAAAATATTAGCTAATTATTAGCTAATAATGTAAAACACTGTTGGCCATTTGAATCAGTATTGTTTGCATCTTCAAGTGATTTTTGCATTCCGCCAGCCCACCTGGTTGAAGCAATCGTACCTCTCATAAAACTGCAAAAGTTCCACTCGTTACTCCAATATTTAATTGACCGACTTCTGCTGTTTCAGTTGCGTTACTTTTGCAATTTGGTGCTTGGATTTTTATTGTTATTTAATTTCCATTCAGCAAGAATACAAGGAGAAAGAGGAGGTGTCTCATTATTTAGGTAGGTACCTACGTGAAATAAGAGCCCAAACATGTTTAATTTCAATAAATACCAAAGAATTTTGTGTTGGATGGAAGAGTACAGATGATGATAATACGAAATTATAATGGCAGGCGGTTGCCGGATGAGGACAGGCGTGGGTGAACTGGACTGCTAAAAAAATGCCCGAACTACTCGTAGTTATTCCTAGTTTTTGGTTTATTATCTGGTGAATAATACACCTATGTATTCGCTCAGCAAGCAATTTTTTGAACACCCCCTCAAAATGTTTTTTGTTTTTTTTTTTCGTTTCAAGGTGCGTAAATTCCAAAAAGGCAATGTCCGTCCGCCGCGCCGAACGGACCTTTATTTTCGGTCTAAAAAATTCGTTCGTTCGTACCTACTCCATTTGGGTCCTAGAATGTCCCGAATGTCCTGTGTCCCGAATCTTTGTAGCCCGATCGGAATATACTCAGGGGTGTTATGGGTGAAAAATTGGTGCAAAAAATTGGGTTTTTGGTGTTTTAGTAATATGAGCTTTTGAGGAGGAGCTTGTGAGCTTTTTCCATGTTTTTAGGACGAGGAGTCCGAATATGAAGTCGATTTTGACCAACGACCGAAGAAATGAGGTTCTAACAAAGTTTCAGCCTTAAATTTTGGTCTAAAATCGTCTTTCGCACACAAGCTCCATTTGGGCCCTAATTGTGCTTCGAAGCTCGGCAGCCCGATCTGAACACATCCAGGGGTGTTAGGGGTGAAACATTTGTGCCAACTTCGGCTTGTGAGGTACCCTTTTCCGTGTTTTTTTAGGGCAAGGAGTCTAAATATGGAGTTGATGTTGAACGGAGTTGATTTTGACCAAACAGTGAAAAATTGAATGTTTTTTTTAGGACAAGGACACCAAATAATATGTACCTAGTTGATTTTGACCAAAGAGTGAAAAAGTTGATTGATTACGGGTGAAACATGTGTTTCAACTTCGGCTTTTGATGTACCCTTTTCCATGTTTTTTAGGGCAAGGAGACCAAATATGGAGTTGATTTTGATCAAAGAGAGAAAAACTGAGGTTCTAACGAAGTTTCAGTTCCCAAAATTCATTTTTATAAGTAAAAAACCTGGGAAATTGTCTGAAATCGCCATAAATTTGTATAATAACACCAGAAGTAGTATTAACAAGTGAATCGAGATAATTAAATGGCACTATTATTTCACTATGTCCCTATCAAATTTAGTAGAAACGATCGAAAATAGCTACTTATTGCAGTTATTGCACATGAAAGAAACAATAAATGAACAGCCAACATATTTGTAGAATAATGAACCCATATAGGGCGTTTTGATTTTTCAATATCTTTTGATTATGGACGGTTAGAAGCTATGTTAGGATCCTATAAAATATAACCAAACACACACACATGCACACACACAAAATGACATCACGCCTGATATCATTTTGGACTTACCTACCTGCATCTTTCTTCAATACACATACCTTATATTATCATCAGAAATGACAACATAATTGATCCCTACGAATGGCTTCACATTTATCTACTTAATTTTCTGTTACGAAATTCAGATTAGAGATTTGTTCTCACCTTCGATTAATGTGCAGATAGTCGGATACAGCTACCCGCTGCCTGATTTCGCACGGAGTTTGCTCGACGACCAGGGTGAATTCTGAATTCCGTTATGATCGACCGAGAACAACAACTGCTGTATAACTAATGTAAATTGTGCCCCGGACAGTTGTTGACTCTAAACTGGTTACGGTGTTTCTCGTAGGATTATGAGATGAGTGGTCGCCCTTGGGGGTCTTGAGGATCCCCACCTACAACTTGCTTCGGGGGTAGGGACTGCAGGGACAGTTGGACCTGTTTCCCGAACTGTTAGTTTCCTGTAGGTGGATCTCCCTGACGTCAACATTTCAAACCCGCGAGAGGAGAATGAACCCGATAACCAGGGCTGGACTACCGCCCCAAAATAACGCGATAATTCCTCTGGGCCATGTTCAAACATGACGAGCTCGTCCGTGTTTTCCAATGGAATTCCGGGATTTTGCTACGTTCGACACTCCCTTCAATCGCGTCCTCAAGCGGCCCGCACACGATCAATATCAATATGAAAAGATCAATAATATTGACCGTGTGCGGACGCACGTCAATATTTTCATCAGTCCTCAGTCCGTCTCTAGTCACCGTGCGGTAAAGGTGGTGTGCGATAATGGCTAATTCAACCAGTGACGACGAAGCAAAAAATGCTGGATCACCCAGTTCGCAGGTCCAACAAGAGGGACGATGTGCCCTTCGACTATAGAAAGTTTCGAACTAATCCCTGAACTTTGGAATCAATCCAACCTACTCAATATACAAAAATAAAATGGCCAGAAATGCCGGACTTGACCGACTAATTCCCATCCTCGAGAAAATGAAGCCAGGGGCCAACAGGGATGATGTTTAAAAAAGATAAACAGTCTGCGGACGAACTTCAGGAAAGAATTGAAGAAGATTAGTTCATGATGAAGTGTACACTCCGTCCTCATGGGGATTTTCAGCGTTGTCCTTCCTTATTGATTTTTGAGGTAAATTTGGACAAAGTACCTACTGCCTGTTGTAGTCAATATACGCACTTCTTGTTCATCATTCAATGCGTTGGTACCTACTCTACTTTATCCCGATTATGAAAATTCGCAAAAATTAACAAATCTGCTTATGTTCATTTTAAACATTCCACTGATGGTTCTTGGCGACATGATGAACGAGAACTTCAGATCCTCAAAAGCCCTTCCGGTGGCCAAGTTATGGAGAGTTAGTGCCAATCTCTCAGCTGCTGAGATACGCTCTCTCATGTTTGTATTGGACCTTGTTACGAATGGTAGAACTAACCCCAGCAACTTTTGGAAACAGGCTTCGTCCATCCGAAAGTAATTTTTGTAGTCGTCTACATCGCTGGAACTAATTTGTTTCAGTAAAACAAGATGAGTGTATTCTTCTCGCTTCTTGAACCACTCCCTCATCCAACGTTTCCTCTCAATTCGACGGTTGGCCACCAAAGCCATAATTATGGCAATGCACGCTTTTTTAAAACGGTTGTCCATCAGGTAGAAAATGGTAAAACAGAAAAACGGATAAAAACTGGAAAACTGGAAAAACTGGGGAGAACTACACTGAAATCACCCTGCTCGTCCGCCAGACAGAAAGGAACTGAGCAAATGTATTCACCGAATTATTGTCAATAATATTGATCGTGTGCGGTTCGGCAATATTGAAACGGGTTGGCTCGAGTATTGATGGGAGTATTGACAATACTGATATTGACAATAATATTGATCGTGTGCGGGCCGCTTAAGAAGACCAACAGCCGTTGGTAGGGAGGGGTACGCAAGACTTCAAAAGAAGATTTTGTTGAAAATTTGGAAATTTATTTTGATAAATTGTTAACTCTTTTTAAAAAGCGCAAGAAGTATAATACGCGAAAGTTTGTGCTCCAAACGTGGTGTTGTCAGTTAGGTTATTTGACCAAAATTTTCAGCGTTTTCAAACAGTTGTAACTCGGCTTATACTGGACCGATCGGGTTCAGATATTCAGCACTTCCTCAGGGAGCCCCAGTGAGTAAGTGTGCTAAATTTCAGCTGCTAAAACCCTCTCTAACCTACTAGTAGAAACTGCACCAAGTACTTCTAAAACTTCAGTGTGCCGACGGGGGGGGGGGGGGGGGGGGGGGTCTGAAGAGGGATGGAGGGATCAAACTGCTCAGCTCGATCCGTTATTTCTGCGAGGATGTAGCCGTATCAAAGAACGAGATCCCATCGGTCACGGTGTCCTCCATAGAGGACAGCCCCTATGACAGCTCACTGCAGGTACTGTAGTTTTGATTTCCCGCAAACAGATGCCTCTGCTATTAGGTTAGGATCTTCATTTTTGTCGATTGCAATACCTTCTTGGTGATTTTGTGTCACTACACATTGGCAACACTGTGTTTTCTAGGAGTATGTCTGACGAGCTAGCTATGTTGTGATTACAGTCATTTTGTTGTGATTGATAAAGTGTATTACCTGCGTATTTCTTCCATACTTTAGAGGTAAGTTTCTTCAGAAAGGCTCACTTGTATGATTTATAACAAAAACTTGGCATAGCTTTCACTAATATGCTCAGCCAGAGTGGTTGAAAGAGCATGTCCCCTGAGGAGGACAATGTGACTCAATGGTTCAAAGCCTAGTATGTAATGGATGAGGGGTTTAACTACGCCGCCCATACAGCGTAGTTTCCCCCTCTCCATCCTCTAGAAAGGTAGGGAGGCAGTGTGACAGCTGCCCCCGGAGACAAATGGTTAGATTATAACGCGTTGCCTCCAGGAGTTGATGATTCGTTTCCGCGAATCAACCGCCCCTTCAGCCGCGTGTCAAAAAGATCGGGAAGAGCCAGCATCCAAGATGGACGGGATTCCCATATACCGTCACACTCCTCCCCTTAAAAACATACTTCTTTGAAGAAGAAGTATGTGAAGTTAGACACGGGGCTGAAAGTAGTATGGAGTTCTAAATTCAGGAAGATTCATCTGAATAACTCCAAAGCTGACAGCTTCCATCGTAATGGTACTACTGAGAATTGATACTGGTGGAGAACTTAGCTCCTTATCAATATCACTTGGCGCACTTGGAC
Source organism: Leptopterna dolabrata (assembly GCA_954871275.1). Lineage (NCBI taxonomy): Eukaryota > Metazoa > Arthropoda > Insecta > Hemiptera > Miridae > Leptopterna > Leptopterna dolabrata. Next base: position 17,512,612 of record OX940985.1, read on the forward strand.
AAAAAGGAAAGAAAATCCCTGCACAACGGTTTATTATTTTTTATAGAATACCCTTCTGTTACAGATCACAGCTCTATGTATAGATAACCCGTCTATATAATATAATATTTATGTACTATTCTATGCATAATTATGTAGATCGCAGACCCTCCGTAGGTTAGTACCTAACCCCGTACTCGTTACTAGGTACCTACCTAAATCACGAGTTAAATGTTGCTAAAATAATTCTGCCGATGACAAACAGTACCTAACAAAAAGAAACACACATAATGAAGTTCTGAAAAGAAATTGTTGATGAGGAGTGAAAAAAGTAGCAAAAGTACCTACCAACAAACTCCAGCCCCTTCTACGTAGATGGTATAATGAACCGTTGTGTAATAATTTACCGTTGAGTAATGATTTACCGTAGTAATAATTTACCCATCAATAATACTTCAACGTTTGTTCAAGTTTCACTACCTACCAACAAACTCCAAAAGAGCCATCATTTTTCAAATTAAATAATATCACAGAACAACCAACTCGACTTCATACGCCGCCAATATAATCAGGTGATCCCTACCAATGATTGGCCGTATTCACAATTTCCTATTGTGGGCGCGTCTCTGGTTACGAGATTTGGTTTGAATTGTATACAATTTCATTCACACTGGAGTCGAAAATGCCTGTCGGTGCAAACTTCGGGGCCTTACTGTGAACGAACTGCTGGACGTACGATGCTCCGGATGGTCTTAAAAAACTCGCAAGTTCAAGAACTATTTAAAACCGTAAAAATATTTACGTAAAAAAATGGTATAGGCGTTTTGAAAATTTCAACCCCTATTTTGAACCCCTTAGAGATGACTCACAGTAACGTCGAGCTTCGAGGACCAACTAGACGCCGAACGGAACCTATAACCCGAATTTCATCAATTTTTTTTCATGGTAACTAAGAAAAGTGGCCCGTACGGCGTACGGCGTACGGCGTACGGTGTACGGCGTACGGCGTACGGCGGACAGACAGAAATATTTTTATTGCAGTTTTGGATTCTACATACCTTGAAACGTAAACCATCAAATTTTGAGGGGGGGTAAGAATTTTTTTTTTTTCATGCTCGATTCCAATGGTTCATTATTGAAAATAATAAACCAAAAAGTAGTTGTCAGAGGTTCTGGTTCAGGAAAGTTCATCTGAACAACCTCTAGGTGACTAACCCCCATCATAAGATGGAACAACTGGAATATAAATGAAAGTAGTTGTCAGTGTCAGAGGTTCTGATTCAGGAAAGTTCATCTGAACAACCTCTGGGTGACTAACCCCCATCATAAGATGGAACAACTGGGAAAACAAGGGGAAAAATTACAAAAATAGGCGTTGAACGCCAGGCATAACAGCCTTAAGAATAATATCATGAGGTTTGATATTATTAATAGTAGTAATCATGAGGTTGATTGTAATAATAATAATCATGAGGTTGATTTGATAAAAATAGAAAATCCAATGGCCGAAGTGTATATTGATAAACAAAGGGGTATTAAAAAGAGGATTCCTTCTGGAAAACCTCAGAGCTATTCCTTCTGGAAAACCTCAGAGCTATTCCTTCTGGAAAAGCTCTCAAAAAGTGGAGGGGGTACCGAGGATAAAATCCAGCACATACCCACCAACCACGCTCTGCTACCATGTAATGGATGAGGGGTTTAACTACGCCGCCCATACAGCGCAGTTTCCCCTCCATCCTCTAGAAAGGTAGGGAGGCAGTGTGACAGCTGCCCCCGGAGACAAATGGTTAGATTATAACGCGTTGCCTCCAGGAGTTGATGATTCGTTTCCGCGAATCAACCGCCCCTTCAGCCGCGTGTCAAAAAGATCGGGAAGAGCCAGCGTCCAAGATGGACGGGATTCCCATATACCGTCACAAGTATCACAAAAATACCTTGTTTTGACTCAGATTTTCCACATTCTCGTCATTATTCTGACTATTATCATCTCTTTATCTTCTTCCTCAGTGATGGATAAGAAAGATATTGAGAAGTGGTCAGCAGAAGAAATAATCAGGGCTTTGGACGAGCAGTTATCTGATATTGAGGCCATGGACGATGACGACGACCCTCTCTTGGATGATCTGATTATTCGAAATTTTCAAGATGTGAATGGTGGGTACATTTTACTTCATTCGGAATTTCTCATACTACCCTATTGAATAGGTACTACCTACCTACCTATGTGATTAGGCACATTTCTATAGCATTGTTGACATTATGTTTATAGATGATCTGGACGAAGAGGATGTTGATCAGGGAGACTCAGGTGATCTTCAGTACGAGTTGGAAGAACAGCCAACAACATCTACGAAATCTAGAAAGAAGACAGCGAACCAGAAAAATAATGAAGACATAGTGGAATGGATGGATGTCATGGAATCCTATCACTTAGATTTTGGAGTTTTCGAGAGGACAATGATCATTTGTGATCATGAAGCTATTTCACCAGTAAAATACTTCGATAGGTATGTCACATCATCTTTGATTGAGTTGATGGTTGAATGCACCAATATGTATGCTATTCAGAAGGGCGTTGCCAAGTTTCCCATGACAAATGTGATAGAAATGAGATCATTCATAGGAATACTTTGATAAACAAGTAAATCATTCATAGGTCTCCACATACTTATGGGATGCTTGCATTTTCCCAGAGTAAGGCTTTATTGGGACAGCCTCCTGGGTATCTCAACCTTCCCAAAAACAATGAATATCAATCGAGTTTTCAAACTGAGAAACAATCTTCACTTCGTTGACAATTTGTCTATACCAAAAGACAACAAAGATAGGTTTTTCAAGGTCAGACCTTTATATGAGTGTATTCGTAAAAGATGTCTGGAACTGCAGTTAGAGGAATCTGTTTGTGTTGACGAACAGATGATCCCTTTCAAGGGAAATCTAAATGTGAAGCAATACATGCAGAACAAACCAATCAAGTTTGGTGTCAAAAATTTTATGCTGTGTGGTAGAAGTGGTATTATGTATGATTTCATCCTTTACCAGGGGTCAAATACAGAATTCGATCAGGAACTTCTGAATCAATTTGGCATGTCCTCTTCTGTGGTACCTACTACATTTGGCAAAGCGCCTAAGCCAACCAGGACACAGGTTGTATTTTGACAACTTCTTTAATTCTTACAAATTATTGTCAAAACTCACAGGAATGAAAATATATGGAGCTGGAACAATGCGTCAAAATAGGTTCCCCGGTGCGGCAAAAGCAATTCCAGAAGCCGTTATGAAAAAGAAAGATAGAGGTACTGTGGTTGAAAAAATTTCCAACCACGGTGTTTTCATATTGAAATGGCTCGACAATAAAATCGTAAACATGGCATCAAATTACGTTGGTAAAGGCGCGATATCCAAAGTAAGCAGATGGTGTAGGACCACTAAATCATACGTGGAAGTCAACAGACCTGAAGTGATTACTCATTATAATGAGGGGATGGGTGGAGTCGATAAACATGACTTTCTTTTGGAACTTTACCGCACGTTCATTAGGACCAAAAAGTGGCCACTGAGATTGTTCAACCACGCAATCGACATGGCACTGGTGAACTCTTGGTTAGAGTATAATAGAGATGTTGAGGCACTGGGAATACCCAAGAAAGAAAGGTTAGACCTCCTTCATTTTAGACTTTATGTGGCACAGGCTCTAATAAAATTCGAAAATGCCCCAAGGAAGAGGGGAAGGCCATCATCTGCCAATTCTTCTGCAGCATCCTCACCTTCATCAACTCCACCTTCCAGCCGCAGCTCCACACCTGAAACGCGTCCGATTGATGATGTACGATATGATGGTTACCACCATGAACCAGAGTATGATGAAAAACCCAACGCATCAAGATGCAAAAACAAAAACTGCGACAGGAAAACACACTGGAAATGCAGCAAATGCGAAATTCATTTATGTCTATCGCACACAAGTGATTGTTTCCGAGAGTACCATAGAAAGTAGGTACCTACCTAAGTACCTACTACCTAGCTCGATTGATTCTTTTAAATTAGTTACATGTTTTCTTTTTGATATTTTTGTCTGTATTATTTTGTAATACTTTCCTTCAATACTTTATAATAAAAATGCTGATAGTTACCTATGTCTACCATTTTCAGTTTCCTTGAGTCACAATGTCCTCTCCAGAGGACACAAAATAAATCGTCAACTATAAGTCCAGAGTCACAATGTCCTCTCCAGAGGACACTATATAAATCGTCAACTATAAGTCCAAAAAATCTGAAAAAATTCGTGTGGTCTACTATTATGATAAGTAGTAATCGATTCACAAAGTTTCAGATTTTTTGAACATTTAGAAGTAAATGTGTTACTGAAAGGGTTAGGTTATTTGACCAAAATTTTCAGCGTTTTCAAACAGTTGTAACTCGGCTTATATACTGGACCGATCGGGTTCAGATATTCAGCACTTCCTCAGGGAGCCCCAGTGAATAAGTGTGCTAAATTTCAGCTGCTAAAACCCTCTCTAACCTACTAGTAGAAACTGCACCAAGTACTTCTAAAACTTCAGTGTGCCGACGGGGGTCTGAAGAGGGATGGAGGGATCAACCTGCTCAGCTCGATCCGTTATTTCTGCGAGGATGTAGCCGTATCAAAGAACGAGATCAAGAAGAACATCCAGAAAAACTTGACAGATAGGTACCGATTTTCAAACTTCCATAACTCTGGCACCTGATGGTCCCGAGGTTTGAAATTTGGTGCACATCCACAGGGGCCCCTCGAGAATGGGTGTACGAAAAATCAACACCGGAGACCCCCCAGGGGGACCGATTTACTTGGGGGGGGGGGGGGGGGGGGCTTGGTCGCTTTCAAGTTTTTATGTTTTCTTGGCGGGCGGGACGCTATTTGTTTGTAGTCCAACTTAAAGATTCGTACATTCATATTATCCGAATGGTGGAATTTGAAGATCCAAAATTAGGTAGTTAGCTGAATTTTCCATTTTGCTGCTATTCAACAGAACCGCGAACTTTTTCCTTGCCTTAAGAAAGGCTTTGAAATTTGGAATGGGGTATTCCGGTCTCTTTTTTTTTTAATTTTCAAAGTACCTTGCCTAGGGTTAACGAAAATCAAGTCCATTCGCCATATGCTCAGATGGGGCTGATGATGATCCTGGTCTTTAAGGATGTGAACGAGATTTGAACACTCTTCTAGCTCGTTGAAATTCAAGTTTTCGACGAGAAAGTGCTACTTTCCAGATCGCCAGAAGAACATATGAATGTACCCTACTACTAGGTAATATTACCATACCTTCCCCGGCAGATATATGGTAATATTACTTCTTACACTAGCGGAAATCACCCTTTAAATTTAATAACTACTACTAGGTACCCACTGACGCCAACGCCTGTACCTACGTAGGTTGGAACCCATAAGTGACATGGTAAATTGAAATTGTTATAATTGTCAATTTATTTATGTATGCTGTGTATTTATTTATTTATTGCTGTATTTATTTATGTATTTATTTAAGGTATAAATGACAACACATGGATATATATCAGTATATAGTAACATTACTGCTGGGCAATAGACGACATTCCCGAAGCACCCCACAAGAGCCGTGCCAACGCAGAACTAAAACGTTATCCTCCATACTTTTCTAGAAATTTATTTCACTAATAAAACTCATTTTATTTAGTTTGATTAATAGCAAAAATATACTCGAGTAGTTGGCAACAATTAGCAATTTCACATCGAACCCATTGAATCGTAACTCTTTATTTCACAATAAAATTAAAGGAACCTGAGAATCTAAAATTAACAGAATGAACGGGGAGTGGGCCACATCAACAATCGAAAATTATGAATAGCTGTGTTTTTCAGTGCGTCTCACATGTTCATTTGCCTGTAAAATAATTCTACCATGAAGAATTTATTGTTCTTCTTCTTCGCAGTTACTTGAAGAATTTATAGTTGAAAAATTATTAAAGAGCGCTTAACGACTGTGGTGAACAACGGGGGGACGATAGTTACGATATTATTTATTGAAAACCTGAACGAACGTCTAATCAACAAATATTGTACCTAATAATGATGAGGACCTGAGACCTAGGTATATTATAAATTCTGATCCGTTGATTCTTACCATTGACACGTTGTTTGCGACCAAACCATTTATTTACTACGTATATTATTGAGATACCTACCTACCTCCCAATTCACTTACACAATGGTTCTTCATTCAGGAACTGCACCTATCCACTCTTTTTGCGTCAGTTTTCTTACTAGCACTTCGTTGTGGGTCGGTACCTAAATCTTTCTGGTGCTTTTAATAGAACGCCGCAATGAACTACCTAATTGAAAGTAACGCAACAACAGCCTGTAGCTGTGTATATTTGGCGAGGCTTGGGATTGGGGCTGCCAGAGGCTTCCTGTTTTTCAGACTTCGATCACGTTGTCTGACACACATTTCTCGTAAAGTATCGAGTACGTCACACATTCGTCTCACTGTGCCTACCTACTTTGATTTGGATTGGGGTTAGAGCTCAAAATACACTGCCAAGGTGATGGCACAGGAGCTTCCTCGTCACAATCAGAGTGACCCATTATAAAATAGAACAGACTCGGAAGCAAAATAACATAACATTACATTACATTACATAACATTACATAACGTTAAATATACATATTACATAACATTACATTACATAACATTACATTACATAACATAACATTACATAACATTACATGAAATATACATATTATACATAACATGACTTCCATAATACATTACGTCCATTATACATAACTAGCCTGACCGCTCGCTTCGCTCGCTATCCGAGATTCGCTGTACGCAGTATCGTGGAACCAACAAACGACGGAAAAATCCCATACCCTACCGGGTATTTGTGCCCAATTTTATCAAAATCCGTCAAGCCATTCAGGAGTTGACCATGGTCGACCATATTTCCGCTATGGTCAGGGAATTAAAAATGCGCCTACGTTCAACTTGGGAGGCTACCGGATATTGGTGCCAAATTTGGTCGATATCCGTTGAGTAATTCGGGATTCGACCATGGAGGGGCCCATGGATGCGCTAAGGTCGACCGCGGGGGTAGTCCGAAGGGTCGATCGTAGATAGAATTTCACGTAGATTACGAATACGCGATAAAAAATAGGGGTTACCATTTCAATTAACGAAGTTGACCATGGTCGACCATAGTTCCGCTATGGTCAGGGAATTAAAAATGCGACGTTGCACAACTTGGGAGCCTACTGGATATTCGTGCCAAATTTGGTCGATATCCATCAAGCCATTCAGGAGTTGACCATGGTCGACCATAGTTCCGCTATGGTCAGGGAATTAAAAATGCGACGTTGCACAACTTGGGAGCCTACTGGATATTCGTGCCAAATTTGGTCGATATCCGTTGAGCAATTCGGGATTCGACAATGGAGGGGCCCATGGATGCGCTATGGTCGACCTCGGGGGTAGTCCGAAGGGTCGATCGTAGATAGAATTTCACGTAGATTACGAATACGCGATAAAAAATAGGGGTTACCATTTCAATTAACGAAGTTGACCATGGTCGACCATAGTTCCGCTATGGTCAGGGAATTAAAAATGCGACGTTGCACAACTTGGGAGCCCACTGGATATTCGTGCCAAATTTGGTCGATATCCGTCAAGCCATTCAGGAGTTGACCATGGTCGACCATAGTTCCGCTATGGTCAGGGAATTGAAAATGCGACGTTGCACAACTTGGGAGCCTACTGGATATTCGTGCCAAATTTGGTCGATATCCGTCGAGCCGTTTGGCCGTGCATAGAAGGACAGACAGACAGACAGAGCGCATGCGCAGGGCGAACCGCTGGCTCTATCATGTTGAAATTTATATGGGACCTCAATGGGCCCTACCCGCTTAATCCCTGAGAATTACATTGAAATTGGGTGAAATCTTTGGTTACTACGTCTGTAACAAGGAAATTGAATCTATTTCACGCCAGCGCATGCGCAGAGCGCACCGAGGGTCCGATCATGCTGAAATTCATACTGGAACTCACTAGGCCTTGTCCAAACAACCCTTGAAAATTTGAGCGAAATTGAATCAAAATTGTGAAAGTTATGCGTGTTTGTTGAATTTAACGTTAGCGCATGCGCAGGGCGTACCGCTGGATCAATCATGTTGAAATTTGTATGGGAGCTCAAGGGGCCTTATCCGCACCATCCCTCAAAATTTGAGCTGAATCAATTCACAATCGTGGAAGTTATGGCTGTAACAAGGAAATGCGGACAGACTCACAGACTCACAGACTCACAGATTCACAGACTCACAGATTCACAGACTCACAGACTCACAGACCGACAGACACGGAACCAAATTTGTTCAGTAGGCTTTGAAACCCAAAATGCAAGTGGAAATTTTGATTTCTGAAGACAAAAATTTTTTGGCTCACGAAAGTGAACACAAGGCTTCCGCTGCTTCGCAGACTCGGAAGCAAAATTAAATTATCTTCAATAATGTTAATTTGAAGCAATTGAAGACAACGTAAATTACTCATAATTTTATTTTGAACAAAATTTTAAGAATATTATTGACAGATGTCAATAATATTTTACTTTACTCCTATCGACGTCTTATGAGCAGCAAATTAGCAGTACTGCTATCGCAAAGATTCGCTAAAAATTGATCAGGTAGGTAGCTAGCTGATTAGTCATTACTATTTAATTTGTGAAGCCGGTAAGTACCAACCTACATGACGTGAGATAGGATACTAATTACTATAAATAAGTAGGTACTTAATTTTTTCCTTGTCCATTGAAGAAGACTTACCTATCAGTTAGGTAGGGATGAGATATCGATATCGATATTTTGCCGCCGCTGTCCGATATTTTAATATCTGTATTCAGTTTCTGATATATTGGAATATCGATATCTTCCTCCGATATCGATATTTTTCAAAACCACTGATTTCGTAATTTTGGAATCAAAAATATCGATCAAACAGTACATTTTTTAGGGTAAAAAATTTTCCGGTTACGTTTGTTAGTTACTGGCCGTTGCTATGTCAGTTACTGACTGGTTGATCCGCTACATTTTTTGATGTCATCACGCAAATTTCAGACTCTCCTCTAGCCCGAAAACATATCCATGTTAATAAACAATTTATTCAATGCAAACAGTGCAACTTATTCAGTAGTATATTATAATCTTGTAAAAAGTCAATAATTTTGCATCAGACCAAAAATTTGCTGAATTTTCATAATTTTGAACGAAAATTTATGAGAATTTTTCTCCAGTAGAAGAATAGAAGCTTATAAAGGGTTTCGCCCTTCAGACGGTTTCTGGCGAGGTTCCCTGCTTGGGAAAAAATTCTCTCAGATGGGACTGAAGTTGAGGTACCTGCGACAACTTAAAATTAATGACGCCTAAAAGACTAAACAAAACAGTAGTTTGAGTTAATAAAAACAATTTTGAATTCTACATTTCGTTGTTCTGTTTCCTCTCTGAATACCTATAAGTACGTACAGTCACCCTTCAATTTGAGCCTACGCTGTCTCTGAGTTTGGTTCTATGGTAAATATAGACCTTTTATTTCGAGATAGCTAATATAAATAAGCTGATTTATTCCTATTGTTTCTTAGCCATAAATTATATTACTTGCCTTTTGGAGTACTTACTTGGGGTAAGAGGCTTAATGCCAACCTGAGAAAGCTGTTTTATTGTTACTTTTGCTAAAGGAGTAGGTAGTTAATAAAAAAAACCAGTCATGCAGCATGACTTAATGAGCGAATTTTCAAAGAAATATTCGAATTAATGGCTATGGTTTTGAATAAAGGAAAACTTCGGTCTAAAATTTGGTTTTCTATGTATATTCTCTTCGTATTTATTTTAATTTGTACGTTTTGTCCATCCTGATTCTACCGTTTGTTTATTACGTAATTGTACTAAGTGCTTATTTATTTGATCGCTGTGGGTAAATTCAAGGAGTTGTACTAATCGTTTGCCTCCCCCTTTTTTGCTTCGAACTCTCGTCTTCAATTAATACTTCTCACATATTTCAATCTGACCACTCTAAGGGGGTGGGGGGGGGGGGGGGTAAGAGTTTAAAGATTATCCTAGTTTTGGGTAATTTTTGCGCACTTTAAATGCTCTAATTTAAGAACGGATTTAGATATCTAAAATCCGATTTCACTATCGTGTTCAGCGTGCAAAAACCTTTAAAATGAGGGTTCACTTGTTAGAAAATAACATTTTGGGGATTTTTGGGTAATTTTTGCGCACTTTAAATGCTCTAATTTGAGAACGGATCAAGATATCTAAAATCCGATTCCACCATCGTGTTCAGCGTGCAAAAACCTTTAAAATGAGGGGTCACTTGTTGGAAAATAACATTTTGGGGATTTTTGGGTAATTTTTGCGCACTTTAAATGCTCTAATTTGAGAACGGATCAAGATATCTAAAATCCGATTCCACCATCGTGTTCAGCGTGCAAAAACCTTTAAAATGAGGGGTCACTTGTTAGAAAATAACATTTTGGGGATTTTTGGGTAATTATTGCGCACTTTAAATGCTCTAATTTGAGAACGGATCAAGATATCTAAAATCCGATTCCACCATCGTGTTCAGCGTGCAAAAACCTTTAAAATGAGGGGTCACTTGTTGGAAAATAACATTTTGGGGATTTTTGGGTAATTTTTGCGCACTTTAAATGCGCCAAAACCCTCCTTAGAGTAGGCCAATTTCGCCCATCTTCGAACTTAGCCTTTCGATTGCCAAGATAGATTTTTTGTGCAAATTTGAGCTGTTTATCTCAATTCTATCGAGAGTTATCGTCTGGAGTGACACATATATAAATAAATATATATATATATATATATATATATATATATACATATAAAAAAGTGTTAAATTTCAGGAATCGTTTTAGAATGGTCTGAAACGGATTTCTATGAAGAAAATTTCCAAAAATTTATATTATTTAAATTTCGAAGCCATTGCAATAGCTTCATTTTCTTTGAAAATTCGCTAAAATACCTACTTAAAGCTTTAGAGCTGACCGTTCTTTCAATTTATACTGGTGTACATTCAGTAGAACAATAAACCCATGTGGCAAGGACTTTGCAGCGTTTTTATTAAACTCGAAGCTCGGCGTTACTGTCAGTCATCTCTAAAGGGGTTCAAAATAGGGGTTGAAATTTTCAGAACGCCGCAGCTCGAAAACTTTTTATTGAAGGGTATGGTTTTTTTTACGTTAATAAATTTGTCTTGAGCTAAACAAATTTTTGAGACCACCCGGAGCATTGTACGACCAGCCGTTCGTTTGCACCAAAAAGCTTCGTCAACACGATCGTGAATCAAACGGTATAAATCCGGCCGGGATATCATAACTACGAAGCACCTGATTATAATCAAGGATGGCTGTATGAAGTCGAGTTGGTTGTTCTGTGATATTATTTTGTTTGATAAGTGATGGACTATTGGATTTTGTTGGTAGGTACTTCTGAAACTTGAACAAACGTTGAAGTATTATTGATGGGTAAATTACTACAACGGCAAATTATTACACAAAGGTTAATTATTACATAACGGTTCGTTATACCATCTACGTAGAAGGGGCTGGAGTTCGTTGGTAGGTACGTTTGAAACTTTTTTCACTCCATATCAACAATTTTCATTCAGAACTTCATTATTTGCGTTTCTTTTGGCCGTTTTAGTTACTGTTTGTCATCGACAAATTATTTTAGCAACATTCAACCCGTGATTTAGGTAGGCACCTAGTAACGAGTACGGGGTTAGGTGCTAACCTACGGAGGTTCTGCGATCTACTTAATATGCAGAGAATAGTACATATAATATTATATAAAGGGTTACCTATACAGAGAGCTGTGATCTGTAACAGAAGGGTATTCTGTACAAAAAAGGGTATTCTACAATATTTCTACGATGGAGAATGGTCACAACGCTTGGGAGGTCATTCCTTATAAATAAATTCCCCAAGGAACGGGAAACCATAGAACCACCAATTACAACGTTCTTTCAGAATATTACCACTTTGTCGTAGTTCAAAATGTGAAACTCAAAATTACGAACCACTGGAAGAAATTAGTTTGGAGTCCAGTGAGTCGAGGTAAGTTGAACAGCAACGCCCAAGGTAAGTAAGTAGGTACCTACATAATATCTAATAAAACCATGATTAAAATAAAATAGGGATGTACTTACCTATAGAACATTTAAAGAAATTATATATATATAATTTTATAAACATCCAGATATTTGGAATTTAAACTTTATATTGTCTATTCAAACAGGAAATTTTCAAATGAAGGCTTGAAAGTTATTGTGGGTAAGTATTAGGTAGGTACACCTAATTTAATACCTAACTACAAAACCAAACTGTGTATTAATTTGTTGCTACATTCATCTAGTAGTAAACAAAATTACTATTATTAAAATAAAAATTATTATGAAGTAATAGCATTGTTGTCAAAATCGTGTGTGTTCACTGAAGACGTCGGAGAGGCTGGCTGGACACTAGGTTTGTTCTTCTATCAAGCAGAATACGCCTTCAAATTGCTTGTTTTATGAAATACCTCTCGGTTTACTGGATAAAGGCCGGGACACACATAACCGCACCGTGCCCGTGCCAACACACGGCCGTGTGTTGTCCGTGCTACGGCCAGTAGAAAAACAAGGCATTTTAACGTGTAAGGACACACATCACCGCACCGTGCCAGCACCGTCGTGGCGCTCGGAGACCGAGCCGTACCCGCACCGTCACCGACTAGTTCAGTTTACTTTTTGACGGTGACGGTGCGGACTCGTGCAACATGGAGGTCGAAAAACTGATAGAAGAAGTGCGGAAATTCCCTGTTCTTTATGATCAGACCGATGAAAAATATCGGAATGCCGAATATAAGGAAAGGGTGTGGAAAATCATTTCCGAGACACTGAAAGTACCAGGTATGTTACATTTTTATATTTTTTAATTTTGTTGTATAGTGCATTGTTGAAGTGTTTGTCAACTGAATTTACACAGAATTTATGCTATTTATGCTATTTTGCTAAGACTTGGAGATTACTGACGGCCGTGGCACGGAGGGGTGTCGGGCAAGTGTGTTCTCCCACCACCGTCACCGACAGTCGTCCGTGTCGCGGGCTCGGCACGGGGAGGACACGGTGCGGGCTCGGTGCGGTTATGTGTGTCCCGGCCTTAATAAGTAAATGTGAAATAATATTTTCGCAAATAAATAAAGGTTGGGTGCTCGAACATTTGTATATTCACTACTAACATCGGAAAAAATTAGGCTGTAGACTAGGTTTATGTAGGAATTCTGTGTTCGATGCGTCGAAGCTGACGTCATCGCGATCAGCTGAACGGTCGACCCCGACTATCTCCCTCAAGGTCATGTGCGCGGCGGCCAACCTGTTAGTGTAATTATTCTACCATGGTACCTGCCAGGTATTGTTTAAGCTTCGTTCGCGGTGTGTTTTTCTGACGGTCAGGGAACCGTCTGAAGCCACTTTTCTGATCGTGCCAACACGCATGCGCCACCAATACAAACTTTCAAACTCACAATGGACCGGGTACACCGCGAACGCTTGGGAAGGAAATCTGACTGCAACCGCTGTGCAACCTGCAAATGTCTAACCTTCCTGATTGTGTGGTGTCGTCGTCGATCTTGATTTTTTTCTCCTTTCTGACGTTTGTTAATTTGTTATACAAATCATACCTATTTAGGTTTATTGAAAGGCTGTGACTCGTGCATGTGTGAGAAGTTCATATGTTATCATTGATCTCTGCTAATTTATTTCTTCTTTTTATAACAATAATACTAACGTTCGTCCTATAGGTCATCGTTGATTTCGGCTAATTTATTACTTTTTTCATTCTTCTACTTACTCAAGTCTTATATTACGATTATTCCTATGCTTCTGATGAATGGGTAGACTATCTTCTATATGTTCCTAGTTGTAATATAGTTCCATGTTTTGCTTCGAGTTTTCATCTCTTACCAATGTTATGCATTCCTTTATCTCAACTTGTACTTAGTCGAAGTACTTTTAATAAAAATAAATCGAAATCTCTGTAGTTTTCTTCCTAACTAATGACCTAATGGGATGTTTATCAAATTCGGTGATACCAGTGTACTTCTGTGGAATAATTGGTGACTGAAGAAATACCTAATTGAAAGTTTGAAGTTAGGTAGGGGGGGGGGGGGGGGTAGGGTTGGTGTTAGGTAGGTACCTAACTAATTTTGCTGATAACTGACTACACATTCTTCATGTGCTCATTTTTTGTTAATATAGCTATGCATTCGGTTTCCTCAAGGGTCAATAATCTGATAAAACGGCTGAAATCACCGGAAACGTCTACAAAAAAAAGGTAGCATAAACTGTGAATTCAGCCAGAAAAATACAATTTCAACAATCGAAGATAATTTTTCAAAATTAGGAGTCTTCGTGTGGGCCAAAATTGGCAAAAACCAACAATAAATTGCTAGGCCAGTTCTTGGAACACCCACCCTAATCGTAAAATTAGGTAGGTAAGTGGCACTAAGTTTTTCAATTGGGATATTCAACCGACCACCGACGCACGAAATAAATCTATAGGCAGCAATTTTGTATGCCCATTACAACTTTTTTGTTAACCCCTCTAGTTATTTGTGCCAGCAGAACTAGCGGCGAATATGTAAACAGTACTATAATAAATGAATTCAAGACGCTAGTAGAGATGCCAATCTGTCCCTAACAGAACGGCCAGTGACGTCTTCTGGATGAGAATGAACAAAAAATACAGGAAAAACTTCTTCCAGATAGTTTTCATTTTTTTTCACTGGATGGAGTAAGTCCAAATCATCTTCCGATGACACCTCGATAGGAGTGATCGACCCCTCATCACTGGATGAACTCATCGCGAGAAGTACCAAAACGCAAGTGAGGAAGTGAGAGAAGTGCACAGAAAACTACTATACTACGTAGAATGCTGAGAAGTGGGTAGGTAGGGTTATTAAATGAACACACAGAACGAATAACGACGATGCGATGAGAAATGATTTGATTGGCTTAAGCGGGCGAGCGGTAGTGGGGGGCGAGCAGTCAGAAAGGAGTACATCGGAAAATCCGCGGACTGATCTGACGGTCTTGGAACTGTCTTCGAACCGCCAGAAAAACACCGCGAACAGCATCCTATGGATGCTATACAGTCCGAGACGAGTCCGCAAGACCACCGCGAACGCCAAATGATGGATCTGACGGTTTGAAGACAGTCAGATGGCCACCGCGAACGAACCTTTAGTTACTTCCCTCAGCTGTGGCATATCCCTCTCTTTTTCAAGAGGAGAGAGGATTTTTTAGAAGATAAATATATTATTTTCGGTGCAGCTATCGGCATATCAATATTTTTGCGGCGATATGATATCGATATCGATATTTGACAACGATATCAATATCTACCATCATCGACATTTTGCTTCCGATATCCTATTATTAGTATTAGGTTTGTTCCCAGGAGGATGTAGGTAGATGATTAGATATTCCAAATCTGGAAGAATGGAAGAAAGTAATAAAATTACAGTTAAATGCGATATCAAGTAGAGGCCTTCAATTTCAGCTTCGGGGTGAAAAAAAGGAGAGTACAAATCACGAAAGAGACCTACATTATGGGAACAGTATCTCATGACCGTATCATCCCCTCAACGCTTTTTGGTATATGCTATAGCCAGCACTAATAGTCGGAAAACCAACCTCCACCACTTTTATAGGATCCATATCCATCTATTCGCCATCTTTAAAATTGTACACTGTACACTCTTCTTTGAGAAGTGCTCCCTGTGGCGTCTATAAAACGTAATGTTAAATTTATTATTTTATTTCTATTTTAATACCAATAAGGTCTTTGTCTTTTCATAGAAATGTCTTGCAATGAAGAAAATAATTTTGGGTTGTAGTGGTACCCAGTTTCAACGACTTGTAGTGTTAATCTGGTTTTTGTAAGATTTCTAACCTACAGATCAGTAAGCGCCCCACGTGGTTCTCCTGTTTTATTTTACTTACTCAATAAATAATGACTATTTACCATACACCTTATGGATGGTTTATCACGATCATTAATATTATCAATGATAATTAGTGAACACCACGAGCACGGCACCTCCTTTAGTACCTTGCTGTCTGATATTCATACGTCTATACAAGCGGGAATCCTTATTTTCTATATCTGTGTACATAATTATGTTTGGTCATTGAGTGCATGAATAGTTACATAAGTCGTGAGCGTTAAGTAGGTAGGTGTTGAAATTGTACACAGAGGGCACAAGGTATTAATTAGCACCTAAGTACCAAAATTAATCCTATCAAGAAAGGTACCTAGCTATTATACCTCTCGAGATCATTCAGTTATAGCTTAGTTTCATTGCAGACGTGACGCCTTTAGTACCACCGAGATTACTAGAATCAAAATTCGCTGTTTTTAATCTCTTAATTAATATTCGTTAATGTAAATTACTTTTCGTTGACTTCCCGATATCTGGGAATTTGTGTTTTCTGAACTTCCATAGCTTCTAGCTTCTGCCGATTGATTCTCCGTAGGTACCTACCTATTTGGTTTTTGTTTTTTTGCATTTTCTGTGGGGGTTTTTTGTTTGAAAAAGTTATGTCACCTTAATGCATTTTGGGTGCTTGGATTGGTTATCATCGACGTCCAACTTCATATTTTGTTACATGTGTCTATATCATTTTCTTTTCAATGGTTCCAGGTTTTTCATTGCTATATATAAACGTTAACGATGTCGGGAGGTTTGGAACTGTTGAGTTTGAAAGAAGATGACGTCACCAAGATGTTGGCGGCCACCACCCACATGGGTAGCGAGAATGTGGACTACCAGATGGAGCAGTATGTCTACAAGCGTCGTGCTGATGGTTCGTTAAATTCCAATACCTATCTATTTTGACACGAATTTCACGCTGTTGTCTATACCCATTTGCACCCAGAAGAGATCCTCCAAGCCCTAAACTGCTCTAACCTAATAGCTGAGGTGGGTGGTGTAATTGGGAAGATATTTCCACATCAAGAAATTGTGTTGTCATGGCGATTCATGGGGTGTATTTCGATGTAGAAAGAGCAGTCCTGTAAGCTCAACATTCCTTTCATCGCCTTCTAACCCTTCGATTCCCAGGAGTTCGCATCATAAACATTCGTCACACCTGGGAGAAACTCCTGTTGGCAGCTCGGGCCATCGCCGCAATCGAGCATCCAGGCGAGGTCTTCGTAATTTCCTCCAAGCCCTTCGGCCAGAGAGCCGTCCTCAAGTTCGCCGCTCATACTGGAGCCACTCCCATCGCCGGCAGGTTCACCCCTGGTGCTTTCACCAACCAGATCCAAGTAAGACGGTTATGTTATCCTCAAAATAATTGATAAATTATTTGTGTGTAAATTAGTCAGTACAACCTGTGTGGATTACGTGATTCAAATGAGCAAGGCACAGGAGGCTCCTACCAACCCCTGGTACTGATCGGTCACGAGTAACTAATTCACTAAGAAAATGAACGTCACGTCTTCATCTCAAATCTATGGTGGGGGAGAGAACTCCATTTTTGTCAAAAATGAGGTTTTCTAACAATCTGAGATTTTCTGGCGCTCATAGTGATGAAAAATAAACAAAACATAAGTTTTGCAATTATTTAGTTTCCCGAATTTCCGAAGGTGGAACAAAATGGTTGGATATTCCGAGCAAAAAGTTGTAACTTCCGTTATCTCGGGTATTATTGACATAAACTCCAGTGTAGAGAAGTATGTTAGGGAATTTCCCTGTTTTAACGTGAGTTTCATGAGGAAAATTGTTATTTTTTGAATTTATTCTATCTGTTGGTATATCTGAGCATAAGTAAAACCGATTCCCATGCAAGTAGGAACAATTATTGGGTTTGTCAAACCCAGTGGTGAGTGATGTGGTCACCTGGAGATACCGTACGTCACCGTGATTTTCAATGGGGTTTCAATGCCTTAATCAATCATTGGAAAAAAATTGTCACGTTCATAAATAGGTAATCAACATGGATATTGTGAGTGAAGCCTAATTTATTGAATAATGTATGATAAACCAAGCAGAAAGTAATTGGATGATACGTGTGCAAACCAATATGTGTAAGAATTTGAACTCACTCAGTTGGTCGTATCCGAGTTTTTGTTCTCTTGTAGGGTACCTAGCGTTTTTGGAATTACGGGTTGTCTTTCACCCACTGTCATTAGGAGAAATGACCACGCCACCCGATCTTTCACTTCACTATGTGCAAATTACTGTTCGAACGAAGGCCAAGAACTGTCCGGAGTACCAGACCTAATGTGGTAGAAACTTGAGCGTCATCCGCCTACGATCGCTGTTGTCTGATTTCTCATTCGATTCCATTATTGTTCAGGCTGCTTTCCGTGAGCCTCGTCTCCTGGTTGTGTCTGACCCTCAAAACGACCACCAGCCCATCACTGAGGCCTCCTACGTCAACATTCCAGTCATTGCTTTCTGCAACACTGACTCTCCCCTGAAATACGTTGACATCGCCATTCCATGCAACAACAAGGTAATTCTATTACAGTCGATTCTATTTTTTTTTTTCGAGAGATGTAAGCCCTTCCACAGTGGAATTGGATAATATATGTGCGTGCGTTGCCTATTATTTAAGCGAGAATTTTCTTAAGCATAGCAACATACGTGGAGATGGGTGTTCAGGTTTATTGTGATGACGTCAACAACGCCAGGTAAAGAAGTGGGTGGTGCCCGAAGAAGTTTTGGTATCCCTCTTTCGGCTTGGTGTGAAGGAGTTGAATGCTGAAACATACTTTTTGTACTACTGAATCCGATTTCAATATTAAAAAATGCGTGGTTCCTTCCCATCCACTTCCCTTATTACTGTTCTAAATGCACTGCATCAAAACGAAGTTCGGAATACGTCAGGCAATCCTCTATTTTGTTAAAGAGACTTAGAGAATTGCCCATCACGAGCCGGGATTTGTATGTGATCAAAACTTTAAAATATGTACATTGCTGTAATAATTTATTGAATAATATGTAAAAACCAAAATCATTATAAGACTCTTTTTATTTTTGTTTGAAAGCAAGAAATTGGTATTTTGGTAAGAACAAGGTATTATAAAAAACGCGCCATTTTAAAATCGCTCAATTATTGTTTAAAATTGTTTTTATTTTTAGAATTTTTATTGTTTAAAAATTTTAAAACAGCAGGCACCCATTTGTCTTGAAAATCGCCTCGTAACGACTGAAGAAACGCTCCACATCCACTGAAGTAATTGATGCATTCTTGAAACTTGCAGTGTCTGTTGGTTTGAACGTTGTTTCAAAATCTGCTTCAACATCCTGCCCACTGTGTTTGCCAGGAGTCCACTCTCTCTCCGCGCAGCATGCATTTTTTCCCCCTTGTATACCTATCGCATATATATTACCAATAATACCTAAATTATGCACGTTGTCGAATACGGGGAGGCGATGACTTACTGGTTCTTCTCAATTTATTTCATCAAGAATAGATGGAATATGGGAAAATGTATATGCATAGTGGAATATGTCAAATAAAAGCGGGTTCAGGTGGTTCAGGATTTCCTAAAACGTATTTTAAACGTATGTATATTACGATATCTAACTCCAAGAAAAATACATGCAGTACATACGAATCCGAGCCCTATCCACCACCATCATCCTCATTCCACTGATTATTTCATTCCAGGCCCATCACTCTATCGGTCTCATGTGGTGGCTGCTTGCCCGTGAAGTTCTTCGTCTGAAGGGAACAATCAAGAGGGACACCAAATGGGATGTCGTCGTTGATTTGTTCTTCTACAGAGATCCGGAAGAAGTACGTTTTTCATTTGGTATCTGAACATGGGATGGCAATTGATGACATTCGTTTTTATTGATGGAATCAAAACAGATGCTTCCTTCGTGCTATTTCCTAGTCGCAGTATGGCAAGCAGTGCTTTGCTGGCCAATCCATCTTTTCTTCTTACACTTTTTTAAAAACAGTAATGAGGGTTAGGCCAAAATTTCTAGTTTCAGGGCGTTGTCTTAGTCCTGACAATAGCTTTTCCACAAAATTCGAGAAGGGATGTTTTTCGTTAAATCAATTCAAGTTTACAATAATTGCTTGGCCGTTTCTCCTTGGAATAAGTTTAACTATCTGTTGCATATTGACAGAACTGAATGAACGATCTATGTTGTACAGATTCTCATTGCATTGTACGTTCCGTTTTAGGCTGAGAAGGAAGAGCAGCAGAAGGAAGTTGTTGCGCCACCTCCAGTGAAAGCTGCTGTCGAAACGGAGTACACTGCTCCAACTGACACCTGGACGGAAGCCATCGAGCCTGCCCACAGGGGTAACTGGGGCGAAGAGGCCGCTGCTGTTCCAGCACCTGTTGCCGCTCCAGTCGTTGGTGCTACTGATGACTGGGCCAGCCAAACAACTGTAAGTTCTGGTTCAACTTATTTACATCATTAGCCCAGTTAAAGAATGCTCAAAAAGGGGATCTAGGTGGGAATGTCATATGTATGGCGGAATATCTTACTTCAGAACTTCTGTTGGACTAGTTATGATGACGAAAAGTGCGAAGTGCTTTGAAGCTTTTTTTTGGAAATTCTTAGGAAACCACAAAATCGCTCCAACTTTCGATCAGATAAAAATAAAATATTGAATGATATATTCATTTTAAAGGAAATTTAATGTTCTTCAACTTCATTCCTCAAGGTTTCGCTTTCAAAAGAAAGTTAAAGAATTCCAAAGGCGAAGTTGATCGAGAAACTCGGGGTGAAATTCATTTTTTCGTAAATTAGAGATTTTCTCCGGCTCATACCTCAGGAACTATTGCAGATACGAATAAATTCATGTGATACTTTCTGTTGGATTATCCGTTTGCGAGTTATAATCGAAAGCCCCCAAAACGCGCCCTTCTCTCGGGGCCTCCTCCCCATCCCCCTTCGGACCTGGGACTTTCAGTGTGTTGACCTCCTAACTAGTGCGAAGTTCTGAAGTCAGTTCTTCCAACTTCTGACTTTCCTTCTAGAATCCCTCGCTGACAGGACTACATTGCTTCGAGTTATATCAATGATTTTTAGTTAGTTTCGTTCGCAGTGGCTTTTTCTTTAGGCTTAGCCAATGTCCAGATTCAAATCTTTGCTCAGCCAAGGCGTGTCCCCCACCTTCCCATATAGCTGTATGCTTGTCTGCTCGACACTCTTCCTCTGGGTGTCCATTTAATTAACCTGGCTGTGAGGGAAATGGGTTGTTTTGAGAAAAACTAACTTCGCAGTTTTCCCTGATTTTATCAGTTGGGAAAGTTTCATAAAGCCTAAGACTAAATTAAGCAACTCCATGAACGGGATTCATTTTTCAGTGAAAAGGACAATTTTTCAGTCAGCAGCAGTTGAAAATTACCTTAATTGGACAAATAGTTTCAACTCCCTAATTCTCCTTTTCCTCTCGCCCGAGATATTGCATTCGACAGTAACAATGTTAGATATTGTCGACCTGTCTGAACCGATTATATCTTCATTGTTGATTCGTTTGGGTTTCAGGACGCTAACGAGTGGAAGTCCGCCCCCGCTACCGACAGTTGGGATTAGAGAAGGTTTTATAACATGATTGACGAATAAATGTCTTGACTTATAAGGTATTGGTTACTCATTTTCTTCCTTTCTTTTTGTTCTGTTACTCAAAAATCGACCAATAGGGAAATGTATCCTCCTGCTCTTTAAGTTCGTTCGCCGTTTATGGACTAGAACACTTATAAATTGTTACCGTTAGCAGTAGGTATCCAGAACTGAGAGAGTATTGCCCACTGATGCTGAGAACGGAAATTCTGCTGTAGGGATTCATCAAAAAGATACATTTCAGCGAATTTTGTAGCATCATGTTACATAATACCTGTTAGGAATAATCCAAAATGTAGGTAACCTAGCGAAAATTTACTGGAGACAAAAATCGTTAAAGGAGTTTGCGGGGTAGTATGTTGAGTGTCTTGAAAATTCGAAACTTGATATAACAGGACCCTCCAGAACTTGAAGTTGGTTTAGCCGTCCAGCACCGCCATGGGCTTTATCGCTGTTGTGAAGTTGGTTTATGCTAGGATTTAGAATTTGTTTATTGATTCATTTCTTACAACAATAAATTTATGTTATTGATTGTTGAGAATTTTCAATTTATTTAACTGGAATTGTCAGGTTGAAGAAACTAGAAAAGCCAGCGTTACTGGCTGTGCTGAGGACAGGGATATAAAACATGAGAATACCACACATTATCAAATTTATTTTTGAGGAGATGTAGCGGATGAAGTTATAATTTCATGTTACATAGTTCACTGTGTAGAAAGTTCTTTTTGCCTCGAAGTTGATGATTTAGATGCCTTCCTCTACTGCACGCGGAGTTTAGGGTGGCATTCGGTTCTTAGAGATGGTCATGTTGCTGCTAACTTTGCTACTTCCATTTAGATTTGGTTGATTTCTATAACGCTGTACTTTCCAGGTGCCCTCTGTAAATAGATACAAGAATATATTCTGTAAACAACAGCTGTGCATATAGTTAGAGAGCCAGTGGCCTCCTAATTTAACCGGAAGATGTATAGCTGCAATCCCCCTAAATCGAAGGGGCTTGATGCCCTGAAACGAGATCCGCGAGTCAGCCACTCCCTACCCGGGGCATTATTATAAAAATTTTGAATTCAATTTTCAAAATTTTGGCTCCTAATTTAACCGAAAGATAAATGGTTGAAATTTGTTTCAAAATGTAGGTTTCTGATCACTGGTTAAGGATTCAGGGCGACTGACGACCGATCCTGGGCCAATTTACTAACTGACGCGTTCAAATTTGGTTAAAATGTGCATCTAATTTAACCGAGAGATAAATGGCTGGGGTTTTTTTCAAAACGACCAGCATGCAGCCCTAAATAACATTGTGCAGCGACTGACGGCGCCAGCTGGGCAGATTTCATAACTGACGACAATTTAAATTTCGGTTGACCGAAACTTAACCGAGAGATAAATGGTTGAATTTTGTTTCAAAATGTAGGTTTTCTGTTAGTGACCCAGGATTGAGGGCGACTGACGGCCGATCCCGGGCCAATTTAGTAACTGACGCGTTCAAATTTGGTTAAATTGTGCATCTAATTTAACCGAGAGATAAATGGCTGGGGTTTTTTTCAAAACGACCAGCATGCAGCCCTAAATAACATTGCGCAACGACTGACGGCGCCAGCTGGGCAGATTTCATGACTGACGACAATTTAAATTTTGGTTGACCGAAACTTAACCGAGAGATAAATGGTTGAATTTTGTTTCAAAATGTAGGTTTTCTGTTAGTGAACCAGGATTCAGAGCGACTGACGGCCGATCCCGGGCCAATTTAGTAACTGACGCGTTCAAATTTGGTTAAATTGTGCATCTAATTTAACCGAGAGATAAATGGCTGTTTTTTTTTTCAAAACGACCAGCATGCAGCCCTAAACAACATTGTACACCGACTGACGGCGCCAGCTGGGCAGATTTCATGACTGACGACAATTTAAATTTCGGTTGACCGAAACTTAACCGAGAGATAAATGGTTGAATTTTGATTCAAAAGGTAGGTTTTCTGTTCGTGAACCAGGATTCAGAGCGGCTGACGGCCGATCCCGGGCCAATTTAGTAACTGACGCGTTCAAATTTGGTTAAATTGTGCATCTAATTTAACCGAGAGATAAATGGCTGGGGTTTTTTTCAAAACGACCAGCATGCAGCCCTAAATAACATTGCGCAACGACTGACGGCGGTAGTTGGGCAGATTTCATAACTGACGACAATTTAAATGTCGGTTGACCGAAACTTAGCCGAGAAGTAAATGGTTGCATTTTGTTCCAAAATGTAGGTTTTCTGTTACTGGTCCAGGATTCAGGGCGACTGACGACCGATTCCGGGTCAATTTAGTAACTGACGCGTTCAAATTCGGTTAAGTGTTCAAATGATTTCCCGCTGATGTCTGAAATGGATGCAATTGTATTCAATGACAGTTTAACATTTTCGTACAGGGGAACAAATGAACACTATGGAACAGAAGAAGATTTTTCTGCTCCTCATCCAATGATGAATCATCTGAAACAATAAAACCAAAAACTTTTAGTTGGAAAAAAATACATTTAGCGTGGTTGTTCATGGGCACTGTTTGAAATACTACTTCCAGTGAACCTGCAGGGTCATCCTTCGAACGTTAGGCTTAGGTACTTAGTCCTTAAAAAATCCGTGCAAAAATGCCAAGTTTTTGTGGACTCGAAACGATAACTTCCAAAGACAGGATCCAGTTTTTTTTTGGAAAGCAGAAATGTCTGCAGTACCTACTAAAATTTCGTTCATAAATTCTCGAAAGATTTTCCTAAAAAAATAGTATAATGTATAACACATCACATTTTATTGTAGTAATGAAAATTACCTGAGTCAGAAGTATGTTCTCCAATATCGTCATCGTCATTGGCATCTTCATCGTCAACATTATTGTCATTGCAGTTCCAGCTGGCATCAAGGTAATTTCTGTTTTCCAAGATGTCATCAATGTTGGGAGGTCCCATCCCTCCGCAAAACCGGACTGCTTCTTTCCATGGCTATATGCACCCATGATTATCTGCCTTGCTTGTAGGTTCAAACTGGCAATGCCCTAGAATCAATGCTCCACACCCCTCCCAGAAGAGCTCTTTTGATTTTTTCGTTCAGTTCAGCCTGGTCGGGGGGAATGGTGCTAGGACTGAAGGACTTGTCAAATTTGAGTTCCGGTTCATTTGCGTTTTTAGGCAAAATAGCTCTGCAAAATAGCTCATGTCGGGCTTCATTGACCTTTTTTGTCCCCCGCACTCCATACATTCTGCATACGAATTCATGCAGAATTTCATATATGTATTTCTCAATGATACTGTCTGCAAGATTTTCGAATACACGAATGAAGCGAGGATCACTCGCAAGGAAAGAGAGTATTTTCCCTTTTCTGAAAAATGCTGGAATATGGCCGCAACCAGTGAATGTATGAAATGCTGTCAATGCCCTAGATAATTCATTACCTTGAGTATTTTACAGAGAAGTGACGTTAATGAGAATTTTCGAGCTTGAAGTGGCAGTTCCTATTTGGACCAGTGCGTTGCTAACATTCGCCTGTATAAGACACATAATTTGACACATATTTCCTTGCGAGTGATCCTCGCTTCATTCGTGTATTCGAAAATCTTGCAGACAGTATCATTGAGAAAGACATATATGAAATTCTGCATTAATTCGTATGCAGAATGTATGGAGTGCGGGGGACAAAAAAGGTCAATGAAGCCCGACATGAGCTATTTTGCAGAGCTATTTTGCCTAAAAACGCAAATGAACCGGAACTCAAATTTGACAAGTCCTTCAGTCCTAGCACCATTCCCCCTGACCAGGCTGAACTGAACGAAAAAATCAAAAGAGCTCTTCTGGGAGGGGTGTGGAGCATTGATTCTAGGGCATTGCCAGTTTGAACCTACAAGCAAGGCAGATAATCATGGGTGCATATAGCCATGGAAAGAAGCAGTCCGGTTTTGCGGAGGGATGGGACCTCCCAACATTGATGGCATCTTGGAAAACAGAAATTACCTTGATGCCAGCTGGAACTACAATGACAATAATGTTGACGATGAAGATGCCAATGACGATGACGATATTGGAGAACATACTTCTGACTCAGGTATTTTTCATTACTACAATAAAATGTGATGTGTTATACATTATACTATTTTTTTAGGAAAATCTTTCGAGAATTTATGAACGAAATTTTAGTAGGTACTGCAGACATTTCTGCTTTCCAAAAAAAACTGGATCCTGTCTTTGGAAGTTATCGTTTCGAGTCCACAAAAACTTGGCATTTTTGCACGGATTTTTTAAGGACTAAGTACCTAAGCCTAACGTTCGAAGGATGACCCTGCAGGTTCACTGGAAGTAGTATTTCAAACAGTGCCCATGAACAACCACGCTAAATGTATTTTTTTCCAACTAAAAGTTTTTGGTTTTATTGTTTCAGATGATTCATCCATTGGATGAGGAGCAGAAAAATCTTCTTCTGTTCCATAGTGTTCATTTGTTCCCCTGTACGAAAATGTTAAACTGTCATTGAATACAATTGCATCCATTTCAGACATCAGCGGGAAATCATTTGAACACTTAACCGAATTTGAACGCGTCAGTTACTAAATTGACCCGGAATCGGTCGTCAGTCGCCCTGAATCCTGGACCAGTAACAGAAAACCTACATTTTGGAACAGAATGCAACCATTTACTTCTCGGCTAAGTTTCGGTCAACCGACATTTAAATTGTCGTCAGTTATGAAATCTGCCCAACTACCGCCGTCAGTCGTTGCGCAATGTTATTTAGGGCTGCATGCTGGTCGTTTTGAAAAAAACCCCAGCCATTTATCTCTCGGTTAAATTAGATGCACAATTTAACCAAATTTGAACGCGTCAGTTACTAAATTGGCCCGGGATCGGCCGTCAGTTGCCCTGAATCTTGGATCACTAACAGAAAACCTACATTTTGAAACAAAATTCAACCATTTATCTCTCGGTTAAGTTTCGGTCAACCGAAATTTAAATTGTCGTCAGTTATGAAATCTGCCCAGCTGGCGCCGTCAGTCGTTGCGCAATGTTATTTAGGGCTACATGCTGGTCGTTTTGAAAAAAACCCCAGCCATTTATCTCTCGGTTAAATTAGATGCACAATTTAACCAAATTTGAACGCGTCAGTTACTAAATTGGCCCGGGATCGGCCGTCAGTCGCCCTAAATCTTGGATCACTAACAGAAAACCTACATTTTGAAACAAAATTCAACCATTTATCTCTCGGTTAAGTTTCGGTCAACCGAAATTTAAATTGTCGTCAGTTATGAAATCTGCCCAGCTGGCGCCTTCAGTCGTTGCGCAATGTTATTTAGGGCTGCATGCTGGTCGTTTTGAAAAAAACCCCAGCCATTTATCTCTCGGTTAAATTAGATGCACATTTTAACCAAATTTGAACGCGTCAGTTAGTAAATTGGCCCAGGATCGGTCGTCAGTCGCCCTGAATCCTAAACCAGTGATCAGAAACCTACATTTTGAAACAAATTTCAACCATTTATCTTTCGGTTAAATTAGGAGCCAAAATTTTGAAAATTGAATTCAAAATTTTTATAATAATGCCCCGGGTAGGGAGTGGCTGACTCGCGGATCTCGTTTCAGGGCATCAAGCCCCTTCGATTTAGGGGGATTGCAGCTATACATCTTCCGGTTAAATTAGGAGGCCACTGGCTCTCTAACTAATACCTCCACTGGAGAAAGGTAAATTCAACATTAGGCTCAAAATAGCATCAACAACGTTACCCACAACCGATCCACATCAATGGATCAGATTTTTAATAATATTTTAGATCCAAGGTACAAGGTATTACGATCGTCATGCCTACAGCTACATACAAAAATGGCTATTGAAGCGCTCTGCTTTTGTGAAAATCGTCTGGAGTACAATTCAGGCACGCGATTTTTCGCGTAATAATGCTGACTGACCTAGGAATACCATTAAACATTTCGTCATGCAGCATGGCTATAAGAGCTAGTTTTCAAAGAAATATTCGTGCTATTGTGTAAAAAGATACCATACCACTTTTCGTAAAATTGTATAATGTTTTCGAGATTTTCCCTTAGAAAGTCAAATTTGGCCCATTTTTTTGGGAATAATATTTTTATCATCGAAATAGTCCCTCCGTCGTGAATCACCATCCCACACTAAGCCCAATATTAATTTTATCCCTCAATACCAATTTTCGACCCCTATTCTGTATGAAAAACAGCTAAAATGGTATTTTTCTGCTACTCATCACCTGCTTTCAGTGATTTTATATCAACTGTTCGCAATTTTAGCCGTTTTGACCGCTAAAAACTTGAATTTGACCCCCTTGAAATTTTTTTAAATCGCTCTCTTCGAACTCATCCTTTTGTTTGGCAATACGAACGTTTTGGCGAAATGTGGAATTTTTATCGTGTACCCATGGACAGATATCGTCTGGAGTGACGCAAATATACCTACATATTTTTGATAAAATCAAGGGATGAATTCAGGATGCTCTGAAACGGATTTGAATATTTTAAAAATTCATGTTTTGGACCCATTGCAATAGCTTCATCATCTTTGAAACTTCGCCAAAAAGAATCATCACCCAAGAAATGATAGGACCAGTCAAGATGGGGTATGACATCTGCTAGTGTCACCTGAATCTCGTGCGAATTTTGGCTGGTGAATACGTCTCCATATTTGTTCAAAAGGTCCAGTATGAGACCGTTGGTCCATCCAAAGCCTGCCTGATCTTTGTATTCACCTCCATCCCCCGGCTCTCCAAGGTCCAAAGCATTGTACTGGAAAACAAGGAGACTGTCGTGAGATGTACGGTAATCAGTGAATATAGAAATGGGAATAAGTTGCCTGGCTGAATACAAACAATAAGCAAGCCTATACATTTTATACTAAGGCAATTTCCCAACAGATCCATGTTCTGTCAGTTACCTTCTCGAACATCTTTCCATACTTGACGTATCCATGATAGTTGCTTTTAACCCATTGATTTGCTAGGTGATAGGCGGTTTCTTGTGCCGGGTAGGTGCCCAGTTTGTCTAGCCCTTCGATAATGAAGGATTGAAGTGGTGGCCATGCGTTCGAATAGTCCCATTGCTGAGTCGATGGAACAAGTGAAGTGGGGGATCCACCTGCGCAATGCTGAGTATTATTTTTCTCTCTCCAATGAAGTGTTCAGTTGGACATTATTTTTGTGATGGTTAGTTCTAGTACCTGCCTACCTACTATTGACATGTTGCAGTTAGTTTGTCAGGTATCTCAATACAAATGAACCTTCGAAAGCTCCTGATTATTGTAAAAAGCTGCTTTAGGGGACCATATCACATTATAGTTATCAGCCAATAACTGCAAGTTCGAAGAAGAAATCTATTTTCTAACATGGCTGATTGTAGACTTCCAATTTTCTTAGTGCTAAATATAAAAATTTCCAAGTGGCTCTCACCTATATATTTCTGCAAATTTATCTTGGTTAGATACTTGAGTATATTTTCCGTTAGATTTTTTGCGTCAAAGGAGTATGATTTTGTCCACAATGGTGCGAAATTTGACATGTAGAAATATTTCCTGGGTTTCTGATTCAAGTTATCGTAATCGTACCAAATTCCATCTTTCTTGTTCCATAAAACCTGTGGAAAAAATTTAGTAGTCAGTTGTTCGATGTAGATATATTGGGTTAGGTATTTTCCACACTCAGTTGTTGGTTTCACTAGTATGTTTTTCGTAGACCCTTACTAATCAATGTTTTGGGTACCTAATGAGGAAGCGGGCACCTGGACCCCTGTATTACTGGTGTTCTTATGTACTCCGCTAACCATAATAATTGTGCTTACTTCATTCATAGCTTTCAACAGTGAGTTGTGTAGACTAGAGAAATATTCAGCTCGACTGGGGGGACCCAGATTTGTGTACCATTCCGCCAATAGTTTGAAATTTTTGTGTAAAAATGCGTTCAAGTCTACTGGTATTATATCTTGGATGTGCGTGTCTGTTAAATTGCCTGTCAAAATGAAATTTAGTGTTAGGACATCTGAATTCCTCAACAGGTTGAATTTGACCCTTTTTTTAAAACAAACGTCGGGTTTATGACCTTGGTTTCCTTTGTTCTTGATGAACCACCTTGATGAGAAGTCCCAGCCTGATTCCGCTCCAGACTTCATAGCTAGGTAAAATCGGCTTCTCTCATCTGGGGACATCGCTTTAGCGTTCTCATAGTCTTCTCTGCAAAAAAATGAGCGTATTCTAGTACTCTTCATGGTGACAGATATGGTCAACCTCACGTCCTTACCTGGACTAAGTCTTCAACTTTACCAATTTCGACTAAGATGGTTCTGGCGACAACAGGAGAGCAGCAGAGGCCAACCGACAGGACCCTAACAGTTTCAAACCTCATTGCTTTCACCTGAGCTGAAGGTACTGTGTACTGCGTTACATCTATTCTGTCGGATATTATTGATGATACTTGGGTATGTGTTATGATAGGATGTAGTAGGTAACCTGTAGGAATAGTTGGCTGTGGCAGCAACCTAGGGAACTTTCGATTCTAGACTGAACAGCATCGAGTCCTCAGAAATCGAAGTTTTCAATAATAATTTACGGTTCAAAGCTCATTCTTACGTGTACGATTCTGGTCGAGGCCCTGCAGAGACAGCAAAATACCGGTACATAGTATACGTGTTCCCGCCTTTCTTTACGCTCACCTGGCGATTTGAGATGAAATATTCCATTTCCCGGTCAAGCAGCTAGAACAGACGAAATATTGATAAAAAAGAATGATGCATGACTGAGTTGGGAGTAAAACGGTGACCTGTTCGTAAATCTAAAGCTCTCTTTCGTACTGCCGTTTCGTATGCAGTCCTTCGCCACCCTATACGTGCCCCTGTCATCGCACTTATCAAGGAAGCTTGACTCGAGAGGTCGGTTCGCTAATCACCTACAGAATTACCGATGAACGCAGTCAGATCGATCACCTCCTACTTAATTATACGAACTGGTGAGTAACAATCGAAGCCTCCGTGTATGCGAAACCAGTAGGTTATATTTGCTTCATAAGATTTATTTTCATTATACAGTCCACTTGCGAGCTCTTAAGTAATCCTTCCCTAAGAAGGACCTTGCCAACATTAATACGGTAATTTATCCCAAAATTAAATGTTGGTACCTCAATCCATTATTTGATCCAGAGTCACTGTCATGTTACCTGCTACTTTTCCTGGTCAGTTGTGTCGAGCCGTGAATACTCGTAGCTACGCAATCGGTACGTTTTAGCAATCAAATTGAGCATAACTACTTGCTGTTTCTTGAAACAAGATACTGTATTACTTGAATGACTGCTTTAATTGAACCATCCTTGTTGATACCTACCTTGTTATTGAACATATACAGTATGATTTGGAACCGAAAGATATACTGTTCAGTTAGGTATATCTATCAAAATTCTAATTTTCATTTCCGTTCCTTGTGATTCTGCCAGCAGTACAGTAGGTACCGATCTAACACCCAGATTGCACCCGCATTCTTTTCAGCAGTGCTGCTGTTTACTGCCGTTTGAAGGAAGAAACAACTCACTCTTATTACATTTCTTAGAATCAACCTATGTCCTTAAGTATAAATCAAAATTTTAAAAGCATCATACAACTAAATACAAAACGCTGCAAATCATTAAACAACGGTTTATCATTTTCCTGTAAAGAACCTCCTGCGTAGGACACTGTTTTTTCTATGTCAGTACCTACTGGAACTGATCTGGCAATTACAGTTTCATAAATATGTGGTGAATTCGATCTAGGTATAATAAATTATTTGTGTTATGCATGAAGCGTAACTTGTAGTTTGAAAAAAGTTTAACGATAAGTTCCTGACAATTTCACCAAAATCAGGCCATATGTTCCTAAGAACTGATTACCACGGATTCTCGTTTGCGCGTGCGCAGTGACCATACTACAGATGGAGTTTTGAAATTCATGGGGGACCATCCAGGAGTAGGGAAAAAACTCAATTTTGAACAGCTGAGCTGTTTTGGAGGAAGATCAACCTTGCGTACCAAGTAAAAACAAAAGTGCGACTGTCTTACAGGCTGTCATTCATAATGATTAGGTAATATAAAATGAATAGGTATCAAATCACACGTGCATAGCCTGCCCACAATCATTATGAAAGATAGTTTCTTAGCACGACTCCTGAAAGCAACCATTTGGTACAGAGATGTGTAAGATGAGTTCTGTTCCAGGAGTCAACTCCCACCAGTTCATCTGTTCATCAAACCGTCTACGTTCCTACCGTTCTTCCCTTCCCCCTTTGCCATTCCAATCGTTCTCATCCCTTCCCCGCTCACCATTCCTCCATCTTCACAACTCCTCAGTTCACCCGTTCTTACGCCTCACCAATGTTCCTAACTCCTCGCGTTCCACTCCCAACTCCCACCAGTTCATCCAGTCATCGACCCCTCCCTTCTCCACTCGTTGTTGATCGTCAGTTAGGCTTCTAACTTATTAGACTCCAGCGACATTTTTGGTTGTGATGGATTTTCCAAACCATTGTGATTTTGCATGAAAATATATATTATTAAACAATTAGCATAACTTTTTATTGAATCAAACCGATCAAAACCCCGTTTCCCTGATTTTTAGATCGGGATTATTAGATTTTGGATTCGGGACTCCGTTGAACTGGTGAACGTGTTCCAAAGAACGCATCTCGGAACTGAGTGAACTGGTGGGACTGATATGAGGAGTTGTGAAAATGGAGTGAGGTTAGGATCACCCGTTCAGTGAGAACGTCAACTCTTTGGTCATCCGTTTAGTTGGGATACGTTCAACTGAAATATCCGTTCAATGCTGAACGCCACATCCGTAATTTGGGATCAAACAGATTTTTAGGAATGGGCGTTTCTGTTCTTTTTGAAAAACGAAACGAAACAGTTCGTTTATTTTATGAAACAGTTTCAGGAAATTTGTTTCAAAAGAACAGCTTTGGCAACAATAATGCTTCAAGAAATTTAAGCTCTGCTAAAACAACAGAAAGGCGGAACTGTTTCTTCGTGATTTTCACCGTTTTCCAATTTGAATTTTTGGAAAGAGCGCATCCAAATTCGGGGAAATACAAAAGCCCATTTTCCAGACGAGTTGTTCTTTCTCACAGCAGCGTAAGACCTCATTGGGTCCGAACAGGCACAGTGTCTCACCTCAGCACTCCCTACATAGATATATACTCGTAATAATATTATATGCTCATCATGTTTCTGCAGCACTCAGTTGGAGCAACAAAAAGCAGATTAATGTACCTACAGCAAAATGAAAAATCTGAGTTTGAAGATGCTGCTTACTACGAAGAGATAAAGATCACATACCGTTATTGCATTCTTGATCAAGGATTTGTCTCCTGTGTGTTGGACGTATGCTTCAACCATGTGAGTCAGAAGGGGAGGTTGGCTTCGCTGAGTGTAGTAAACTCGGCTTCCATTAGGGATGTGCCCCAAACTCTGGATCAAGCCCAGAAAGTTTTCTATGATTCCTGAGGAGAACCAGAGTGGTAGTTCCAAGCGAAAATATGTGAAAATAATAACTTGAGTCATCTTTAATTATGCTTACTACTTACCTATGACAGTGCTGGTCATTCCTGACACCAGCAGTCCTTTGATGACCCAGTAAGTGTCCCAGTAGTACATTTCACGGAACCTCCCACCAGGAATGATGAACCTAAAAATTGCGGTACCTCGTGATAAGTTTCAACTCGAGTCGTGTAGGTATCTACTGTATCTGAGGAGTTTAGGATTCTGCTGTTCATCTCTAAATTATATACAATGCATTAATTTCATGGTGTATTTACCCATTGGGAACGTAGATGAGTGAAGTCATGTTGGCATCTTCTTTCACCTGAACGTCCATTATCCGTGCCAAGATTCGCCAAAACTTGTTCAGCTGGGATGCCCATTCTCTATAATCGGGGTCTTTTATTTTACTCAAAAAAGATGGATTGCCAGACCAATCCGGCGGACTCCATGACTGAAATATAATGTTTAGGTACTTGTCATCTTGATCAACCATATCCTAGTCAGATTAGACTTGCGGTGTCGATAAATTCAGACAAATTCTAATTAATTTAAAAAACTGACTATTTTAATAAAAGTATGGGTGCAATGAACACAAAATTTGATGCTGTAGAACTTCAGTTCCTCATATGACATATGTCATTTGGTTTTTAGTTACAGGCGTGTGAAACGCAGCGTAACGCACTTTTCGGTCAAAATGTGAAAATTTGCCGCTGAACCAAATTTAATGTTAAAGGAGGTCATTTGACCAAAGAAAATTTCGTAGTTTTTTTTTGCACCCAAAAATTCGCCTCGACTCTGAAAATGCCTCAAGAACACGAATTACTCTCATGTTTAGGATGTCCGAAGTGAAGTAAGATAATTTCGCTTTGTTTTATATTTATATATACTAATTTATCGGAGGCACGGTCCATTTTTTGTCTTACTTGACTGGGATATCAGTGGAGAGGTCGGCCAACACTATAAACCACTTTAAATGTTCAGTTTGACTAGGGAGAACAGCCACTAGCATAATCTGTTATATCTTTTGATTATAAATCGATTGCTGTGTAGATTGCAGGACCTGTTGCTTTCCGATGCTCGTATGTTTCAAGGTTGGACTCCAATAATTCTCATTTTGGTGAAACTAATTACTGTGGGGCTTGAGAATCTAGAGAATGCAGTGCCTTACAGCAGGAAAAATGTTGAATCTCCAGGCTCATCCCGCATTATAAGTAGAAAGAGGAACAATCAAACGTTGGTAATGAATCGATCTTATATATAACCAAGTCATGAGCGTACGTAAGAGGTGGACCTTACGTACGTACCACCTGGGTATGTACGTGGTTTTCTTAGCCTTTATTGCTTGGTACCTACCTAAAAACCTCTCGGTAAGTATTACTTCTGCAGCTTTTTTAAATAATGCTACGCTGTTATAAATTAAAAATATTTTTGTAGTCTGTCGAGTTGAACCACATTTATTTGACCAATTAAACATGAAATTCGTTCTAAGGCGCATACTTACCACTAGTTCTTTGCATCTAGGCTCGTTTGTGCTGTTGCCCGAGTACGTTAATTCAACTTCCTTGCAGTCTATGAAATACTCGTCCACGAATTCCGACAATATTATTACCGGGATGTCCCTCGGGTATTTTTTCTTCAATTCCTCAAACGCACCCAAAATCTTTGAAAAGAAAAGCAAAGGTTTAGTGGCCTTGGCATTGGCAGTACCTAGAGAGCAAAATACAGTAGGTACTAAAGTAACAAATACATAGTTAAATTGAAGAAAAAAATCAAGGGTAAAATTACTCTCGTATGTATTCAACTAATTCACGTTTATGGATACATTAAGTGAGAAAATATAGTACCTAACTAGGTACGCTTGTCTAATATAAGCCACGTAATCAACATCAGATCTGGTTGTAGACAATTACAACTCACTGAATTCCCATTGGAGGCCACCTATTTCATATACAGCATAATAAAACACCCACCTGAAGCAGCAGTTTCTGCATAGATCGCCTTCCAAAATCCATTGGCTGCATTTCTAGTTGACGTGATTATTGAAATAGGATATGTAGGTACTTAATTTATTCGCATTTCGGCCTGCTGTTGTCCGTTCTCATCTCGTCGCTCCAAGTCCGTCTACTCCTCCACTGACGTCTGCTCATCTCTATGAATACCTGCGCTTTGTTTCCCATTCATTTATCGCCAATACTTTACGCAAATCCTCCTGTAAAGCGGGCCATTCACGACCGCTCCAAACTCCCTCGCGCCGCGCCGCGCCAACCGCTCCATTTTTCAGCCGCTCCATTTTGGTAGGACATTGACGACCGCGCCGCGCCAGTCCCGTCATTCCAAGTCTTCCGCAGTGAACGCGTCGCTGTAGCACCGTACCACCATGGCCGACGAACTAATTACGTAGGTACGCGGCTATTTGTTTGTTTATTAAGGGAAGGAAGTCCAAGAAGAAGTGGTGCAAGCAGCGGCTCATGAATAGGAGTCACAACTTCTTCTAATTAGGATCCCAAGTTTGAAAAGGATTAAACCTACAGATTGAACATACAGACAAAGAAAAATAAATAATAGTAAATTTAGCAGCTAAATAAATAAGGTAGACAACGATCTATGTTCATTGCGACTTGAAAATTCGCTAAACTTTTTGCTGTTGAGATGACCTGGTAGAGAGGTACTAGGCCTTCCCAACCCTCCCCTTGGTTGGTATTGTTTCTTGTTATCAAACTACTACTAGTGCATCGTCCATGCCTTTGATTTCGCAGGACTTCAAAGACTGAGCCGACCGCACTAGTTTGAACTTTGATCATGATTTACTCCTCTTTCCAGTTTCATCCCCCCCCCCCCCCCCGGACAAGGTTGTCTTCACTTCTCCCTTTTGTCTACACGTATACGCTAAATGTTTATGTAGGTACCCCAAATTACTGATTTTTTTTTATTTTGAACGCTTTTCTGCGCACCAACAATCCTGTTTTTGTGTTGCGCAACAATTCTGTGGGGATTATTGATTTTTTGCCAATAGAAGCAATTTATTGTTTTCTCGCCATTTAGGTCGGATGTTGTCTGGAATCAAACACACACCCACACAAGTTGTGATGTTTGCACGCACACACATGTTGTGATTTTTGTATACACGCGTTGTTAAAGCGTCAGTGTTCAATTCCGCAAAACTGGTAGGTATCTATCTATGAAGAAAATCCTATCTGATCCATCGATCCAATTCTTTTGTTCACTGTTTCCTTTGTTGCGTTTTCATCTTGCGTTGTGAACAATTATTGTTCTGAGACAAGATTTCTTTTTACCCTCCCATGGTAATCTGAATGAATTACCTTCCAAAGGCAGGGCAGCTCTTTGTAAATTTCATTACTTCTATAACAAATTCCCGACCGCTCGCCATGATTAGTACTTCCCTCGACAACTCACCGACACAGACTGAGCCAAATGGAGCGATGGGTTTCCCCATTCACGAGCGCTCCGCGCGCCACGAGTGCCTGTGCCGTTCCGGATTTCCCCATTCACCATCGCGCCGCGCCAAGTGCTCCACTGCTCCAAATGGAGCGGCGCGATGGATTTCAGGCGGGTTGAATATTCGACTGGGCCGACCGCGCCGCGCCAAGCCATTCGGGTTTCCCCATTCACGATCGGTTTTTGGAGCGGTCCCCTCATTTTGGCGTGTTGGAGCGGTCGTGAATGGCCCGCTTAAAGCGACTGACAGGAAGGAGTGGAACGGCAGCTCTCACAGATCGCCATAGGCCTTAGTGCCAAATCGGTGCCCACCTACTCATACGAGAACCCTGTGCGCAACGTTCTACCAAGCCGTGGCTAGAAAAATTTGACATCCCTTCAAATTTGGTGTCTTGGGTCGCCTATCCACTTTCCTCGACGGTTTTCTGGTGAGCTGACATCGAATATTTTCATCAGTTTCATGATTTCACGAGCTGCTACGTACTTGAACTGCCTTCGTACTATATTGGGTATGATGACACCGGTTTGGAATATATAATTTTATGGGAAATAAAATATGATGTAAGAGTTTTGAATTTGGGAGAGGTTTTGAATTTGGGAGGGTGGAGAGTTAGGTAGAAATATGAGAGGAGTTTTATCCGCGCAGATTACGCCTCCGGGAATTAGGTAAAATATTCGCCCGGCTTGCACCATCGATGAATATTATTTGGTCTACCTATTATTTCATCTAATCTACCTATTATTTCACGGGTAGGCAGGTTATATTATTATGTCAATAATGAACCTTCGGACTCGAGCGGGGAACCACCCCCCCAAATTGATGGTTTCCGTTTCAAGGTAGGCAGGTAGATTCCGAAAATGGAATAAATAAATTTCTGTCCGTCCGCCATACTTCGCACTTTCCTTAGTTAGGCATCGTGAACCAAAGCTCGAAAACGTTCAATAGAAGGGTACATGGTTTTTTTACGTTTTTAAGTTTATCTCGAACTAAAGAATTTTTTGAGAACACATTATACGTCCAGCCGTTCGTCTGCATGATCCACACAATACTGATATAACGTATCTTGAATGAAACGGTACAAATCCGGCCCAGATATCATTGCTAGGGAACACCTGATTGTAATAATTCATGGTTGCATAAAACCGAGATATGCTTCATGAATACCTAACAACAAATAACCCTGTGATTCCCGGGCTGGCTCCAGTACTCCATTTAGGGCTTTCTTGGAGGGATCTCTAGGGTATTGACCACAGAAAACAGTGATCTACGCAGAAGGGGCATCTATACAGGTAAATAATAAACCGTTGTGTAATCAACCATGGTAAAACGGTGGTCTTATTATTTTCTCACTGCCCGTTCTAGGTATCTATCAGCCTTTTTTTTTCATGATCGACCGTCCCTCTCAGGAAAACAGAATTATTTGTTCTTATCATTTTTAGCTCTGGACTTCCTGTTAACCTCACCACCGCGGGTTGAGATGAAGGTTAGCTGGGTTTCGCACACACCCAGCCCATTCTCTGGCACAAATAAAAAAGCACGGGTATTTGTGCTTATACCTACCTTAAAACCTGCATAATTATTCTAATCAGGATTGACAGGCTCCTTCCACTTTGCTTCACACTTGGTGAATCGATTCACTAAGTATGTACCTTCCTACTTTCGTATGTTATTATACCTCATCTTCAGTCGTTTTCATTTTCAAGTCAACGAAGTATTTGGCATCGTCGTACAACTTCTTGGTTTGAACCTGGTGAAGTAAATCTCCTTGGCAGTAAATCTTGCTGAAATAAAAATTGATGGAACAATTTTACACTCTGTTACAATATTTAGAGAAAGGGGTACTTCTTCACAGACAATATTGGGTAGCCACCTATATGAACTAGGTAAAACACTACACGCTTCATGTCTTCAGAAAAATATCAAGTTAGGTATGTTACCCACCTAGGTACTTATTAATATTGCAACGTGGAAAATTCTTTTGTTCTTATTTTCTTCAACTTTTGGCACGTACCTACACAGTTGATTTTGATAAGGAAATCCTAAATCCGAGCCCAATGCTCCAAATGTACGTTATTCATTTTAACAGGGTGGACCAAGGAAATAAGTAGATAGATGTTTGCATTGACATCACAACAATTTTCAAACAACGCCAAATATGACGTTGGGCTCGGTTTCAGAATCTTTCAGGTTTGGCCGGCATAAGTAATCCCCTGTAAAATTGTGTAGGTAAAAATGATTGATATGAAAGTTGGTAATGAAATGGGTGTGATACCTGTGTTGCCAAATTGCAAGGAGAGGGGCAGTGTGAAAGGTAAAGGGCCCTCTAGTAGGAAAATGGTAGATAGGGTGCACGGAAGGGTAAGCGTGCCCTCGGAGGAAAGCTGGAAGAGGAGGGAACCAAGCCAAGACAGTATAGTGAAGACTGCAGAAGGAAAAGGACCCAGGTATATGTGGTAGCTAATTAATATGTTATTCTACCAAATATAAATGTCTATTGGTTAATAGCTTGTGTTGTAAAGACCATGGAAACATGGTGAATGACTGAAAGACCATGAAAACATGGTGAAAGAACTATTTTATGGTTGATGACAGGATTGGGGGCGGCTGTAGGAGGCCGCTGGACCAAACGGTCCCCAAAATTGGACCATCTCTGGTCACAGAAAGGGACCCCATGCCCCATAGGGCTTTCACCATGTTTTCATGGTCTTTCAGTCATTCACCATGTTTCCATGGTCTTTCCAACACAAGCTATTAACCAATAACAACCAACCAATAACATATTAATTAGTTACCACATACCTGGGTCCTTTTCCTTCTGCAGTCTTCACTATACTGTCTTGGCTTGGTTCCCTCCTCTTCCAGCTTTCCTACGAGGGCACGCTTACCCTTCCTCGCACCCCCCCTCTACCATTTTCCTACTAGAGGGTCCTTTACCTTTCGCACTGCCCCTCTCCTTGCTATTTGGCAACAACCTGATTACCGGAGTTATACTTATGTATGGCTACCTGTCACATAACTTTGGAAAATTACCAAACCAATAGGCAGGCACCTACTACTAGTGTTAAATGGTAAGTTGGTGGACAGGGCTACCTACTCTTACCTGTCACAGGACGGCGGCAGGCTGGGAGATTTCGCCGGCAAGCTCCAAGCCAAGGCGAATAAGCCTGGCACGACGAGTATCGGCGAAACCATGGAACCGCTGTGCGCAATCTAAACCCGCGCGCAAAACTGACCTGTCCGTCTGTGCACTACCTTCGGTTTTGCGCTATCGCTCGGTTCCGCCTACTTATCTGACTATTCGTCACGCAGATAAGGCGCCAAGTGTTTGAGAGGGAATCCACGGTCAAGGGGCTTCTCATTGCCGGCCTGGCATCTGCATAATCTGAAAACAACCTACTGGTTAATCTGGAATATCCTTGAATTCCAGCAAAATGGAAAAGCTCGTAAAAGTAATAATTTAAAGTAGGTATATAGGTATTGAGATGGAAGAAATACATCATCCCTCAACTGAGAGTGTCTCATATTTCTATCGCCAGATGGCAAAATGTCATGTCACTTTTTTGAATTTTACAGGGCAGCAAATTATTTAAAGTTGCTCTACCCCATGATAACTCGGCTATTACGTTTAACTGAAATGTCTTTTCGCAGTTGAAGTAATTTACTTGGAATGAAATGGCGGTCAGCTTAACTTCCCATCTCACTACCAACAGCGGTATTTTCAGAATTCCTGAGTGAAAGGTATCCTGACATATGACATATTGGCATCTTCTTCTTCCCAAATTTTTTCCATTATGCAAGAGGCAATTTCCAGGGATTCATCAATTTAACACAGCTAAATACGTTAAAAAATTACTGTCTTGTTTTTTAAATTGTTGTACCAAAATTATTGTTGTGGAGGTCGAAATGAGTACTTTGTTAGCAGTTTTACAACCAATTTTTTACTAACCAACACTAATTAATTTTTTATCAATAAAACATTTTTATTAGGTATTCATTGAAACAGAGTTTTAATTAGGTACAATTTTTAAAATATTGAAAGTTAATTTAAAAAAATAAAATTTTATCGAAAATTCGCCACAGCTGACGGAGATGATGGTGCAGATTTGTCATCCTTATTATTTATACAGCTTTGTCATCCTTATTCATAAGTACCTACAGCTTTCATTGCTGTGCGTTAAAAGCAATGCTCTAAACTTGAACTTCTCTCCACACTGCGCAAATTCACATCATTACAGTATAAAAACAGGGATACAGTAATAAAAGTAAAGGTAACGAGCAATAAGAGTAGGAATTGAATCGGAGTTCGCTGTAGAATGAAGAAAAAAACACGATAAGCGTCGCTGTTTATTTAGAATCGTCATTTTTATTTAGTTCCCGCCTATATTGGTTTGTATAGCTGATCGCCGAGGGTTAGCGGCACACGTTTAATATTACGGCATCTTCTTTTTTTCAACATTTCTTCGTTCTTACAGATGGCTATAGGGCATAATAATTTTGCCATCTTCCTGTTCAGGAAAGAAAACCTTCTGCACAGATGGCGGAACTACATTAGTTGAAATGTGAAATTTTTGGTGTATTTTCAATAATGAACCTTTGGAATCGAGCATGAAAAAAAAATTTTAACCCCCTTCAAAATTTTATGGTTTCCGTTTCAAGGTTTCCATCTTGTTTTATTATTTTTTTGACATAATGACAGTGCCAAATCTCATATCTCCGGAACTAATAATGTCGTAGGGTTATAATAATTTGACAGTAAGTAGCTAGGCCTTGATGTGAGGACTCCAAAATCACGAGAAACTCGATTTCACAAAAAAAGTGACATGACATTTGCCATCTGACGACAGATTTCGGACTTCAATTCCCAGCTTCTTTGTGATTCATCATTACTGCGACGAAGCTTGTTTCTACAGAAACGCGAAAGTTTCCTCGTTTTTCCTGCTGCCAATCTGTCTCTCGCAACAGAAACGGTTTCGTCACACCCGTTTTTTTCCGTTTTTCCTGCAACGAAACTGTCTTCGAAACACCTTTTTTTCTTTTTTTCCGACAACAGAATTTTTGTTATTTGTTTTATTATTTTTAATAATGAACCTTTGGAATAGAACATGACAATTATTGGTAACCTTGGGATCCGAAATCGAATCAAGACTGTAGCACTTCGTATGTGGCCGTTCTTTTGAAACAGTTGTTTCAGGCTTTGAGAAACCGTTTCGCCGTTTCTTTCCAAGAAACAATTTCAAGTTTTTTTCCCCATCACTACTGTAAGACAGCCGCGTTTTTTGTGAACTTTTTCAAAAAAATAAGTATGTAAGTAACATGATGTTGCACTATGTAAGGTGGATGCCAACCAACTAGGAAGGTACTTACCTACATACTTGAATATTTCGGGTTTCATCCACAAATTGGAGTTAATGTAAGCGCCAAATCGAAGACTGACCTGAAAGGCTAGTTGAGTGCTTTTCATGTCAATCAACGTCCGCAGAAAATTCTTCCAAATTTGGAATCTACGCAAAACAACGATGACCTACAGGACGAACGTTAGTATTATTGTTATAACTAATCCAATTTCGGGATTTTGTGACCTTTGTACTCGACTGATAACCTCCGTGGTCTTCGAGAAATCTATTTTGTACACCCATTTCCACATCAAATGCTATTCATTGAACCGCAAACATTAATTAAATCGTTTATTGAAATGAGGAAACGAAATTTTTCCACTTCATGGAAAAACATTGAATCATGGATATGTTTTTGGGCGCTGTATTTTCACATCCACTTTTCAATGTTTTTCCATGAAGTGGAAAAATGATATAAATTTTTGAATTGATTAAATTCCTCGCGCTCCTGTTCTTCTCGTCGACGCTGACGCAGACGTCTTGAGCGTTCAGTGGACGACATTCTAACTGACATTCACTAGGTACTTACTTTATGTAGCTGCACAAGTAGTGTGCACCTGACGAACCTTCTCGTAAGAACGTTCACGTAGACGACCACTATTCGGATCTAACAAATTCCAACATCATCATCATCATTTCATTATTAGAAGGCACATTTTTAGGTGCTACCTTCCAATTCGTTCAATAAAATGGTTTGTGCTCATTTCATTATTGTTTCGCTGGGTATTGTCGGTAACTAAACACGCACATCTCCAAATTGTTTATCGGTTGCAGCGTTGCATTTTTTTCGGTCGCAAATTTTAGAATGACCCCCCAGGGCAAAAACGTATCCATTTTAAAAATTTTTCCAAACCAAACTCAACTTTTTTTTTAAATTAAAATTACAGGTGGCTAAATATTATTAAGGAACTTCAGTAGTATTTGATTCAAAAAACCTTGAATTCAATTAAGAAATCCATGATTTCGACTTATTATAATAGCTTTATAGGGAAAATCGTTGTAAATTTGACATCAAGCTAAATGAACTATTAAATGCTAATTTATTCTGGAATCAGACTTCAAAGGTCCAAAACTGCTTTTATAAGCCGTGCACAAAACATGACATTACATGGTACCTACCTGCCCATGCTACGATGACCTGCGTCAGCGAATACCATATTACGATAGGTACATAAGTAAGCAGTTGAGAGATACGGGTAAGTAGGTACTTACTTTATTCGAATTGCAGGAAAGTGCCAGCTTCAACCATCCAACCAGTATGACACTCAATTCTCTACGTAACCCAGTCCAAGATACCGGTTTCCTGTCCTGAATTCCCCAAGCGGATGTCGTCAAGGAAAGAACGAACCAGGAGGGTAAAACAACAAACTGAGCAATACCTATCAACTTCTTTAGGATGTAAGAAAATACACTACACTAAGATTGTTATACGTACACTGTACGTCACACAAGTCACTCAAACATCATTAAGCAATGCTTCCAAAGTTTCACTGAAATCTATGTAGGTAACACATCAATCTGCAGGTTGGTAAATTACCGAGGTTGATACCTGTTAAACATACCTACGCATTCAAAAGAGGTAGTGAATGAATCTCAATTAAAGATGCTCAGCACACAGACTAATTCTGCTAATGCTTAATGTTAAAAACAGTCGGCCCATAGAGATTAAGTAGAGACAGTGGCTAATTGCCGGTCTGTGGTCGCAAGGCATTCTATCAACCCACTGATGCCATTAGGCGAAAAGGGACTGACGCTAAAAAGCCCTATGATAAGCAACGATAACATCACTGCCCTAACGCATTTTGTGGAGATGAGCTTCGAATAAGTGAGCTGCTCAGGTTATTGATAGAACCGTAACAGTGCCTCTCATTTTATCGCCGTCCCCAGTCAATAGTGTGTAATCAGCGCAACAACGGATCAAGAGGATCCTACCTCAACCCCACCCTCGTTCAAGAAAACCTAGATTATGCTTGGTAGCTATCATGGTGGAAGTAAAGTGCCATTGCACAGGTTCTCCTCCTCCGCGCCCATCGGCTGAGTCAGAAGGCTCAAGTGATGGGCTAAAGCGTTATTTTCTGATAACGCGTTATTCGCTAACAGTTATTGATCAGTAACCGGTTCCGATAAACGGCTGTTCTGATAACCAGTTACCGGATCACCAGTTACGGATGGGGTTGCTATTCACCCACAAAGTAGACAACAAAGAGGGAAAGTTGGTTGTATGATACCTACATTGCTTCATGTGAATCTGTCATTTACACTGATGGGGCTTGTAAACTTTGTTCATGTAACTACTTGTAAACTTTATTCATTTCAAAATAGGATTGAAATCCCGCCTTGGATTGAAATATATGCAATAAGGGAACCAAAAGGCCTTTGAACTCACAATAAATAGGAACAATACAATTTTAAAAGTGTAGAATAAGGAAGTAAATAGTGATAGATCAGTAGAATACAAGCGGAGGACAAGGTGAAACAGAAAGACAAGACACATAAAAATGCTGACCATAAATATTATAATAGAAATAAACTGGTGAAAGAGACCATCCTAAAATTGGTAGGTAACCTGTGAGGTATGGAGTAAG
The DNA here is from genome assembly GCA_954871275.1 of Leptopterna dolabrata. Classification (NCBI taxonomy): domain Eukaryota; kingdom Metazoa; phylum Arthropoda; class Insecta; order Hemiptera; family Miridae; genus Leptopterna; species Leptopterna dolabrata. The sequence continues at coordinate 17,557,206 of OX940985.1, forward strand.
GGGTAGAGTGATTGCTACAGGTATGCTGTGTCCTACAGCATACAATACCAGCTCACGCCAAAGGGAAGCAAAAGGTCCTAAGCTGAAGGATAACTGTCGGGAAGAAGGCAACCGGTTACGAGGTAGTGTTATTGGCGGCAGGTAGTTGTTCCATACTATCCCCACAATAAAGGGTGCGAGAACGTGACAGTTACCTATGTGTGGCTAGCTGGGAGGTAACTGCCCAAGCCCAATGCCCGGGAGAAGGGAAGCAGTTATTCTGTAACGTTGGTTTTCTCGTCACCGGTTCTTGGTTGATAACCGGTTCCATTATTCAACGCCCACCAGCTACGAGTACATAGGTGGTTCGCTCCAGCCGCCCTGAGTTCATGAACTCGGGTTCTGATGAGTTCACTGATCAAGTTCTACTGGATTCGACGGAGTTGAAGTGGGTCCTCAGTTCCTGAAATTGACGCTGGAACGCCCAAAAGTGAAGAGACACCAAAAGACACGCTTAAGAAGAGAACATCACCGAATACTGCCCAAATGTCTGTAAGGCGATGTCCAAACAAAAGTGAAGCAGGTTATGATTTTGGGAGCGTTACGCCGAGGTTACCTGGAGGTGAACTCACTTCTCGTTGGGTTCAGTTGAGTTCATGAATTCGCCAAACTCGAGTTCATGAACTCATGCCGTTGTAACACAGTTCATCGAACTGAGTTCATGAACTCACGGTTGGAACGCGTCACCTCGACCATCTGCCCTGCATGTTGTTTCAGCACCGAACTTCATCAAGAACTCGGCACGGCTGGAACAAACCTAGGTTGCAATGAGGAGGTCACGGTTTTTGTCTTGTATCTTGAGATCTATCAACATGTGTGAGATTTCCATCCTAATGAATGATGAAGCCGAGTAAATTCGTGACAATCGTCCTCCACAGTTTTCCCCTATTTCCACCACATTCCGAGTAACAGGGCAATGAACAAAAATGAATTGTTTGAGTAGATAACTTCCCTTCCCTTAATCCCTCCATAACGTCCCCTCCTCACTCCAAGGAAATACTTGAACGAATTTACAAGTAGATACCTAATATTGCTATTAATACAGGGTGTCACGTTTTTAAAGACTAGCTATGAATCAATACACAAAAATGTTTTTTAGTAATGCAGGCATTACAGGGGATGCACCATCGGATGGAGGATGGATAGATGTGCCTTCCCGAACGGAATTGGAAACAACCACCGACAATGTTCACTTCCCGAAGGGTGTGATTTATCGGCCCGGCAAAATAGAGGTTACTCCCTACATAAAAGGCGGGCATAACAGCTTTTAATTCAAACACACGTCCAAAAAATACTTCGCACATCAAAAAAGGGAATCGCACGGCTAATTTGGGAGTCGCACGGCTAATTTGGGAGACGCCCGTCTAATAAGGTGATTCAACGTTCAAATTTGTTATTGCCCTTCCAGAAATTGCTTATAACGGCAGAAGAACGATTCTCACAGTAGAAATATGTGAACAACTTGAAATAGCTGTGCAAAACCCCTTTTTTGCTGTGCCAACCCCTTTTCTGATGTGTGATTGAATAATACGCTGGTATTGATCACCTATTTAGCCGTGATTGGAGTCAATATTGACGTTTACTTTATGCTGGGAGTTTTACTTTTTCTGAAGTGAAGATAATCTTTTTAGATGGAGATTCGCAGAAGGGAAAATACCTTTTTTTGCCGTGCAGTTAAATATATCCCCTTCCCGAATCCATGAGAGGAAACTCGCCAAGTGTTTGTTTTTACAGCTGTCTCCCCTTTGATAAAATTAGCGAGAAATCACTTCTTACAGAAACGGGGTACTGTAGATAAACACTGTTTATTTACTGGAGAAAGGTCGGAACTCCAAGGAACAACATTTACAAAAATAAAGATTTGTATCAAGGGAAGGAAAGTTCTACTCAAAAATGCTTATGTAGAGGACAGTTGTGTCGCAAATTTACTCAGCTTAATCATTCGTTAGGACGGCAATTTCACTCAGGTTGATGATCATTTAAGCAAAAAACCACAACTTCCTCATTGCAGCTCCGAGCCAAGAGAACCTGTGTTCGTGTAGTCCCGGGGGGCAGATGATCCTATGTTCATGCCAGCCACAGGGCTTCCTCCAAGCCAGCCCTCGCACGCCATATTTCAGTAGTCTAAAACCCGGATTAAATACAGCGATTACACTTCTTTTTGGGGTAGCAGGGTTTGCGGTCAGGTGGGTACCTTCCTAGCTACTTATTCTGGATCATCCACATCAGATTCATTGAACTATTTGGTTCTTCGCAGTAATGAATTCAAACATCCAGTGATAAGACGGATTAGGTGCACCTGCTGCCTTTCTAATGCATTCTGAACCGAACACTGTTGTTATAATAGTATTATTATTTGTGGGAGACTTCAATTGTGTTATTTTTCTATTGGAAAGAACTCATAAACCTTTGAATTCATTTTGGAAAATGGACCTTGTTGACCAACAAACGGTACCTTTCCCAGACACCGTTTTAGGCTCTTTGATCGATTCAGTTCGATGATCCAACCTACATCAATGTATTCCAAAGACTCCAAGGTACTATCGACTTAGCCAGAAATCGACGTTTTTGACCTTCATCTACTAAGTATTTGGCGTTAATCTCAAAATCAACTTTGCCTACAAGAGGTCCCTTTCCGCCTGACATCACTACTATTTGACATAATAGGGCGCCTATTGAGATTAAAACAGTGATTTGAATCAGAAATAGTAACTTTCAGTCGGTCTTGAATTTGATGAATAAGCTAGTAATTTTCTAGAATACATGTCGTTCCTCTGCTGTTAGAGGCTAGAAATACATGAATTTAGTTATGAAGGTAGTAGTAAAATAGTATGAATGGGTAGTAGATTTCAAAACATGACTGTTTTGAAATCTACAAAGCCAATCCCAGTTTTCAACCAATTAGGCTCCTTCTCCCCAATCATCTCTTTGCCATTGATTTAAAATCAATTTTACCATTATAGTTTCTGAAAGTTAAGCAATCAAATCTGATTTCCAAAAGCTGAATTTGGTATCACGAAATAAAAACACTTCAGCCTTTTTCAAAATGCAACGTTTAATAGCTCATAAAATCACTAGGATATCCATGAATATGCACAAAAACCAATACATGGTATCAGGTTAAATGTACTCAGCTCAAACCTAACCTTCTTTTGTGAAGGGTGGAACAACACACCAATTTATTCCATAAATTAACTTTTTCAATTTCTTCCAATATAAGGTTCTAATAATAAATGAGAAAAAATAAAACAACTGATTTTATGTACAATAGATAGCTGTGTAGTTTTACAGAAAACATTGAAACGTTTGTGTTCACAATGTTTCTTCCCTGATGAAACTTATTTTTTTGACTTCTTTCGCTTTTTGGACTTCTTGCTTTTTTTGTGTTTGCGTTTTTTTTCAGTTTCTGAGTCACTGGAAGAGGAGGTAGAGTCAGAGTCTGACGAAGAGTGCTTCTTCTTCTTCTTTTTCTTCTTGTGCTTCTTCTTCTTCTTCTTCTTGTGTTTCTTTACGCCGACTGATTCATCAGAACTTTGGCTTGTATCAGCCGTCGACCCTTCACCCTGTGCAAGTTTTATCTTCTTCACAAGAAGCCGTTCAGCATCCAGACTGACAGACCGCTTCTTTGGAAGAACCGCAGGCGGCTCAACAGCCACGTTTTGACTGATGAGGACAACCTCCAGATCCTTGGTGACAGGCTCCTTCTTCCTTTCTATCTCACCTTTGTCCAAAGCAGTTACAAAACGATCTTCATCCACATGCTTCTTCTTCTCCGCATACATATTTTCTTCCCTATCATCCAGCCTTTCTTTGCGTTTTGAAGTCACTTTGTCTGTTTTAACTTCCCTCCTTTCCACCCTTTTCTTAACTATTACTTTGTCTTCAACCTTAGCTCCAAGCCTGTCCTTGGCAGAGATCCTCAACGGAATAGTCTCAGGGATTTTTCGCTCCATGCTACCCTTAGCCCTGTCAAACCCTTCAGATTTGCTGGCCAATGTGAACCGCTCTCGCTCAGCATCCCTGGAAGACGCTGAATGGCGCTCACGCTCCCTCTCTCTTTCTCTATCCATCATCTTCATCCTGTACCTTTCCTCTCTCTCTCTTTCTTGGTCTCGCCGTTCACGATACCTATCCCGCTCATCACGTCTATCTCTCTCCTCACGCCTATCAACCCTCCTATCATCTCTTCGAGGTGAAACATCCTTATCAGCATGCACTGACGATTTAACAGGTTCTTTTTCTTTGGGCTTTTCAGTCTGCTCCGCCACAACTTTCTCTTCCTTCACTTTCTCTTCTTTCACTTTATCTTCTTTCACCACTTCCTTTTGCGTAGGCTGAACTTCCTTCGACGGAGGTTTCTCCCTTTCTTTGGACGACTTGTTCACTTCGGTCCTTCGATCGGATTTCTTTTCAGGAATGGGGTTAATAGATTTCTTGAAAATGGCGTTCTCCGCCCTCTTGATAACTTCAGAAGTAACTTGTTTGCTCTCTGAACCGTTTTCTTGAGCACGTTCCTCGGACTGGCTGAGAGGTTCATCATCCTTCTCCCACTTGGAGAGTTCAGGGACAGGCGCCAGCACAACATCCTTCTCTTTCACAACCTCCTTCACATCTTCTCCTGGAGGTTTTGTATAAGACTGTACAACATCAATATCAACAATATCAGAATTAGTAGCCAACTCTCCATATAGCGGATCTTCTCGAACTGGAACATCTTCCGACTGCTTACTCTCATCTTCTCCCTCTTCAACTGCAGGTATTGAACTACTGACTTCATGCTCGGAACTGTCTTTCTTGTCAGTTTTCTCCTTGACTTTCTTCTTCTTTTTCTTTTTATCAGATTCCTCTTTGCTTTTTTTCTTCTTCTTCTCCTTGGATTTCTTTTCTTTTTCAGGTGACTTGTTGTGATTAGCCACGGCAACTTCTGTCAGAGGAGAGTCTCTTGCTTGAACATAAGTTAAATTCCGCTCCCTGTCATCAATATGCGGAACAGGAGGTTCCGACCTGGGCATGCCCAGAATGGGCTCAACAGGTCGCACCGGTTCCCTCTTTTTGACATGGCTGCCCTTCTCACTGTGGTAGAACTCCGACACAGGGGGCGCATTTGTTGAAGACAAAGCTGCTTGCCTTTCCCTTTCCCTCTCCTGCAGCTGCAACTCCCTGTCCCTCGTCTTCTCCCAGTCACTGGCAATACGGTCATAGGTTTCACGGTCGTACCCACGTCGAGGTGGAGCGACCGGCTCGTCCAAGAGGCCAGGAATCCGCTCTCTTTTGAAGGTGCCCCTATCACGATCCCTTTCTCTGTCCTTCTCGAAATCCCTGTCCCTTTCTCTTACCCTTTCCAAATACCGGGGTTCCCGTGAATCCTTCGGCTCGTAACGATCAGGAACATGCCTGCAACAAATGAAATGAAACAAATCCATGAGCCATCCGACACATTCTACAGAAGATGCTGATAATTGATGACTACATTAGTTTCTCCATTCGTCAAACCCAGAAGGAAAGGGTGCTCAAAGAGGGCAATCAACTTCCCACTAGCCACAATCCAGGTTTCCTGTATAGTCTAACTGCATTTTGAATAGTTTTTTTCTTAAAGGTTGGGTTCAGCCAAAACAAACGCTTCTGCATATCTAATACATGTACTTTGTTTAGTTTTGAGTCCATATATGCCGGCATACTTAGGAGCCAGTTTAAACTTTTTTCGAATCGAAAAGAGTCTGCAAAGTGCTGCCAAGCGAAAATAATTTCCAAACAACAAATTACGGCTCCTGGAAGCCAGTAGGTACTGCTGGTCATGCTGGCTTTCAGCGGCTTTAATTAGCAATCTCTTTATGCGTTGCAGCACCTTTATAGATTATTTCATGGTCCCCCAAGTATGCTGACAGGCATGCCAAATATGGGAGCTGCATCACACTCTAAAAATCTTAGATAGAACGTATCGAATAACGATACACAGAAGAAATGCGTATCATTTCTTTTGGCCTCTACCAACACAACGTAGGTACCATCTACCAATAAATGAGTAATAATCAAGTTGAATGAATTCAAACCAAACAAGTCAATGAGACCCTGTTTTACGATCACAGTAGATCCAACTCTACCGGTTTTTTGTACACGATGTAAGACAGCCGTCGTCCTAGAAGTTCAATTCAAAATATATGTTCTTTACTATGATGATTATGGGAAGAGATTATAGAATGTAAATTCTTAAGTAAACTTGCAACATACAATTTTTTCATATTGTCATTAGAGATGGAAACCCTAATAGACTACATTGTCACCCAAGTTATGTTATTATTACAATTACGAACAATAGATTTAATTGGATTTTTTGAAAGTGTAGGTGACCAACTTTTATGCTAACTATATACTCCATTGTGTGCTTATTTACTGACTTGTGATTTTTCAGTTTTTTTAACACATCCCTTATATTTGAACCCTTTGAATACATTTAGGTGCTAATTTTCATTTTGGCAGACCGTTTCTGTGGTCAGATCTGGGATGATACACACGATACATGAATGGAATAAACCAACAAACAACAGACCAACAATTTTTGATAAACAGCAACAAAATTAGCCCACATTATATACGGCCAAGTTGGTCGAAAAACCTCTCCCGATTTCTACCAGGCTCTTCTTACCTGACAGCCTGTCTGAAACCAACTAAGAGAGCGTGGTGCAGTAAACTTTTTCAAGTTACGTTGTTGAAAGTACCTACGTAATATATTCACGTGTATTTATACCACGCAGAGATCCTGGTTTTCTCTGAAAACCACCAAATTTCATTAACGTATTTCCTGTGAAGACATTTGCTCACCAAGTACAATAAATTAGTGACAGAAGCGCTAGCATTAATTAAAATGGACAGGTCAGGATTGGGTATTTGGGATTTGGAATGGCATCGTCTAGGAAGGTGGGTACAAAATAGACAAATATTTCAAGGCTATGACCTCCCTCATTCAACAGAACTTGTGATTATGGTTCATTCCAAATTTTGACATGTTGAGCCAAATTTTCAGTTGTGGAGAGGAACTGATAGTGATGGTAAACCTTGGGGTTAGGCGTGTTTGTTTGGTCGGTTAGTCAAGCCTCCGCGTGCATATGGACAGGAGGGTAGTGCTACACCTGTTACAGAATTACAGACAGCTCAGCAGCCAACTATCTATTATCAGTTCCTCACGGTTGAAAAGCCCTTGGACAGACATTGTTGTAGATACAGTTCCGAACTTCCGTCATCTGCTTCATGGGCTAATGCAATTATGTCCAAAACAGGACAAGTCATCCACACAAGCCAGCTCAAGAAGCGGTTATACCCCCAAAAACCACTATCTGATCGTTTACCACCACACCAGCAGGTGGTAAACCTGAATTTCTCCTAATATCATTATAGAACACAGCCGACAATAATCCCGAGAACTTCTCTTTATTGGGAACACATTCTCAGTATACGAGGGAAGGGTATTAAAGGAGGATTTGTAAGCAGGGATGCATTGCAGAGCTGTTGGGAAGTGTTTGTCCTTCAAGACATTTACAAAACCACCCAAGGAACAGCCTGGGCAGACACTGCTGGAAAGCCATACACTGATGTACCTAATATACACTTTTTTTTTAGAGAGAGATTTCCTGAGAATGTTGAAACCAATCGCACTATCATTGTACCCCTCTCACCTGGGCAAGACCCCCTGCCAATTGTGACGTCAGAATTGGTTGAAACTTCGAAAAATCAGAAAAAGAACAACTTATTATAGGATAGTGCGGTTGGTGTCAAAGTTCTCAGAACTGAATCTAGTTTCATTAAAATATAAACCGCTTTTGTGGCCCATGCACATACCCCATTTACAACTTGGACCACTGATCGAAAAATGCAGGCAATTGGTGATGATCAAAAAGGCATAATGACGAGGTACCCAGAGGACGTGGAGAGCAATGGAAATAATAAACTGAGTGGATGGCTTCACGCTGTTTTTGCAGTGCTCCTACTGAGTCTTACGGAGATTTCGGACTATAGAAAGGAATTTGCCGTGATGAGCATAATGAAAAATGTGCTGTTTCCATTAGCACCCCCACTCGATTTGGGGGATACACAGAACTCTTATGGGTGCAAGATGTCACGACACAGTAACAGTTGACTCCTACAGTGCTGGATCTTCAAATCTCCTGATCAATTTCAGTTCAGTTAGACGTGAGCAACTCATCTCTAATAGCGCTTTAACCATTCACAGAAGGCTCCAACATTTGTATTACGTACTTTTTTTTTATTGGTGAGGCGATTTTTGTTGGCAACTATACAGAAAATGACAAATGAACAGGTACATGCCTAAATCCTAAACCAAATCTGACAATGAAGAAATGCCTGGTAAAAGCATGTTAGAGGGTTACAAATTCACCACAGTACCTACTAGGTAGGTATTGTTGACTTTTGCATGCAGAAGAGATACAATTGAAACAGGATGACTGAAGGGAAAGTAACGTTTTATAACGTATTCATCAGTCAGTTACAGAAAATCATGGATTTGCTCTTCAAAAATTCATCATGAATCCAGTATGGAAACCTGCATGATTTGGGATCATATAAATGCGAAATGGGGATTTTATTAGTTTCTAGATGGCATTAAGATTACAAGCGGAATAAAAGAACACTGCATTTGGAGGGATGACTGTCATCTGAGAGACGATGGTTTCCATATCTGAAAGGTCGTAGGTTTCCATAACTGTTACCTAGTTTGTTGAGACGGCATTATATGTACCACCACCTACCACAACACGTGTTCCAAAAATAGTTCAGCCGGTCATGTGAGTGGCTGAAATATTTTCACGTTGGTCCGTATCAAGAGGCTCAAGATTAGGACAAATAGAAGTTCACGGAGTTCAGAAACCTAACAAGAGCAACAGGAATGAGCACAACCCTACACATCTGGTAACCGCGTTGGTTGTGCTTTGTTTCTGCGTGCCCAGTTTTTCAAGAGCTCCTCCCAGTTTTGGTCTATTCTTCAGTTCCTAGTGAGGTTCATCAAAGGTAAATTCTTTACAAATACACTTTCAAAATTATTAGATAGTTGATTTGAAAATTATTAGAGAGATCAGGTTGGATAGCGGGTGGAGTGTAATGCCAAACTATGCCTACTACTTCTGGAGTGGCAAACCCATGTCTCAATCAAAAATCCCTCAAAAAGGCTACAAGAATAACAAATTGAGTCTACTTTTTGTGGCAGTTAGAAAAAAATGGGAGCAGGGAAGTATATAATTCAGATTCTCAGAATGTGGGATTCAGGGCAGATCGAAAAACAGTTCTCACAGTAGTGTTACTGCAGGACTCAAGCGGCTAGCATCTCATATGCTAGCCCTAGCGAATCCTCTATTCATCCAACAACTTAGCTGTATGGATCAGCCAAAATGGGACTAAGAACTCTGGTGTGGTTTTATTTTGCAGAGGGCTACATGAGAGGAAGGTACCAGATAAGGGAAAAACGGATAACCGGGTCGTGGAACCACAAAATTATGCCACAGACCCCCCCCCCCCCCCCCACTTGGGGACCAAGGGACCTACGAACACATTCAGTGCATGACAGGTAACACACATGAGCACTGACAACATTCAAGCCAACAGCGACCACCTAACAATAGGAAGCATGGAAAAACAAGGACTTTCTGCAACATCTTTGACTGCTATGTCAAGGATTCATGTGCTAACCAGGGAGGGAAGTGTTGATGCAATTTTTGAAAATACTACTATGTCCTAGTCTTCAGTCAACAGAGACAGCTAAGGTGTTATTTCCAAACCTATCACCTACAATGGGTGATCAAGACCGAAATTCTAGTAATTCTGATAGGACAAACAACAGTGAAAGATCTGAAAGATACAATACATGCAAGTCCGCTTCACGTCTGCACGGGGAATCGCCAATTGGCCCTATCCAAATTAATTTTATACCTACACCGAAAAACAACCTGCTCTACTCCTGTACATTATACCAGCTTTGTTCGTACTGTCCCCATGGGGCTAGATCCGAGCAAGTTGAGTTTTCGCTTGAACCGAACTGGCTTGGTGTATGGTGAGCTCTGAACACGCTCGCTCGGAGCAAGGTGAGCCTTGAGCTTGTTCGGAGCACGGGCAGCTCGAGGGTGAATGCACAGAACAACACTGCTCAGCTGCCCCTGGTCTTCTCGTGGGGCACGGGAGGGCTTGCTCAGAGCAGCTCAGAGGGAGCCTCGTGGCCAGCACGAACACCGAATCACCTGCCCCGGGACAGCACGAACATCGGACCACTTGGCTCAGAGCTCGCCCTGGGTCTGCACAAACAGCGAATCTGCCTCACCCTTACTGCGCATGCCAGGGTCGCTCTGAACAACCTCTTGAGGGACTGCACGAACAAAGCTACCTAAACCTCCCAATCAGAAAAATGAGTAACCAAATAAGTAAAATAACCCGAACTCTCATACTACCGATTTTGGACCTCTTGCATAAGTAAAATGATTACATAACTCGGTTGGTGAGGAAGCAAAACGAATTTAATAAACAATTAGAACCAGTCAAAACATTTGCTGCCACTTCTTGGTTCACATGTGCTCCTTTAAAACCTCTACAACACTGAACATTTTAAAAAACGTGCTCGCCTACCACAGTTCCAAAGCATTTCAGTTAGGCGACTGCAAAGCCCCGTATGGATGGTGAGACCAACGTAATCTAAAATAATAAAACGTACTTCTTTCTCCTTGCCATAGTGAAAATTCGGCGCACGAATCCGTCTTTAGGAAACCTTGGGTTCGAGTATTCCATTGGCCCTGGGCATCTTACGAACCTGATGAAATATTTCACCGTAAAAAAAAGAATAACTCCGGCAGAAGATTATAAAATACGAGTTACTACTACGGCTTAAAGGTTAGAAACTGAACTTGGGTAAGTTGAACGCTAAATCCATTTCCTTCATGAAAACCGTTACTATAACTTGAAACAGAATTGAGATGGAAACTGGATGTAAAGCGATAACATTGGTAGGGAGCTATTAATAGGTAATAATTCCATTATTGAATGCAGTCGAAATGGTAGAGATGAGCAAGAAGTGGATATCCCCTATTTCATCCCATTTGAAATCATCGTATCATATTTGATAACCCTCTTAAGGAGGGTGGACTTGAACATGGAGGAGCAAACCCTCAGGAGGGTTGGGTTTTTTTCTTTCCAAGAGACCAAAATGGAGTTTTCCAGCCCTCTGGTCTTGAAAATGTCCTTCAAAGGAATCGTGAGTTGCCTTGAAAGAAGCTGTTCTGAAACATTACGGGCCATTCCAGTTATGTAGGTACCGACCTACTTTTTTAGTTTAATAACACTTTCAATAACGAACGTTTGATACAAAAAACAACTTCTCAACCTGAACTTTGCAAGTTTAGGCTGGTATCAAGAAACAATCCAAAACCCCATTTTATGAGACGATTTTAGGGTTATGAATGAGAGGCGCCTCTCGTTAATTTTTAGGGGAGGGGACAACTCATGGCTGGAGAACAATCGCTCAAGCTGGGATCACATGGCACAGGTTTGGTGATGACGCATTTGACAACTTCACTGGCAAACCAATGGAATCCAGCAAGTCATGGATACCCACATCAAAATCATCAGATATTTGCTGTGATGTGGTAACTTGCACTGGTTACTGCACAACTTTTCCCTGTTGAATTCGATCAACCATACTGAAATCCAACATTCCCGTTATTTTGACGGGTCTGATACATCTTGTTCTATTTCGATTTTGTGTAAATATTTATATAAATGAATAAATTGCAAGCTAGAACGGGATTCCCAAAATAGTAGTACAAAAGAATAATTATTAAAGGAAAATGTTAGATTACGACTTATAAGTCACTTGCGTCTTCTAGACGCCTTTGCAGAATTCTGGTCATAATGGATAGCCGCTGCCAATTTCCTAGCTTTTTTGACACAAACCCAGTAAGGTTGGCATACAACTGGAAATGTTGATGTAGTGTCCACGCATGGCATAACTAGATTCAATTATTGTGATAGCCATTGAAACTGATGAATGCACTGCTGAGCAGGATTCATTGCCGGATATCTGTGCCATGTGGGGTGAGCTGAGTCTGTGCTTGGTGGCTCCGATTAGGATGGCGACTGTCCACACCCCGCAGCTTCTGTTTAGTTCCAGGAAAACAGCATATACCACCATAGCCATTATTTAGCTCGAATTAGCGTCATGTTCCTTCTTTCGTCAACCTTGAAAGCTCCCACTGGGCAATGAACAACACGCTGGATCATGACATCTATTCAAAGTACTACGAGTTGAAATTAATCACGGAATATACTTTCATTCTACTGTAAGACTAAATCTTACTACGTCACCTGTTAGTAAATTTAGGGCTTGTTTTGGGTTGACCCTAAGCCAAGAGATGAATTATTTACGAAACTTGTTTGTAAAATATTCATGGCCCGATCAGAATTTTCAACAGAGGTGAACCACATGTGAACAGGCATGGTAGGAACTTTTTAATGTAAAACATTCCGAAGGAACATTAACAATCGTTAACAGTTTCGTGGGTACCCAAATGGGCTGAAATTTGAAGTGACTACCATACCGCCACTGTATTAAACAAAAGGGCTGACTGCCAAAACCAACAATTATTTATGGAAACCGACGATCGAGCGGACACATTCTACACCTACTAGAATTAGAATTTGGTGAGATGATGACAGATCGTGTTAGTGAAAAGCTGATGTAGGTACTTACCAGCAATGGGTGACATAGTATATTGGTGTACGCCTCACTTCGACCGTACCTGTACAGGGCTTTCCTTCACTAGCTGCTCGTAAGAGAAGAGTCTACTGATGTTTGACTCTTTTTTCTTTCTTTTTTTCCACTTTTAAAAACCCCGGATTTCACCTCAATGGGTATATCCCAGGGGGAACTTTTTGCTTGAACGTTATTCAATCTTTAGCCCGTGTAGGCTTCACATGATTATTATCAGAGGTGAAGAGCTAATCACTGGCCACTAATCACATGCAAGCTTTTCAAAGCTTGTGTTGGTGCTGCCTGAGACGGGAAGCTGAAGATCAGACGCTCTAGCCCGCTCGGACACCCCAGCTCCCTCTATGGTTCGTTCGTTCCAGCCTCGCCGAGTTCATGAACTCGGGTTCGGATGAGATCACCAACCGAGTTCGACCGGGTTGAAGTGGGTCCTGGGTTCATGAAACCGATGGCTGGAGGGGCCCAAAAGTGAAGAGACACCAAAAGGGACACGCCAAAGAAGAGAAAAACCGCCACATACTGCCCAAACTTCGGTCAGGCGGTGTTGGAAAAAAATGAAGCAGGTAATGATTTCCGGAGGGTTACACCGAGGTTACCTGGAGGTGAACTAACTTCTCGTTGGGTTCATGAACTCGCCGAGCTCGAGTTCATGAACTCACGTGGTTGGAACACAGTTCATCGAACTGAGTTCATTAACTCAAAACGGTTGGAACGCGTCATCTCGACCACCTGCCCCGCGAGTGGTTTCTGCCCCCAACTTCTTCATGAACTCGGCGCGGATGGAACGAAACTCTAATGTCTGACTTTCCCGCTCAGTTATATTCAAGGACCATCCTTTTCACCCACACAGAATGCCCCCCCCCCCCCCCTCCCCCTCCTCATGGGACCAACCATATGAAGATATTCTAATTTGGAGGCACTTTTTTTTTCAAAAACCTCCTTGCATAAACAGGTAAGTTGATCCGTTTCCATCCTGATGCTGTCTGGATTTTTTTTAAATGTTATTTTCCACTAGGAGCGCGAGTGAAGATGAGCCATGTGTACAGGTACGGGTCACTCTTGCTATTCTAACAAAATGCTGAATGTACTAACATGTTTCTTCTTTCAATAATAGGAAGTTGACTGATTTTACAACATTAATTAACACTACAGAGGTTTGCGGAACAAAACCAGCCCCAACCTTAAACACAAGGACAAGGTTTGTCGAACTCTGGGGTATGAGCGGCAGATTTCTGGGTAAACCATAAGGGCAGTTGTACAGTTTCTAGCAGGACACGTTATTTTCTTCTTTTTCCCCAATTTAGTAGGCCGTGAAAGAGGGTTCACCAGTTGAAACAATTGTTTGATTAATCAAGTACTACATACAAAATCCTGTAAGAGTTTACTCAATGCTGATAATGCGGTGGATTTATGAGGAAGTTGGGGTTGCATAAAGACGTACAAACCTTGATCAGCCACTTGACTGGCCCCATTCCTACTTCAAGTGTTCGATCAGCGAAGCCATACGAGTAGGGAGAAAAATAGCAGACTGAAGTCTCCGCTTCAGTTTAGAATATTTTGACGACTGTTGACATCGATGAGTTTATGGTATGCAATAAGTACAGATCTCGAACGATGAGTTTGGGACATGTCACCCATGCAGGGTGAAGACAGCTACGTATAAAATCAGGTTATGACTACAGAGGGCAATGGATCACCATGGATGAGCGACATAAGACTACAAATTACTATCTATCACAGTAATCCCTGGATATGAATCAGCGAATAAAACAATATTACCGGATGTTTTTCACACCTTGAAAGTCAGAGAAACGTCAACTACTTCTACAGTAGAACCCCCTCTTAACTGGCCTTGGCTTAACTAACCTATCCCATGTAAGTTTTTACCCCCCCCCCCCCCCCTTCATGGAAAATAAAGTGGGGTGACAGGGACTTCAAGTGAGCAGCAACAAGATTCAACTGCATTGGACGTGATGGTACAAAAATGGAGACGGCTTTCAAAAAATCGTTGAAAGGTAAAAAACAGGAAATACCCGATTTGTTCAAACGATGATAACAATTTATGTGGCTATATCAAGTTTTCAAAGTTAACCTATGAAAGTTCGTAATATTTAATTTTTTCGTGTTCATGTATGTATGTACATGCAATAAAGTGTGTTGCAATAACGTCTCATTTGATTTTTTTTAATGACACGTGATGAAACATTCTTCTTTTTGAACGTTCGTTTGAAAGTCCTTTTTGAACGAAAATCGATTTTTCCTGGGAACCTCGGACATCAACAAAAGATCCAGAGAAACAAGTTGCGAGTTGTCTCCTCAGCTAGGAAGAGATTTATACATTTTTCTACAACTTGGCCATTCATTGTGTAGGTGTTACCTGAACACTGGTATTGACGAGAAAATAATAATTTGAGCACATATTTAATATTTTCGACATCGGGAGACCATGAAGAAGGCTTTCCTAAAACGTGCGATATGACACTATCTGCTTCAAGTAAATGAATTGAGTCAGCCCAACTTCTTGGTCCTAAACCCACGATGTCACTGTCAAATAATGCTAGGAGGAATCCATGAGCTTCCAGTGCACATCTTGCATAGATAGTGTAAAACGCAGAGTGCCATACATTTAATAGGTGGGCACTTCAGTTGCCATCCTATTTCAGTCAGCGTTCTGCAGTGATATCTGCCTCAGACTTTCAAAATATTGAATCAAATCTTGAAACGCATGGATACTATATACAATCTTCAGATATCAGTGCAAATTTCTCCTGGTTGATTTGAACTTTATCAACGTTATCAACTGATCAACCTCAAGACTGTTGAATAATTAGTTATTTAAACATTTTTCTCAAAATGAAAAAAATTACCCACTCGGTTTTTGGTTAGTGTTTCAAACATGACCTTATTTAATGAAGATCATCCACACACAACCCAGGGCTGTCAGCAGTAACGCCGCTACATTCTGACACTCCGACACATCCGCACACATTTCGCTCCAAGTCCGTCAGTTAGACCGACTGCAAATCCCCGAAAGGCCCATAGCTCATAATTTTTTTATTTCGAAGACCTCATATATATAGATATATAACATATAACTATATATATATAGCGACTTACCAATTTTATCAAAACCCCACCAGTAAATCGGTGCTTGAATGCTTGATATCAACCTCAAGATCATATCCCAAGTGTCAACTGATTACCAGGTTTTCTGTGGCCCCAGCTGTCTCATACCAGTTCTGATTGAATTTATGAGTATTTATGGATTTTTTTTTTCATTTCTTTAACAAAAGATTCCCAAATCACCACAATTCAACGTGCGAAAGCTGTGCAACAGAAGACGATCCTTACCATTATAAGAGAGGATTTTGGTTACTACTCTGATATATACAGAAACAGGATTCACATCACGGTACGATCAGGGATTTTTTTTGTCCAAATCATAAAAATGAATTATATTACATGGGACATTGTTCGTTCTTTTTATCAATTCTTTGGCACATATTGAATGGAAACCTAAAGTTTGGAAGGGCAAATACTGGGTCGGTGCATGATATTCTTTTAATTTATTGATTGTTTAAAAGCGCAGATAATCAAATAAAATTAAAGGACGAAATAGCAAACGCCTTAGTCGCTCATCCTTAGGGATCAGGTATCTAACGTCTTACAAACTAATACTCAAGATAATTTAATAATCAAACCACAACTCTCGGGATTGTGATGGGGGACCCCGATTGCAATATGCAGATGTTGATTTTCTTCATGAAGGGCTTCGCGGTGCTGCGTTGAAGATGTTTCTAGAAATAACACTAACATCATTATATACTAAGTGTCTTTCGATTCAGGTTCAATCAAACTACCGTTTCATTAATCAATTATTTAATTTGTCCAATATCACAAAAATAAGGACCAACAATGTTTTGAATCAATACAAAACGAAGAGATCTCGAGTCGATTATTGGCACTTGCTAAATCAACATTTAGCTACCGTAGGAACTTTCAATGACAGTGTTTTACTAAGACTAGAAAATATATCTCGACAATAATTATTCATTTTAAATCTCGATATCAAAGGCTTGATTTCACAGCACCATTAAAATGTATGAATATCACAATTACTTTAGTTCAATTACTGATTATTATTATTTTTTGGTATAAAAATACAATTATATCCATACAACTGAGGAGTGATTTGGTTTGATTCAAACTTAGTATAAACATATTGGATAAACACATTGGCTTTCAACGGTTTGCAGCATCACTTGATGCAACCTGTTGAAGCGCACGTCTTCTGGGGGTTGGAATAATTACAATCAAACTACAATCAAAAAATTGATTATAGCATGTTTCTTGGGAAAATTTAAAAGCTTCTCTTTACTTTTACTAAATAATAATTAAGTTTACACCAAGTTTTTTGACACAGAATTCAAGTAATCAAGGGTGAAGTTGAAACGAATTATGTACAATGTGTGTAATGAAAGACTCGCTAATACAACTGAAAGTCAAATTTCGTGTTTATCAAGAGGTAAATAACAGTAACTTGTAAGAACATTTGAATGGACAAACGAATCTAACGAGTGTGTGTATGATATTGAAGTAGAGTATGAGCTGTCAATCAACGATGAAGTGAAGTACACTTACAAGGCTAGAATGGGAATCGCTTCAATGGACTTTTGCCTTCCAAAAATTGAGTTTTGTATATTCGGGGAGTCGAAAACAATGAAAATCGATTTTTTCCACTCTAATATTTCATCAAGAGGTTTGAAGAATCAATTCAAGTTTACTCAAAACGGATTTGTATCAGAACTTCCCTGTTAATACCCACTGGAATAGCCCAACTGCCTTTGAAACCCGCGTTTGGAGTAGGATTTTATTACGGTCGATTCTGTATCGGCACAATAAATAAATATTTTTAAAACGATGCCCATCCCTATACTGGCTGAATAAATATCCCCTCCAAGCTTGAATGTGAAGCAAAGCTAGCAACAAAAACTTTGGTTATTCATCTTGATAACAGGTTCGTTCGCACTGGCTTTTTCTGACTGTTAGCTGACTCGTAGAAAACATCCATGGTCCTATACCATATTGACTGAGCATTTGAGAAGGGTATGAGTTCGATAATGGTTGGGAATCGAGACGGCAGTTTCTCGTCCGCCCTATTTTCTATGTACCGTAATGACCATAAGAAAACTGGCTTCAGACAGTCAGGAAACACTGCGAACAGCGGCCATGAATACTATACAGTCAGATGGCCACTGCGACCAAACCTTTCGAACTTCCGTTGACTGGAACATTTTGTATATTGATAAAAAATCATCAGTAAGGTGAGTAACAATAAACTTCACTTCAACGTCAAAATTAGGTTAAAAACTTTTCTGGATAACGATTTCCTACATAATAGAAAGGTAAAAAAATAATATGAACATCTTGCTAAAGTTAACAATAGGAATAACATAATAATTATTGTATTTACAATACATTAATGGCGGTAGTAACGTATAAAACTAAATGTAACCCTACAAGTATCACAGCTGATACCTTAAAGAGATAATGGTACTGGGAAAAAACCCAGCTTCTCCCTCATGGCATGGTTCCCAAGCCACGGTTTCATGCTATCCAAATCATAGCTGGTGAGTACAAAGTATTTTTCTCATACAATGTGTGATCTTTCAAAATATGACTCCCTCTTACCCACACGTGACTGTTTCAAGTTGAACGAAATTTCGGGAAAACTATAATCAACAGGTTAAGAACTAAAACTAAAAATCACAACATAAAGGAAGTTCGCATCTTGGAAAGGCGAAGGTCTATTCATATTGGATATTATTGGCATATTATCAAGAATATCATAGAAATCGCAATTAGATACTCCATTTTAAAAATGAAAAACATATGAGCAAATGAGTAGGGGTAGAAAGAAGTGTGGTATCATGACATGAAAATGTAAACCTACTACTTAAAACTAACATTTTGCCAGGATCAAGGAGAATCCCAACACAGGTATTACTTAAGTACGATAATCGATGACATGCAAAACTCTCGATTATTATACATTGTGGCAGTTCCCGCCAATCGTCACCTTGGAGTAACCGGGTTATTACGGCTTTAAGAATACCATACCGAGATCGTTGTCCATGATTATAATATGAGACAGCCACCCATTTACCACACCTATGTACTTGTGGGATGCAAGCAGCTTCCAGATCTAGTAAAAAGAATACTTCCGACCTACACAACTGATAATATACGCAACGAATACGACCCAAGTGCGTAACTAGCAGTTTCTAAATGAAAGTAGAAACTTAGCGCGAGCCCAATCCACATGCTATTACCACCGTCGACTGATGTAACCATGGCTGCAGAACAGGGTCGCACAGACTCCTAGAAAACCTAAGAAACCATCCATGATCCAATACAATCTTGATAGCATTTGACGGTGGTTGGGAATCGAGAAGGCAGTGCACGGCCAGTTCTCGTCCGCCCAATTATCCGTGGACTGGAATGACGATCAGAAAACAGGCTTTGGATAGTCAGGAAAACACTGAACAGCCAGCCTTGGATACCATACAGTCAGATGATCACTGCAAACAAACCTGGAGGGTGTTGAAGGACAAGCTATACTTTCATAATCACTAATGTTTTTAATGATGAACAGAATATCAATAGACTCAGTTGTGCCATATGTTCCTTCAACAAAAAGGTACATACGACATACTGAACGTTCTAACACAGAAAGGTAGGTTGATGAGCCTAGCTTTCTGTTGCTGAAATGGAAGCATATTAGGTCACCAAATGCTTGCTTCCGTCCTAGTGAAATTAAACAAATCACTGAGTTTCCCCAGGGAGATCTATAACGCGTCTTAGAAAGAGGTCCAATCATAGGGATCATTACATACACCGAGTAGCATAATAAATACCCACTCATGGTTGACTCGACCGACCACAGATACAAGGCGGTTCGAGAGACCACGCGCTTGACAGAAGCCGCGTGCAGGAAATACAACCCATCGAGCAAGGAAGGCTGCCACGCATGCGAATTCTTGATTTACATACAGCCAAGGACCTTCAACGTTCAAATCAAGGCAACCTCAGTATAACTGCTGCCTGCTCTTCTAAACAGAAAGGCCGCTGGTTGAACAAATCATGTCACTGAATTAACGAATTCTGTCAACCAATCAGCTGTCTGGAACAGCCTCTTGGGCGGGTTACACGGTCAACCTCGATTGCTTTAGGCCAATATTTGTCATCGGACAGCTATAGTAAGATGTTTTTTCATTCAAACAATCCCACCACTTTCACACTCACTGACAATGGTGTGGTTAAATGAACGGGTATCTCATACTAAATTATTTGAACAAGACTTATATTGATAAATGCTTCAAACCACAATACTTTCTGAGGAGTGTATTCGGGTGGTCAGAAGAATTCAAAGAACTGAACCACGGACTTAGCGGAAAGGCCGAAAAGGTCAGACCAAAAACTTACCATAAATTGCAAGAATAATAAATCAGACTTACTGATCCAAGACCAAAGGAAAGTAATAATGTGCTCTGGCACAAAAAAGTTAGATGAAAACAAAAGAGAAGGCTGAAGAAACTTGACGGTTTATTAGATAAAAACTTACAGCAAAATTTGTAGTGAGAAGGAAGTTGAGGCTACTGTGGAGGGTATGGAGGAGAATGAACGGAGCGTATAAATACCTGTTGAACTCTTGAGAAGAGGAATAATATTCTTGGACGACGCTGGACGGTTTGGTGAACCTCCGGCCCCTGTCCCTCTCCCGGTCTCTGTCCATCCTCTCGATGGGGCGGGTATCTCCGCGGTCACCTTTGGCTGGCGGGGCACCACCGTATTCGTCTTTGTATCTCTGCGAGTAGTATCTGAAAGTAAACAGCACGTGATAACAACAGGTCAAGTAATAAAACTCCTTCCCAGAATGGACGATACTAGCAAAGGTAAAAACAAAGTAAAAGTAAACAGCCATTTAGGCCAAACAGTAGAGGTATTGGATGATGCAAAAGATGGTATAGCACCTTTTATTTTTTCAACGTGTATAATATATGGCTTAAAAAAAAAGAATTAAAAAAAGAGCTAACACGGGCGACCTTGAGAACTTCTGGCAGCCAAAAAATCTCGAAATGTTTGGACTTTTTCCAGTTTTTTGGCGTACAACATCTGAAGGGTGCAACTTACAGGAATTTCACTCATAACAAAATTAAACAGCATCAAATTCTGCGTCGAATGACCTCCTTAAACATCAAATTCGGTTCAACTGTTTAGGCTGTTTGGTCTAGTTTTTTGGCGTACAACACCTGAAGGGTGCATCTTTCAGGAATTTCTATCATACCAAAATTAAACAGCATTAAATTCTGCGTCGGATGACCATAAAAATTACATTCCGTTCAATGGGTTAGTAGGAATCGGTAATCAAAAATAGCCATTTTGACTGAAAAGTGTGTTATGTTCAGTTTCACACGCCTGTACTTGACTAAAAAACGGTTATTTTTAATCACAAATGCTAATTCGGAAGTTTAAATTTTTAATAAAGAAATTTAAAATTGAATATTCTAATACACAGAGGGGTGCTCTGAACGCATAATTTGATGCTCTACAACTTTAGACCATAACACTTTCAGTAGGGTCACTCAAAGGTAATATTTACATATTGATAGCACTGCAAGAGCTTACCGAACAGGAGAATGGCGTGGAGAACGTTCTGGCCTCCGATCGTCTCGCCGTACACCTCGAGGACCAGGTGGAAGTGGAGAGTAATGGCGGTCCCTGTCTCGACTTGGTGAACGGCTGTGGTAGCTCCTCAACGACCGAGGAGATCTAGACCTTGGAGGAATGGGAGATCTTGACCTACAAACGACGCAAGAGATTAAATCAATAACCAGAGGAAGACAGCAAAAAGAAATTATCGCGTCCAAAATCACTGCTCCTCTAGAAAAATATTTCTTAGGAACATTGCCTTAGACAATACCAACAAAGCAGCATTGAAAGTTATTGGAGACATTGTCCGACTAGTACTTGATGTCTGTAATCCAGTAAATTAAACGATTAATGGCAACGATTCCAAGATTTGGTCACACCCCATGAGGGTTCAAGAATCACAGGATTGTGGTTACCTGCTGCTTATAGAGAAACTTCGGCTTCGAGATCTCCTTCTGATGTTGGAGCGGGATCTTGACCTTGGTGGTGGCGTCCTGGACCTGGGTGTCCTGGACCTCAGCCTCGTGCTGCTTCTAGACCTGGAGCGAGGACGGGATCGTGGACGCGGAGATGGCGACCTGGAATACGATCTGGCAAATGACGGAGATCGTCGGCGTAGTGGCCTCCCTCGCTCTCTTGCTCTCCCAAGGTCCTTCTCCCTCAACAGACGTTCAAACACCTCCAACGGGTCGTCTATGGGACTAGAAAGCAAATACAGATTATCATCAGTTGGACTGTCCAACTCTCCTATCTGAAATAAAAATATTGGTTCCCCAAGTTGGTACCTGATCCCAGGCTCTCTTCTTCGTAGACTCCTCCCCCACCAACTAGTTCTGTCAGCTCCCCCTTTCCCGACTTACACGTACTGCACATCTTTTACTGCATATCAACTCCAAACTCAACTTCTTGATCAGCTAAATTTCAGCTATTAAAGCTAAATGTGTTTGCCTGTTGGAAGCTTAACCTGGGGCCCATTCCCAATGACCCAAAGACTCTTCACTCTGCACTCTTCAAATCCACACTGCACTTTGCGGATGAATATTCGTTCCTAAAGAATGCTCTTCATTTGTATAAGAAGAGTGAAATGCAAAGTGGAGAGTTGCAGAGTTTGACCTTGTTTTGAACAGTTCCATTCCTAAAGGTTATCTTTTGCAAAGTGAAGAGCCTGCATTTCAAATGAAGAGTTTACAACATTTTTGCAGAGTCCCAAATGACTCTGCTGTAGAATGAAATCGGTTTTTAGGTTATATCTCTTCGCTATATGCAGTGTTTAGTATTAAAAATAAAAAGAAGAGAATTCAATCTTTCGATTAGTTCTAAAGGTGCATACATAGTAGCATCGAAGTTAGCTCCACTGAGGCCATCAAAATACTCCACATTTGGGAGGAAGGAATGGCTAGGAAGCGACAGGTTGTCTGTTGTTAATGGACAAAAAGTGACAACCTACTTAAGTTTTTTTTAATAGAAATTTTTCGATACTTCTCATCACAGGATGATGATGCTAAACATGCTGGACCCTCCGTCGGCCGAATTCTTCGAGCGGAAATTAATTTCGTCGTCAGCGACACAACTTTCAGGGAGCCGTTTCGCCTAACCAAATCCCAAGTAAGTTAACTTATAGAAAGCCTGAAGACTTTATGAAATCGGATCCGGAATAAAACGACCGGAACATCCAACGATAAACTGTAACAGTTATTGGAGGTTACTCTTCAGAACACTCTTCGTTTCATGCAGAACTGCTGAGTGGGGCAGGAAATCTTTAGAAACAGAAAGTTCTCCTAATTTTCATAACTCGCAAAATGAAGAGTACAGATGAAGACTTGCAAAGTGAAAAGTTGATGAGTCTTTGGGAATGGGCCCCTGAGTAGTCTTAATTTAGAAATTACTATTGACCCTGGAATATATATATTTTTTAATACCTATTTTATTTATTCATACCAGCTTTCATCTTGATTCATCTACTATTGTCTTGCTTACTTTTAAATGTCATTATATTTGCTTATGTTTATATATTATCTTGTAACTGGGTTCGCCCGTATCGATGAAAATAAATAAGTAAGTTGTTGACTAATGCCAACCCACATTACAGCCAGTTTCTCCACAGTGAGGTCTCTCATTCCAGGGTTAACCCAGAAATAATTATCTTCATCAGGAGGACTATGCAGGTACCATGTCACACGATGTGGTATTCACACTACACATGGCTCTCACTGGTGAATCTGACCTCAAGAGAATCACACAACAATGCAGATTAAGTAAAACACTCACTTAGCACTGACGTGGGGGCCATTGGGCGCGTGTGGAGGCCTGTAGGGGGCTCTGGGAGCCCTTGGTGGATAGTAGCTGTTTCCTCTGTAGTTCATGTTCATCCTGGGAGGTGGATGATGATCGACGCCAGGAGGATAGGTGATGGACAGATCGTGACGTGGAGGAGGATGGGGGAAACTTGGACGATACATGTAGTTTCCTGCAGTTAATCATAGATATAATGTTACATCAGAAAAATTAAGAATAAAAAATATGAATTATGAGAATTTAAAATTACATAATGATTACCTACAAATGATGTTAGCCGAATCGCTATTTTTCAAAGCTTAGAGGAGAGGTCTCAACAATGAAACAGCTAGATGTACTGCACCATCAACAGAACTTCTAACCTTATTTATTTATACGCGATAATGTTTGCAATCTATAATTCAACTATTCTAATTTAATTTTCAGTAGGTAACTGTAGATTGTCATTCCATCGTGAAGAAGCAGAATCCAGTCTTTTTACAATAAATCTTGAGTTAGTTATTCTAAGTAGAATAATTAAATGTAAGAATCTAACAAGAATGACAGAAGTTGGCAGTAAAATAAATACACTAATACTCGTCTTTTAACAAAACAAAAATTGGCTCAGAAATTTTCATTTGCATCCAATAAAATTATATATAATAATAATAATAAATTCGAAACAAAAATCGATTTTTTCTATTAAATTGTCTAAACCTGCTTTTCATGGAACAGTTGTTGTAATGGCCAACTGATTTTGAAGATTAAACAATCGACCTTTCTCGATTTTTTATTTCACTATTGAATTATGAATTAACAAGGAGCAAGTAAATAATCAATAAATAATTATTAGTAGAAAACTTGAGACACCAAAACACCCATTTAATATAGAAGGTCCATGAATGCAAAAGCAAGTGCACAGAACACAAAAAATAACCACTTCACTGCACCATTTACTTAACTGAATCTATAAAATAGCCGAAAAAAGCAGCCTTTCAAGTTAGAATTCGCTAATTACTAAAAGAACTAAAACTATCAAAAAATGAAGAAGAATGCAAAGGAGAAAACGATTTATTGATTTGATATAAAAGTAGACAATAATCATGTCCCGTTTCTGAACGTCTTCTCTTGTGTGTCATCTTCACAATCCGATAGTTAGCCTTGAAAGGTGAATAATGCCTTCGTATTCGTAAACCAAAACGAGAAGGAAATCTATTAAAAATAGATAAAGGTTACTGGAGCGAAATAATAGGTCAAGGGCGTTGAAGAAAAGTTACTGTCACGCAAGGATGGGAGCGGACCTACGTGAAAAATAATTCATTGTGATGTATTCCGAAGTTGTTCATGCATGTATTATGAACTGCGGTCTCTGGCACTATATCATCGATTTTTGATGAGTCAATTATGACAGTGACTATCAACATTTTCAAACAATCTGGCCCAATATGAATTGTGAACCAACAAAAATTAATAAAAAATTTGACAATTTTGGATTTTGCCTGATGAGACCAGTTTGGCTATTTCGAATATTCAGACGATGGGTTCGCAGTGAAATGCAGAATGTGAGAATTGATTTGAATCCAAATCTGAACTCGTGTCTGTCTATTGGGACTCGACCGCTCGTAGGGGAAGCTCGACTTCATTTGCGCTTCAAAACAAGTAAATGGAATTTTCAATTCCTCAAGGATGTTTCGGGGGAATCATTTCCAGCCCTGTGATTGTCAATCAAGTCTGATAGATTTCATGGGCGATTATAGGACTCAGATAAACACCCTCCTCAATTAAGAGAAGTACAAGTTAGTGGGGAATACGATCACCCTTCGGCACTGCAGAAGATGGATCTTTCAGCATCAATCCTTTCAGAGAAATATTTTCACAGTTGGGCAGGGAAGTATATTTTCCAAGTTTAATGGCACACAGCTTTCTCGTATCGGCAACATGATCGAATTTAAACGTATTATTTATGACAATTTATTGTAATCAATTCCGTGCAGATTAGGGTGGATTCTAGAATTATAATTACATTATATATAATAAGTAATATTACTTGTTGTTATGCATGAAGCATAACGTTTAGTTTGAGAAAGGTCTAACAAAAATTCCTCCCCGTCGTTTGAAGAAAAATTCCTGAAAATGTCATCGTTCATCAAAACTGGGCCATAGGTTGTGAGAAACTGACTACCTCAGACTGCGATTGCGCATGCGCAGTTGATATACCAATCCTCCGATCGTGATTTAAATTCGTATGACCCCATCTAGGATCTATCAACCAAATCTGAGTAAAATCGGGCCATCGATTTCTGACAAATTGAGTACCTCAGACTCGCGTTTGCGCCAAGGCCGTCATACCAATGACCCCATCGTTCTGAAATTCATAGGGGACCATGTAGAAGCTAGTTACACTCCAACTACCGACTGAACTGAGTAAAATCGGGCCAATGAACTGTGAAAAATTGAGCACCATAGATTCGCTGTTGCGCATCCGCAGTGGCCATACCAGTGATCCGATCGTTCTGTAATTCATAGGGGACCATTTATGAGCACAGACACTTTCAGCAAATTCGGACTGAACTGAAGACGTTATGCATATGGCAACGATGCGGCGGACCCACGGACGGTCCAAATTGGTTCAGAAAGCTCTAAAAGGTAAATCACAAGTTCAAGTTTTGATCATGGAAACAAAACAAATTGTTTCCTCAAAAGTGAAAACAAAGCTTCCGCTTGGTAGACTCCGAAACAAAATAGGAGAAACACGGGTCTGTCGTGGGACCGAACCAGAGTCGAATGTTGGAACTTTTGCTGTGTTCCCTGATTCAATTCTTCACCTGAAATCCTATACGTTCCAAATAACTAAACGCCGCTGGAGCACTGAAATTCCCTCGCACTCACGATTTTGAAGCGCAAATGATGAAGATGCTGCCAATTTTGGTGCGAAATTCGGAATTATGAACACTCGACAACTATTAACCTTTTCCCAAGATTTAAGGTTTTATTAACGAGCTAGTTGTACTGGATTAATAGCTCAGCAGAAAGTCAAGAAAGGTTATTAACAACAGTTGTAAATATGTGAAGAAAAAAACTGTACTTTCTCCAGTGTTATGGACAAGTATTAATTTTGAATGAAGGATCCGATGTATCGCTTATTTAGGTAGAATTTAGGGCTTCATCATCACACCCACTATAATTGATATTTGTACTCATCAAAAACAGATACAATGCCAAAGGTCTGTTAGTTACTAGATATCATTCGTCAACGCTACTGGAAGAGAAAAGGAAGCGGTGAGCAAGTACCTTGTGGATACATATGGGACTGAGGGGGACGCTGATTGTGATGGAACATCCTAGGGGGTTGTCCCAGAGTTGGTTGGCCGATAGATTCGATGGGGAGGGCCTGAAAAGGCTCGACGGAGTGACTCCGCTCATCGACTGTCGGTGTGTCAGATCTTTCGTGACGTCTGCAAACACCCAACCGCCGCAAACAACATCCAATTAACAGGAGAACGAGATGAACCTACATCAGTTGATACTAATGCGGTATCAAGAACCTCCTCGTTCCAGTTGATATCCATGGATATTGGTTTAGATGCTTGTAGTCTCTAACTTAATTATGTGGATCGAATATAAATACAATCATATGTGTACCATTACTAAAGCCATGTCCGCACTGGCGCATATTCTTCTTCTCGTTCACTTTCCTTAGCCCATTCAAATTGGGCGCCTCTTTAGCCATTCAACTTGTCCACAATTGGTCAGTGTCCAATGTTTAATAGAGAACCCAGCTCAAAGCTTACGATCCCCCCCCCCCCCCCTGCATGCAGACAGGGAAGCCCTCCTGGGAAGTCACTGTACACTCAGTCAGAGACCTTGGATATGCAAGTTCCCGTTAGTCCTACAGGTGGAGGCCAGTGTTCTAGCTCACTCTACCAACTTAGCAGGTTTGGTTCCCGAGTTTTTGGTTTCCCACAAAACTCACATGTCGGCGCCTACCCAATGGACACCCACAGTCTATCAGGAGGGCGCCTCCCCACCATATCCCGATCAGCTCCAGTGCTAGGCTACAAGACCACCACGAATCCTACCTCATCCGGGGGGAGGGGGGGGGGCAGACAGGTGGCACTCAGCCTGAGCGATGTGCCATTTGCCTGGGGCTCCCTCCGCCCATGATACTGGTTTTGGTGAGTGCAAGATCCCAGTCGCCTGGCTTTGCATCACACCCATATGCCGGACCGGTTGCAGGCCCGCCATCAGAGGTGACTCTGAAGCTACCGCTTTATCCCCTCTCTGCGCATGCCTGTGCAGTGCGGGAGCTTGGGGAAGGCAGACACTGGGGGTCCTCTCAGGGCTCTTGATCCCCTCGAGTGGTGGTCCCACGTGTGCATCGGTACCCATTCACACTTGGTCAACAGTTGGTGCGCGTATCTCCTCAAAAATGGGTGTTGCCGATGCAGCGTTGCAAGTTTTTTTTGCTGTTTTTCTCATAATTTCGTGGAAAAATCAAATCGAAAAAAAAGGAGACGAGCCATTTTGGGTAAAACAGTTTTTTGAAGGAGGAAAACTACTTCTGAAAGAACTCCAAGATGATATAGCCAGTTCCGAAATTTTATGAGACCCCCGAGGAATATATCAAATAACTTTTGGCCGTAATCAAACTGGCCATTGAGAAAAAAGAGAGAGAAAACACTCGTCACAAGATTCGATTCCACCCTGAATTTGGCTATTAGCAATGAGATCTTTCGTCTTTTTTTTTGCATCGCGCTCTAACTTGTACAGTGTCGAATCAGTGTGTCAAAGTAATATTACCCAGATTCCTCGCCGCATCTACAGGCGCCATTTTCACTGTGAAGAAAGCGCGGAATGTTGAAGTGTCAAAGGGGGCTCGATAGCGTGATAGGGGCTGTGGCAATAGCGCACGCCCTCTCCCATCTGTCATGTTGAAAGTGAGATGGAAGAGGAAAGAGCACCAGTGCAGACCTAGACTTAGAATGGGCTACCCGATCATACAAAAGTACCTAATCATAATACTGCAAGTAAATCACTGACCTACTGGAAGAGGCTGTGGTTTCTCATGAAACCCTCCAGTTCGGCTTGTTCCAACCCACTAATAGTCTTCAAACTGAGTAGCTTTCCTAATCATCCCCACTGCCTCTGTTATCAGAGATTTTAGAATGGGACATCTTAGGACACAGCTATTAATAATTCCATAACAGCCAACAATATTCTGTCTCAATGTCTTCGCATCAGTGATCACATGCGGAATACCCACGTAGGTATTAGGTACCTATTTCTTATTTGCTCATGAACATTTTGCTTATATAATCCATGACCGGATTATGATGATATAATCCACGACATAAGGCATGATGTTGATCCACATCAGGTGCATTTAAAAATGCCCCAAATTATAATACAACAGTTTATTGTTTTCCTACACAGAAACCCATTCAGAGTAGATCACTGTTTTCTGTGGTCAATACACCCCACCACGACCATTTTTTCCAAATCCTGATGGTCGCTGAACCCGAGCACATTTTCCTAAATTTCCACCTAATTTTAATTCGTTTGGCATTGAACAACAAACTCGTACTTACCAACCAATAGGTACGTACCTACCTACGAAGTACGTATCAACGAAACCCAACTTACCATCTTTCTTCAAATCAAACCACTGAACAACAAACTCGATTTTCATAAAGCCGTGCGTGATTATAATCAGCTGTTCCCCATCAATGATATCTGGACTGGATTTACATATACCCTATGATTCGCACTCATGTTGACGAAGCTGTTCGGTTCAAACTTCAGGGACTTACTTAAGATGTGAACAAATGATGGACTGCTCCGGGTGGTCTACAAAAATTCTAAAATTCGGAAATCAATTTAAAAACGCTGTAAATACTATAAGTCTGAAAATGTTCGAGTTACTGCGTTTTGAAAATTGCAACCCCTATCTTTCAGCCATTAGAACTGACTGAGCCTCAGGACCTAATAGACCCTGGTATGTTGTACCCAAGACTTGCGGATGCCAAATCAGTTGCTATAAACTCACCGAAACGTCTCACACCTATAACCTGTCCTCAATAATCTCCATGCTAATTAATAATACGACCCTGTTATTCTTATAAATTATTGTGCATGTATCTCAGTGAGAAAGTGCCACAATCAAATCAAAATAAATCATTAAAACCAAAAAATTCAAATCCACAAACCCAGTGTGAAACGTGTGTTTCAAATCAAAGCCAAGCTAAAAACGAAGCTAGTTATTTCCCGAAAAAAATAGCATCACAACCAAACAAAATGGAATCTCAAGGAAGAAGGGGGTTCTATGATTCACGTACAATGTACACACAATTAAATTAAAAAATAAATATAAATAATTGATACAAAAATGAGAAGTTATCGACAGAATGGAATTACTCGATATTTGGAATGCCTTACATGCGGAAAGAGTGAGGTTTGAATCCCCTCTTGTGGTAAGTGTCGTCACTGTCGTAATGCTTTGTCAGAGTGGCCCCTATGTTGAGGATTGGCTGCCCCACCGGTGATTCACCTGGTGGAGCAATGTTCGAAGGATCGTCCATACTAATAGTGGATATGGGCGCTACAGAGATCGGCGGAGTTTCACTCACTATTTGAACGTCTGTAAATAACATTCAAGATAATACGAGAGTTATTAATATTTCGTTGGCGTCTTGGTTTTCAGCGTCAATTTGTCGATTTCCATCGAAATTTCATCGTGGCACCACTGCTGGGGGGATAACACATCTTCCCCTACCTCCTTGATTCTCTTGGAAGCGTGATAAAGTCCAATCAGCAAAGCGAAAATTCATTTCAATACGTACTTACGTTTTCAAAATTGGTACTTCCCATAATGCATAGAAGAACTTAGCAAAAAGCAACCACCGCGCACCAGTTAATCAACGTACGTACTAACATAGCAATAACAAACTTGGAACATGGTCAAACACGGAACTGTATAAAATCGTCAGAACAAATGCGGATTGATTGCCATTTCGAATGCCTGAATAAAACAGAAATCCTGAATAAAACAGAAAACCTGATTAAGAACTGCAACAGGCATATCTGTATATGTTGAGGGCACCAGCAGGATTATTCTGAACCAGAGTATCATTGGAGTCAAGCAAATAATAATTTTTATTTAAACTTTGAAGTCGAGTCACAATACTTCTATTCTGCCTCAACGTTTTAACAAAAATAAAAATCAGAGTTGTGATATCAACAAGGAAAAAAGTTGCATCTGTAACCCACCGGAGTTGCCCAGTGCTATTCATTCGGTATTTGCACATGAGAATCCAGGAATGTTCTTAAGAAAACAGTGACGAAGCACCAATAAGCAATGTGTGGTTAATAAAATTTTTTTTAAAAACACAAAACGTTGAAAGTTCTACTTACCATCAGGAGAATGTCTGGCTTTTCGAGACGGAGGTCGCACATCTTTCGCTGACTCCATGTTGGGTATCCGAGGAGGAGGTTGGGAATGTTGGACCGGGTGCAGTTCATCGACTAACACTGCTGGGTCAGGATGAGGAGGATGAGAGCCCACCGCTGCCGCTTCAGCGGCCGCTGCCGCCATCTTGCTCTGCAAGAACGACGGTGCTGTACGACAGTAGCCTGTCTGGTTCCGGAAGTTATTTACAGAGTTGCGGAGGAACCTGTTGGGAATCAGCGTATCCGGGGAGACATCTTTTTCCCGACAGTCGGGGCACTGGTGGTCCTCGGATTCGAGAAGGACGTTACGAATACCTGTCGAAAACCAACATTCTACCTTACTGAAAAAACAACAGCAGCTATCCCCCCCCCCCCTTCGACCACATTCATGGATATTATACCTAACCATACCAGTGAATTTCTTACTGTATGTGTTGCAGCCGATGCAAGTTTTCAGGTGTGTTCAGTGCACAAAAACCAACCACACCACCACCAGGTGTTCCAAACACGTCAGGTGCAGGCACTGAGTTCTCTGAGTAACTCAGTTCCCCACCTGACGTGGTTGGAAATTGTTTCTGAACTTTTCGCACCCAATCGGGGATGGGTGTCAGAACAAGAACTGAGATAAACCCAATGGAATCTTTGCACAGGGGTTAATTTCAAGCGACTTTTGGTCATCATAGATTTTATCCCGAGACTAACACTTGGAACAGTACAAAGTTCCATATTTGGAGAACATACTATTTACTTTACCAACATTTGCATTTCAACACAGTTCCTAACTTGAAATACGTAAAAGCTTCTCGAATCAACTCAAATGGATTCACAGCTTTCAAACAATATTGCTTTCTGACCCATTGGAGAAAGCAAGTTTGTTTTCTTCAAACATTTGCAATAGAAATGTTTAAAAACAGATCTTTACAAATCAACCCATTTTATTTATTTTTATCGTTCAAGATTTTTTCTGTAATAAACAATCGACCTCATTTCTTGAAATGGATTCATTAAATTTCTCTGAACTGCGTGTCAAAGTATTTGTTGAAAATGGCTTCACTAAGTAGGTAATATTTCTATATACCTAGTGGGAAATGAACAAAGCTTCAGGATGGTTGTGACGTCATCATGTCCTCAGTAAATCATTTGGTCGTTTACTATGGGAAGGTTCAGGTTGGAATTCATAGCCCTCACTCAGATGGTGAGTGTTTACTCACCTAAGCTGAAGGTGTCCTCAAACGCTCACTTACTTGAAGGTGGCTATTCATAGAGATTCACTTACATGAGTTGAGAGCATCCTCGTCTCAAGTTGAGAGCACTCTCAATTTGAGTTAAGAGCGTCCTCAGTTGCTCATAAGTGGAGCTATTCTGCTCACAGTTGGCAGCAGTGATAGCATAAACAAGGGAAGGTTTCGTATTTTTGTTTAAAGCAATCATGACCGAAACCGATATCGTTCATCGGGCCATAAGTATGGACAATGAAAGTGTTCTGCAACCACCACCAAACTAGGTAGGCAGCTACAGGAAATTTAAAAAAAAATGGATAACCTCATCGGACACGTTACTCGACAGACATGAGCAAGTGTATCGATTTTTTCAGACACATGATCACGTAAAACAAATAGGTTGGTAATTTCTGTGCTTTCGCTACATCTACCTGGTAGGATGGTGTGGCATACAATCTGAGTGCCACCAACGCTTTCATCAATGAGGTTAGTGGCAACCCTCTTTCATTTCCATTTCTTGTTGACTGGGCACCAAATATAAGTGGAACAAACACATTCACGACTGTTTTTTCCCCCCTGAAATGGAACCTCTTGAACTGGATATCGTCCAGAAATTCCAGTGCGTTCTTTTCGTCACATCTTTGGTAGCCTCACAATTAGGGTTACCAGATAATCATACAATAATATAAAATCCTTAGCATGAGTGAGTGACGAGTGTTGTTTCACGGTACTGCGCATGTCAGGGCCCTATTGGCTGTAGTGCAGCACGCGGGGTGAAGGGGATGCCTTGGGGGTTATTTCAATGTGAATGTCGTCAAAGCAACAACACTCCTCACACCATCAATGGATGGAGGGGGGGGGGGGGGGGGGGTCGCCCGTCGACGTTTGGATGAGTGGATAGGGGCCACACATAGCCAGTTTCACCCGAATAGCGCAGAGTTCAAACCTGGACGAGGAAGTCCAGTGATCTACACACCCACTTGGATGAGCCAGCAAAGCGAGTGGACGTGGCTAGTTCTTTTATAGTATCTGTACTCTTTTTGGCCCTATAATTTCATATACTATTCCTTTTTTCATTTTATAGCCGAATCCTCTCTTTTTTCATAGCCTATGAGGATAGCTAGCAGGGAAGGCCAATGTTCTAGTTATTTTTTGTGATATTTCTGAGAGACTGTGGTGTACCGTTTTACTCTGGTTAGAACTATTTTAGAAACGCCTGTTCCACAGATATGTACCTACCTTGTTACTTGGAACTATAATTTGAAAAAACATAACGTTACCTTTATGCAAAACGTAGGCACCTACTCATGAACTGTATGTGAAAAATGAATTCGAAGAAGATCTTTTCTTGTTGTTGCCTTGAACAATGTACCTACCTAGTATTCATTATTTCTGTGATATTTTCGAAAGACTGCTGAAGACTTGATTTATTAATAAAACCATTTGAACTATTAATAAAACGCTTGTTCCACTGATGATTCAGCTGTAATGCAGTGAAGTATATCAAATTCCACACTGTCAACAACGAAACTGAGTTCGAAAAAAGTTAACTGACCTAATAAAATCTCATTTTTATAATCACAATAAGTTCAGTTTCATGATTTCATGGACCAATTCATTGAACGACCTAACATGACCTATTTATATGTGCAAATATCACCTTTTTTTACCTTTTTTGGAAGGGGGAATCTGGTAACCCAACTCACAATCACACGACCGCTAATTTAGTTGTCATATTCTTCATCCAACTCATCAAGCATGAAATGGTCATTCATATCCATTATGATTGTAATAAAAAGGTTCGGAAGGAACAAATTCAATATAAAATACAAAGGTGTATTATGAACAGAAAAAAATGGGATCCCAGTGAAATATTGAGTGAGTAAATACTTGAGGGACCTTTCCAGGTCCCTCCGATTTTCAGCTGAGTAAATTGAGTGCATTCTCAACTTATCCCAAGTTTTGCGTTTATGAACCGCGTGAGTGAATACTAAAGGAAGCGTTTACTAAAGTATTCACTCACTTCAGGTCTACAAATACGAAAAACGTTTGAGAGACCCTCAGAAGCTCACTACAGTAAACGCTCAGCTGTGAGTGAGGACGAGGAATTCCTCCCTTATTTAGCATTATCAACTTATTGGCTCTTCAGTCTTCTCCCAGCGACCAACACTGACACACACTGACAGTAGATTTCAATGTTTGTTGACACCCATCGCTTCAGTATTTTTGCTTGTTTCATATCTTGAATGAGGGACGTTTAGAGAAGGAAATTACAAGCTATTGATGGGTACATTCCGATTAAACACAACGTATGACGCCATCATAACTTGGCACCTAGTGAAATAAGAACAACTACAGCAAACACTCGAACTCACAAGCACGCCAGGACATATTCACTTCTTTTCTCAATACCAAACCAAATCTGTAACTTCAATAATGCTAACTTAAAGTAGAAGATAAATGAACACATTGACCAGAAAATAAGAGCTTTTATTGAAAATACAAGGAAGAATTGAGCTTCAGCTGAGTACTTACATTCATCGCAAAATGAGTTGCCACAGCATGGAATAAGAACTGCATCGGCAAGAAGGTCCTTGCAGACTCCGCAGATGAGGTCATCCGGTATGGAGGGTTTCTCGACAGGGACAGGGTCGGTCACTTTTCTGAGAGGCTCCTTCCTCGCTTGACTGAAACAGGAAGAAGATTCAATATTTATCCGACCATTTACAACGTACCTAAGCCAAAAGGCCTTATAATATTAATGTAGACAGTATAAAAATTACAATAAAAATATAACTGACATTTTACAAACAAATTCTATATTCAAGGCATCTTGCAGCACCTACTTCTTAATTTTACACGACTAACCACATAAATCGTTTAAAATTGTTTTCAATATAAGTCCTTTTTGACGCAGAATTGAAAGAAAAGCCAGAACAGTTGAATAATCTATGGCTTCTAGACTAGCCAGGCCAGAACCAGATGTGATGATGAAAACTGCTGCTCCAGCAAATGCCAAGAGGAATTTCTAATGGCTTCAGCTTATTGTTACAAGGTTATCAGTATGCAAGCAGTTATGACAGACCACATCCCCTTTACCACAAAATCAACAGGAACGATTCAGAACTGTCCGAGCAAACCTACAGCAGATTCAAAGTACTTCTATGCTTACTGTTCAATGCTAGGCACAGCATAATGCCCCGTAGGCGTCATCATGGCTCCAGGTACTCCTGGCCCCTCAACAGGGACCATAAAACTTTGAGGAATACCAGTACTTTTCTTTATGTCCGCCGCATTGGAATCCTAAAACCAAACAGAAAACGCAATATGGTAGGTAGAGCAAAGCGAATGTCTAAGAAGAATTCAAAAGGATTTCAAGTTACTAATCCAAGCATTTGTATGGGATTAGTAGGACGATTCTACTTACAGGTGGGGCAATACTAGTTTTGCAATCCTTGATCCAATGCCCGGGTAAATTACATTTGAAACATCTATACGTCGGAGGGATCTCTCCAACTTGATTGGAACCTTTGATGCGCAGGTAGCTGTAACATCAACGAGAGGTTGATATAATTATTCACAACTTGATTCGGCAACAGGGATGTGTTTAGTATACATACTGATTCAGTGACTCTGACCTAAACTCTTAGGGCCCGCTTCACCAACGCGGTCTATCCAGAGACTAATCTCGGCCGAGACTTAAGCCATCGATTCTGAGAAAATACAGTTTCACGAACGCATAATCTAGGAATAACTCGCGCCAACGGCGCATTAAGTTAATACCTCGTTTCAGGTCCCGTTTTACAGTACCAGAGTTAGGTTTTTTATTTGCCTCAACATTATGGTACGCTGCATTGTCGAGAACTAAAACTGAGTTCGGAGGCAGATATTCCATCCCACAATCTACAAATTCATCTCCCTTCGGGGCTTCTAATAACCGTCCGATTGAGGTACCTCCTTGGGAACTACGTAAAACTCGCGAATTTTAGTACGGAGAATTGCGTTGTCAAACTCGTCGCACTGTATCTTTTTTGGGTGAGGTTTCGTTTTTTTCGGAGTGATGAATGTGGGGTGCCCACTCGTTTCGATTGATCGTCTCCCTTCACCAACAATACTGACAGTTATGGCTGAAACTCCCGTCACTTCACTCGTCAAACCACTGACGTTTATCCGGGAATTCTCTTCCGCCTTCTTTCGCGTGAAATACTGGGCTACGGCGCCTGTCGGTGAAGCCCTTTCCCCTTTCCAAGGCACTTGGACGAAGATTGCCCAGTAGACGTAGATGGCGTGTTTGTTGTTCATAACGAACAGTTGAAATAGAAATGGATGGGAAATTAATCGAAAAAAAGAAAGACTCAAATAAACTGAAAGACGGAAATGAACGATGAACAGGCACACAGACACGGGCAAGGCAAACAAAGATGGTGGATGGCCCAACTCACCGAGGAGCCGAACTATTGGGCTGCAGTGCAGCCACCACATTGACACGAAATTTCCTACGAAATCTCTTCATCAAGGTTAGTTCAGGATTACAGCGCATAGAGGGCGCCAGGATGAACGTAAACTTTCTGCGGTCGACCTATAACTCCTGATCAACAACATCGGTGAAACTGTCAAAGTTCTGAACTGCGGATCAAATTTGAATCCAGTCTGAAGTCCAGGTCTGAAGTGTGTTGGTGAATCCGGCCATTAGTATACAGACTGACTCAGTAAATCTTAAGGCTGGTTTCACCAACGCGGACTGTTCGCGCCATATAGTCCTGATATCGTGGGTGGGTGATGGGTGGTGCTACCTGTTGTTTGCGACTCATACTCATGCACAGGAAGCGCCGTCCGTCAGCTGCTGTGACCTGGCGATCTCATCAATTATCTTGATAATCAGTTGGTCCCCACCTTGGTAATCCTACATCAGTTAGTTCCTCCTCGTGTCTCACGAAAACCGTTTATGCGTCTCACGAAATTCCCTTTCATCTACCCTTCTAAAACTGGTCAGTTACCTGCCAGTAACAATTTTAACGATTCTCACAAGTCGTTCCAAGTTGGTCTCCTTTGTAACATATAATACTTTATATAACCCCTTCACACGGATTTGAATATAAATCGCGCCTCGCGATCGCTACCGCCTTTCTTGCTGTCTCCAGTCCCGGATCTCCGCCCCAGGCCTGGGGAAACGCATCGCTAGCAGCGCACCGGTGAGTCATATATTGGATACCCAATTATTCACAATCCATGTCCCCTCTTTTTCATCCAAATTTCCTTTCTTATACAGTCCACTATCCAATTATTTTACATTACCAGCACCACTTAGAATGAAGCCTTTTCCAATCTATGAGCGTGTTCTCTTTGTTAGAACACGGACTATCCAGCGATTAATCTCGGCCGAGGTTCAAGCCATCGATTATAAGAAAAGACAGTTTCATGAACACCTAATCTCAGAATAACTCTCGCCATTGGCGCATTAATCTCGTGTTAACGGTGATCATTATGGGATGCTTTCTTGGGATGGCGGTCGGTTTAGTAAAAATTGAGGATCTCGAGCCTGAACAACTCTCCTACATTTGGTCGGTTTAGTAAAAATTGAGGATCTCGAGCCTGAACAACTCTACTACATTTTCATATCTTACAAAACGCTGAATGAAAAAAAGGGGAGGGGGGGGGGAGGGATATCAATTAAAAACGAGTCACAACGAGTTTTGCTGAGGGGGATAAGTTCAAAATGTCAATGCTCCAGCAAAAAGATTCAAAGATTGGTAGCTTCACATGTGAACCAGGAGCACACAATTCCTGTTCTGTTATATAAATACAAACTTTAATTTAAAACGTTAAATTTAAACCTCGAACTTTGATATCCACCATTTCTTTGTGTGAAATTAATATTATGCAAAATAATTTCCTCAATTCTAATTTCCAAATAAAACTGAACTTACTTCGAAGGATCGTAGTCTAATGTCGACTGTGTTATAGCAGCTTGGATTTTATCAGCTTCGCTAGCTTCAACATTCGCCAAATCTACAGTCTGAAACACATAACAAAACAGTATGTAACGTGACTACCTATATAACCATAGTAATCGTCAATTTAACGATTATTAGAGACAACGAACATTACGGATGACGGATCCTAACTTCGTATTCGTAGTGAACTTTGAAAGCAGAAAACTTGAAGAACACAAGTAACCCTGGGGCCAGGGGAAAAGAAAGAAGAAAAAAAAGCACAAGTGTAGGTGTTTGTAATGCACTGTGTACAAGTGTTTCACCAAAAGAAAAGGTACAAGTTCAAAAAAGTTACAAATGTAGAGCAAAAATTACTGGTGTATGTGTCTGTGTGCAGTTTATTGTCTTCGACGACGTATTTTAGCAGTCGTGTTGATAAGGCGTTCACATTTGAGTTTCATTAAACTTTGACTTTCACTTCTTGTCGAGAACCGAATGTAACAAAAAAGTAATACTCAATTTTGGAAAAAGATGCCGATTCCTATCCGTAGATATAGGACATTCGATCTGTCGACCGATCAGAACTGCTCCTGGGCTTCAGCAGACATTTAAAAACTTTCGATGAATTGACACAAACTTCGGAAGTTGCAGTTGATACTTGATCAAAAATCCTGTAAATTATTATGTAACGGTTTATTATTTACCTGTATAGATGCCTCTTCTGCGTAGATCACTGTTTTCCGTGTTCAATACCTAACCTCGAGCCCCCCCCCCCCCCCCCCCCCCCCCCGGAAAGCCCTAAATCGAGTACTGCAGCCGGCCCAGGAATTACAGTTTCATAAAAATCAGTATGTAAAACGCCAAATACAGGTGTAGTTCTGAAAGTAAACTGTTGATGTGGAGAAAAATATTTTTTGGTCCCGACTGGGATTCAAACCTGCGACCTTCAGCATAGATTCAGACTCCTACCCCACTGAGCTACAGGGCCACACGGGTAGGCAAGTGATGTGCACTCTCAACCCAGGTTGATGCATGCATACTCTGCTCTTTAGAGCAAATTCAAATTTTATGGCAATATCGTAAAATGCTCCGAATGGTCTCAAAAATTCAGAAAATATTGAAACTATTTAAAAATGGGAGAACACCCACATCTCAAAATAAATTTTCCGAGACAATGATACTCTAGATATTTCAACCCCTGTTTTCCACTCCTTAGAATTGAGTATGTGACAAAAATATCAGTGTCCTCTCGCTTCCTCTTCAATGCCACGTTTGGACCATATTCCTTATGGAGTCGTGGAGCTTTTGAAATGTGGTGTTACAGGAGAATGCAGCGAATTTCCTGGGTTCGCAGGTTCACTAATGAAAATGTACTCAGTTTTGATGCACAAGGAACGGCAATTGTTAAGAAAAATAAAGAAAAGGAAAGAGTCGAACGTCGGCCATCTGCTCCGTGGAGACAAGTGTTCCCTGCTGCAGCTCATATTCGAGGGGGAAATTGAAGGGAAGCGGGGCTTAGGGCGAAGGAAGACCTCATGGTACCAAAATATTTATCAATGGACCGGACTAAAATTTCATGATTTGAAAAATCAGGCCATGGACCAGGATATTCCGGCCAATTATCGCCAACCTCTGAAACCAGAGATGGCACCAGAAGAAGTTGAGGTGACAGCTGACGAGCTTAGAGGACCAACTAGAGCCCACGGGACCCATATACCAAATTTCTTGAGTTTTGGTTCATGGGAACTAAGGAAAAAGCAGCGGAAGGCAGACGGAATTTTTTTTTAATTTGAAACGTAAACCACGAAATTTGAAGCAGGGGAGGGGGGAAATCACCAAAAGCCATAGCTCGCCTTTGACGTTGAACAAACTCAAATTCTTCATCTTCAGAAGACGTGTTTTGCACATCAAGTAGAAAGGCAAGCAGTAACCATAAAACTGACGGGGAAGAACAACTGAGTGAGAAATGTGAAGTGCACACTCAATTATTTTACGAATTCTACAAGTTTACAGGCAAACGAAGGTAGGTTAGACATCGGCCGACTTTTACATTACTGTAGATTTGGAACTTGTACAAAATTATATAAGCACATGTAACTTGTCAAAATCTGACTGCACAATTGTAAGGATTCACTGTCACTTATAAGTAGTGACAGCGCACAGTTCACTTTTACGGCTTCAGTTCACTTGTGGCTTTGTGAAGAAACACAATTCATCACATACAACTTGTATAATAATCGATTTACAACGCCACTTGCTGCTTTATGAAACAGTCCCCTGACGATGTAGCAAAGAAAGAATATAACATTAACGGGCGAAGTCCCGTTCCCCGTTCCTAATATTAGCATTAGTTATTACTGAATGAAAAGTGAAGAAGTGGGAGTAGACTTACTTTGGCTAATTTATTAACGTAAGGGTCCTGCAAATCTCCGCTACCCTGTCAACAAAAAATACACGGGTTAGGCAGATCTAATACTCTGACAGTAACCATGAGAACTTGAAAATAATGAAGTAGGGGGATTGCAACAGTTCCGTGAATTCAAACGATAACGTTCACATTTTGTTTCAATTCACCCTCCAGATATACTGGACTTCGGTCCCGTTGAATTAACATTGGAGGTATTCACGGTTGACTCGTCCTTGTTGAAACTGTTAAAAACTTCGCAAAACGGGCAAACCGAATCAAATTTCGTAAATAAAATTTGGTGATTAGGTCATAACTAGTGTGAAGGGAAGAAGAAGAACGGTACCTAAATGAATCGAGTAGAAAACAACGAGAGGTAGATACAATAAGCAAATTCGATAAGTAAACGACATATATCTTTTCCGTCCAACTATCTCTTTTGGCATTAGAGATTTTTACAGTATCCATTGGTTTGTTCGGACAGACAGTCCTGGACCAGTCCAGATGGAACTGCGTTCTGAAAATGAGGAGATAACCGATAATGCTCACGTAACTACGAGTATAACATGTCAAATGGTCGAAAAGTGTAGATTTACTAAAGATTAGAAGTCAAACATCTTTCAACGACCAGGATGGGCCAACCGTGAACACCTCTAATAATTTACAATCCCAATATAGGTACACAACAGCAGAGATATAGGAAAAAGGTTTGATCAGTTACAGTCCATGTTTACGACAATATCTACCTTGTTTCCAAGTACTGGTAGACCATCGGATTTCTCCCTGCAATTAAGAAGAACACGAATCAAAATGATAAGATTGCAAATTCATAATGCAGAAATAGTACATATTTTGAGCTTCTATACAAAATACATATTTTGAGCTTCTATATAGTACGATTTGAAAAACAAACATGGAAAATTGCTGGATGCTGTGCACAGAGGGAAAAAATGAAGGGGGGGGGGGGGGGACTTCATGAATTATGCTACTTTAGTAGGAGTAATACATAACCAACTGGTAACACGGGAAAAACCAGTCGCAGAGCTAGAAAATAACATTTGAAAACGGGTTGGTTTGAAGCTTCGTGCGTGTCTAACTAGGGACTATCGCCGTATGGATACTGTAAACCCCGTAGAACGTTGAGGGTTCTCAAGCTCGCAGTATGGTGCGCTCCGACCGATCAGAAGATCCAGAAATTCATAGGTCTTGGCGCGGCTTTTTTCAAACATCTCAATTTTACTTGATTTTTATAAAAATCGAGAAGTGCTAGGTTTTTGGAGGAGCCCCTTTCCTACAACTTTGAAGCTGGTCTCTATCAATAAAAAAACACCACTGAAAATCATGCACATAGCCCATTAGTTCTGTCTGATACATCATGTTTCATACCAAGCTTTCTTTTGTTGGGTTGTCAGGGGGATCCGAACGACGATGAGCGACGAATTTTTCGGTACTAGTGTGTTGTCATCTTCATAAACTGAAAAAGGAATGTACGCTATAGAAAAACAGTGTGGATCATCACCTATTAACATGACTGTATGACTCTAATTGTCGTTTCCACACCAACACTGGGATCTGAGTAACCGACACAACCTCCGATATCTTGAAAGGATTACGCAGGGTATGCATTGGCCTAATAATAATGATGGGTATTGAAATTGGGAAGTTATGACGTCACGCAGGCAGAGGTTCTGGGAGGGATCTGGCGGCCGTTCCAAATGCCACAAGAAAGAAGAGTCTCAACGCGTCCTCACACCAAATAATTTTCGTCAAATCGATAGGGTTATAAGAGTTATTTGAACTCCGACAGATGCAGGAGTCTATAATTTTGAATACCTAACTTGGAGCCTCCGGCATATCAATTTACCTACCTTGGAACATTCGGCTTATCGATTTGTCTACCTACCATTCATTAAATCTCGATGTAAATTCGTAAGTTATTTTTTTACTGTACCTATACCTTCCCAAACTACAAGGATTGCCGGGCTGAATAACACATTCATATCAGTGTTTCAAAAAACTAAAGAGCTGAATACAATTGACGACATTTGAAACACTGATCTGAATATGTTATTCAGCTACGACTGTTCCCCAATTGAATATCGCGCTGCTAAATTTCGTTAAAATTTGTGTCCACTCACCGAATTTCTGAAGCACTATAAACAGCATTTGTATCAGTAAATGTTAGGAAACCCAAAGATTGCCGGTGATTCCAACTCGAAATTCCCTCCCGAAGTAATTGGAAAAACTATTGAAGAACCTCAAAGTACACAAACCAACTTCCACAATATCATGCACCAACTCCAAGAGTCTAAGATCACAACAGATGACCGAATTAATGAAGTCAATAAAAAAGCTGAGTAACCATCGAGGATTTAAATAATGTTGAAAGGTGTTTGGGATAATGAAAACGATCCGGGCATGTTCAGATAAACAACTGTTTTATTGATCATTTTTAAATAATTTTCAATATCTTCGATGGATACAAAACTCCACCAAATACAACGAGCTCAAGCAAAAAAATTACTGAAAAAAATCATAACAAAATGTCACTTTAAGTTTGGGTGAGTAAAAATCCATAGATCAAGACTGCACTACTTTCAAATGGAAAATGATTC
This sequence comes from Leptopterna dolabrata, assembly GCA_954871275.1. Lineage (NCBI taxonomy): Eukaryota > Metazoa > Arthropoda > Insecta > Hemiptera > Miridae > Leptopterna > Leptopterna dolabrata. Next base: position 17,600,603 of record OX940985.1, read on the forward strand.
ACAATTTAACAAAACAAAACGCACAAATAACCAATAAGTAAAGCAAAATTAACTGATTATGACCATTTGCAAGCAAGATTTTGAAACACGGGCAAAATGTTACGAAGACTGTAGACAGTAATGTATAATTTATTTATGCAATTGGAACTTTATTCTATTTAAGCTTCAGGCCCATTTTCTTCATTTAAATTAATTAAACGAGGAGTACCCATGACTTCTGTTTATATTACTTCCCCATTTTTCAATGGAAGAAGGTTCCATTCAAGGAGTTTTGAGACCAACCGCACTCTCCTACGATGAACACTTCTTTTCCTATGAGCTTTCTAAGTTTCGGCAACAAGTGAAGTCATTGCAATGTGTGACGTCACTTTTTGCCGAAACTTTTAAAGCTCGTAGAAAAAGAAGTATTCATCGATCGCAGGAGAGTGCGGTTGGCCTAAAAATTCTTAGAATGGGACCTAATTCCATTCAAAATATAAAAAGAAGCCATGGATAATAATACTGGAAGCTACCCTAAATGAAAAAAGCTCAAATTCAACGAACGACCTGATTTAAAATTGAAATTTGAAGGAAATTGAATTTCACTGTTGATATTAGTACCGCAAATGGCACGATATGGGAACATGGAAACCTACCAGTCCTTATTTCCCCGGGGGGAGGGGGAGTTAAACTGGTTAAAAAAAGATTTAGAATTTGGTTCAGTATGGCAAACGGTGGACGTCCAATAGGTATAACAATAATCACGTTTGCGAATCTCAAATGACAAATGTAAAATATTGAAACATTGCGTTCTATTTAAAGTTCACTATTTTATTGAAATTATTTTTCACAGAATGCCACTGATTCTTACTCTATGGAATTCATCCAAAGCATCTGCTTATTTAATGGCGGTTTGGATTCAAAATTCTCAAATTTGAACGTCTGTCATGATCTTTTTGGCCCCAGGCCTGGAATATGCTATTGCTATTTTCAGCCATCTACCCATAATTCAGATTTTGGGGTCTAAATACAGCACATGAGGTAGCAGACATTATAGCATCCTACAGGCCAAATCTGCCATTTGATGACAGCCTTCAAACATTTCATTTTCCGACCTATTTCAAATTGACTGCCTTATTATAAAGCAGCTATTTTGAAACTGAAGCATCAGAGTATCATTTGAGCGCCTATCAAAAGCGAAATACAAATCTTTTCTACCCATCATTGGGCTGATTCCGACTGGTCTCCATGATTAAAGGCACCTTGTAAGGAACAACCAAGCTAGACAATTTAATTTCCGTCATCGAACGCTGAATATCTACTGGACTGTTGGTTGATGAATCACATGCTCATCAAACGAATCCAGCCGAAGTACATACAATAAATACTACAATACATCATACCAACTAATATATTTCCCCTGTTCGGAAATTGAATATATTTCTCAAGACAAAATAGGAAAGTTTATGTACTTACATAAATCTAATTGCGACTCCTAAATAAATTTATTACAGGGAAAGTTCAGAAATCGTTCGAGAGCTGATGAATGTGACCAGACCAAGTTCTGAATGAGGTTTGAAGAAGACAACTTTCTTGGGTAGGGAACAGACGTGGTTTATTCGGTTTTATTTGGTTTGTAATAACGTAATTTATGTTAAGACGAAGTTTAAGCTAGAGAACAAAATAAAACTGAACTATGCACACTGTGGATTCAGCTATGGGACTAGTTCAGCGAACATTGTCAAATAGTCATTGCCAAAATTATGCTGCTGTTACTTATGAAGTTAAAACTGATGAATAAGCGCCAATTTATAAGTAATAATAATAATAATTTAAAAAAAAGATCCACATCTGTTCCCTATGCAACATGACACTGGTAGATATAAGACTTAAGTCTGAATGGATTTGAAAAAGTGAACAAATTTAATTCACACAAAGAAATCGAGGTGATAACAAGTATACCAATCGCCACCCAAACTGCAATACACCACAAATAAATTTTCAATCCGAAAATAACACTTCATTTGTAATTCGAGAACATTATATATTTTCTGTATCATATTTTCACTGTACCTACTCAATACAATTTCAATACACCTGTAGTGGTTAGGAAGACGACAGTATTCAAAAAGTCGCGAAAGATTGTTGGTCCAGTCGCAACAAGATGAACATCGATTTCTCAAACTATTTTCTAGGTGCCAAGTCCCACCCATATGAATAAAAAGTCGAACAAATTAGGCTGAGGAGTAGGCGGAGACCTCATTTTTAACCGAATCAACTCGATAAATCGAACCTGTTAACGCATAATCTAACTAATTATTTTTCAGGGGGCCAAATTTTTTCGTATTTCGTCAAGCTATCAAAAAGCCCGGATTGTGATTAATCCAGTCGCGATCCGTATTAAAATTTTGATTTGTTGACCATATTCATGTATATGTAATAGTTCTCTCTAATAGTTCTTTTCATTTTCAAGCCGAAACTCCGATATCTCGAACTTCCGACTCATAAAGCGAACTATCGATATCTCGAACGGTTTTGTCCGGACTTATCGAAATGCGTCTGTAACACACTCATCAAAAAAAATCCCGTACTATTCGTTCATGTAAAGTAGTGAACAATTCACCGTGTGGTAGCGAGTTCAAGACTCTAACACTACGTGCCAGAATTTCCGCTCGGCCAGTGCGTACTTTCTTGTTCTCGTGGTTCTTCTACACACATGCGGTTCACCAAGCATCACGCTCGTCTCGGTAACGACGACGAATATTCGTACAGTTGGCGACGACGGTTTTGTGGAGATGGCTCCACAGAGTATAATGACGGGGATAGGAAGTGTGTGTGGGATATCATTTTTACCCACCTAATGAAACACTCAAAAGAAGTTATTTTCAATTTTCAAATAAAATTAGGATATTGAGTTTGTATTTTTTTAAAAGAATAAAAGTTCTCCAAACCCAAGTGCTCCAGAGGTTTTGACCTCTGGCTTCGAGCGTTTTTATTTCGCTGTTTTTTAAAATTATTATTATTAATTTTTTTTGAAAATGCCTCCCTCATAACAATTTTCTGTAATAAATTCGTTTACTTGTAACAGCAGAACATTTTTCAATTCCAACAATTCAACAAAAGCAGTAACAGTTTCAGTTAAACTGACTCAATAAGGTACGTGCCTGGGTCACGAAAGCAGTTTATAAATCATTTTTTTAGTGGGACTGGATTCCATTCTATGCGCATGGGCCACAAAAGTGGTTCACATTATTTTTCTTTTAATGGAACTAGATTTTATTCTGAGAAATCTGACACCAACCGCACAGTCCTACGATAAGTAGTTTTTTCTCTACGATTTTTCTAAGTTTCAATCAACTCTGACGTCACAGGGGCAATGAGGGAAAACACCCAGGGGTGCTAAGGGTGAAAAATGGGTGCAACAGTTGGGTATTTGTGAGGTTTTAGCGAACTTGAGCTTGTGAGGTATCGTTTTTCATGTGTTTTTTTAATGGTGAGAAGACCAGATATGAAGTTGACTTTGACCACTGAGCGAAGGACTGAGGTTCTAACGAAGTTTTAACTCTCAAAATTCAATATTTATGTGATAAAAACCTGTGAAAATCTCCGGAAATCACCGAAAATTTGTATAATAACACAGCGGATAGTATTAACAGGCGAATCAAGACAATGGGGTGGAAATGCGCATGGGTCGCAAAAGCGGTTTATATTATTTTTTTCAATTTAACAAGAATCCGTTCTGAGAACTTTGACACCAACCGCACTGTACTACGATAAGTAGTGCTTTTTCTGTGATTTTTCGATATTTCCAGAGGTTCCTACATCATAGTTGGCAGGGGAGTCCGCCCAGGCGAGAGGGGTGCTATGACGTCAGAATTAGTGGAAACTTGGAAAGGTTATGAGCTTTCAAAACATTTCAGAAAAAGAACTACCTACTTACAGTAGGACATTACGGTTAGTGTCCAAATTCTCAGAATGGAATCTAATTTCGTTTGAAAAAATTAAATTAATACGTGCACATTACCCCATTCATATAATCTCAAGGTACATTCATATAATCTCAAGGTAGGTACACGATTCCAAAAGCCATGAAGCCAAATGTGTAGATGGGGCTGATGCTCGCCACTTGGCGAATATTCGTCTCCTCTGATTTGGGCAAAATACGGACTCCAGACGTGATTGGGCGAACATCCGTCCACACTACTAGACATTAGAGAGTTTTTCCTTACCACGGTCGGCCTTAGCTCGGTGTCCTAACACCGTGCGATTACCGCGAACCAGGCGGAGAACGCATGAACTAGCTAACACGGGACGTGTGATCGGCCTTCTTCACCGTGGTAGCTGAGCTTCACCCGGGCCGTACGAACCCCTACTTTTCTCCGTGTAACCCCTGGAAGGAAGACACCGTGCGTTTTATCCAAGGACACCGTACTAAGACCACGTGACATCCTGAAAAAGTTAGCATCCATGATGCGTTCCCCTAGATTCCTTACCATGGTGTCCCGACACCGTAGTAAGGAAAAACTCTCTAATAAGCGAACATTTGTTTGGTACTCGGCGAATACCGCATGTGTGGAGCCGTCTTTACTTTGGACTCAACCGCAACGGGAACAACCAGCAGGACGCCCCTCACCAGATTTAACAGTGGCACGTACGGTTTAAAGGCAAGGCACACGTCAGAACATTGAAACTTTATAGACAAGTGTAAGAGTTTGGGTGACGACATAATTGTGTAGCTACACCGTGGATGGACGCATCGAAGACATTTCATGCAGGTACCATAATCAGCAAAAAAAACTCCTGATTTATACAGCTAAAATAATTGAATAAAAACAACAGTAAGCCCCAAAACTCCGCAACCCAAGCCAAAATTAGTCATAAATTAGCAAAATTTTGTTTTCGGCGTACGATATTTTAAATATACAGTTATAGATCGGTAAAACCGGACAATACCACTAAAACAGATCGAAGTCAGTGATTTTATGGACGCAACGTAAATTTCAACAGAGTAAAATGTAGACGACGAGAATGAAATGGCTTCAGTGTTCTAGTGGTTTTGCCTGTCGTTTCAAAAATTGCCTCACACAAACTTGAAGTGAGTACTTGGGATGTACTGACACAACAGAAAGCATTTATTGAGATATCTCGAACCAAATAAGAGGAATCAACCCATAAAGTACAATAATGGGGAATTTTCGTCAACTCCTGGAAAAATGGAAGTTTGATGTCCGTTTTCAAAAATAAGCAGTAGTTATTAATGACGGCGACAATGTAAAAATGCGGCAAAAAATGACGTATCAGGTCTACTGACATTTGATTGGCTGTTGGCCCAAGGAAGCACAGCGGAACGTTGGAGGTTCTCAATGCTGCCAACTAACATTAGAAACGGCAAACCTTCCTGGCAACCTTCAGGAACCTCTGCTGTGACTTTCCTGAACCTACCCTCCGTTCGATTTTGAGGACGTTTTTTAAATTCATTTATATAGTTGGGAGTCCATTTATTGCGGTTCTGTACATCGTTTAAGGTAAGCAATGCACTAGTGCTCTAAGCAGGATTTGAGCAGAACTACTCTGCGATTTACCTGATACGTCAGCTTTCACACTCGTTTTCTACCTGACTTTCCAATATAAACACCTCATTATGTGGTCAATAAGTGTTAATTTCCGTTACTGAACAAAATTTGGAAAGAAAAGGAGAATCCGAAACCCACGAAAATTTCCCATTGGAAATACACTGGTTAGGGAGATACAACGAATATTGATACCCAAATTGATTATCAGGTTGGTTATTAGGACAAGTTCGAGACTGTTGGAATTTGATGTTGGAGTTGTATAGCAATAGTTTTCAGCCATTGTAAAATAAAAAACGTGAAGGGAGCAACAATTCAGACTGAACATACGACTGATTCAACATTTTGTCACAGAGCAGGTATTCAAGACACCCAAGTTACAACATTAAGAAGTGGGGACAGAATGAGAATAAGAGGTACTTACTCTGAGTGCCCATAAAGCTGCACTTAAGGCGTTTTATGTAGGGAACGAGTCCCACTTAGAGGTTAAAGAAAATATGCCCAGATCTCTATTCCCTTTCATATAATTTACAAAAGTCTCCGTTTCCATAAGTAGTACTGGTTTTGTTAGAACCCCAAAAACAAATGAAGGCAGTAATAGGGATTACCTTCGTTTGACTGAGCGTTGGTTATCTGAAGATCGAAATCGCTGGCTTTCCCGATCTGCTTCTGCTGCAAGATGGCTTTCTTCAAGTCTCGTATCGATATGTGGAGTCCATCGAACGTAATAGTGTCAAATGATAGCGCGGATTTGAACTTATAATGCACTGACATTATAAATTGTCATCCCTGATGGTTAACTGGAAATCAAACATAGCACAATGTAGCATCACAACATACCACCAAACCTTTGGAGGCTTCCGTCAGCCGTAGATTGAAATCAGGTCCGAATCAAAGTCTCAGACTAGGGGCCAGGGTTTGAGGGATACTTTTACTTTTCTTACGTTAAGTTAAAGTCACGTTGCCTGACCATAAAAGCGCATTTCGAAATACCATCCTATAACACGTTTGGTCAGTTTTAGCAAATCATTCATTCCGATTATTTTCCTGTTTTTGGTTTATTATTTTCAATAATGAACCATTGGAATTGAGCATGAAAAAAAAAAAAATTCTAACCCCCCCTCAAAATTTGATGGTTTACGTTTTAAGGTACGTAGAATCCGAAAATGCAATAATTTCTGTTCAAAATATTGTTGGTTATTTTTAAGATCACCACTCTGTACCAAACACTGTTGGTGAATTTATATTATTTGTATGACTTGAGCCATTTATTTTTATTTGTAATTGATTTCTGACTCACAAGAACTCCAATCCAGGGATGGATTAAGGATGTTCTTAACGGAAAAGAAACAGGAAATTAAAAAAAAATGCAGGTACAACACAGACCCACTGCAACTCATTTTCCTGGAAAATACGCTAAACCACAGTGTGCCAGTTCCGAACTGCATTTTATCTTTATGTGTAGATTTAAGGAAGAAACACACTTGTGCTGAGGCGAAATCACGCAGTTGAGACCAAACCATTATGAAAATGATAATTATGAGTAGGTATGAGAAGCCATTCAGCCGATGATTACGACCGTTAATCAGGTACGAGTAAGACGCCCAGTTTAAATAGACTGATTCATCAGCTTTGGTAAATAAAAACACTGCACGTTATTACACAACGGTTTATTATTTACCTGTATAGATGCCCCTTCTGCGTAGGACACTAGAGTTTTTCCTTACCGCGGTCGGCCTTAGCACGGTGTCCTAACACCGTGCGATTACCGCGAACCAGGCGGAGAACGCATGAACTAGCTAACACGGGACGTGTGATCGGCCTTCTTCACCCGGGCCGTTCGAACCCCTACTTTTCTCCGTGTAACCCCTGGAAGGTTTCACTGATAACAGCTGGTTAAAGCTGACTCAATCCTATTTCTTCATCAAGACAACATACCTACAACTATTTCTTTCAATCAAGTAGTTTTTATTTGTTTATGATGGGAGACGAATTGAACGATTTTATCGATCTGTATTCCAACGATTTGAGTGACGGCGACGACCTGAATTCTGCGTTCGTTCGTTCACTATTTCACGATTTCCAACTAATCAAAACACACGAGTGAATTTTACTTACCTACAAATCTTTTGAATCCTTAAAAAGATCACTACGGATGATCACTCAACACAACGGAAAACTCGAGTAAAATCCTTCAAACTTCAAATGCTTCAAAACATTGGGCGTCAGGTTATGATAAGACACCGTGCGTTTTATCCAAGGACACCGTACTAAGACCACGTGACATCCTGAAAAAGTTAGCATCCATGATGCGTTCCCCTAGATTCCTTACCACGGTGTCCCGACACCGTAGTAAGGAAAAACTCTCTACTGTATTCTGTGAACAAGGGAGCCCTAAATCGACTCATAAATAGGAGGTGGAATTAAGAATTCTCATTCATTTTATTTTTGATTATTCACGAACCATAAAGTTTGTTCAAATCAGAAAACAAACAATCCACATTAAAAAACGACAGAATCCAAAATAACCATTATTCAAATGAATCATCTGGAACAACCAACTCTTCACAAAGCTATACGTAACTTTAATCAGGCGATCCCTGGCAATCATATATGGGCTGGATGTATACCGTTTCATTCACGACCCTGTTGACAAAGCTTTTCGGTGCAAACGAATGGCTGGACGTGCAATGCTCCGGATGGTCTCAAAAAATTCTCAAGTTCGGTTCAATTTTAAAACGTTGAAAAAACACAATACGAACCAAATTTCATTAATCTCATGGCAACTAAAAGTACAGGCGGCGTAAGGACAGAAATGTTTCCAGTCCATTTTCGGATTCTACGCATCTTGAAACGGAAACCATCAATTTGATGGGACGGGAGGGGAGGGGGGGATAAATCTTTTTCATGCTCGATTCCAAAGGTTCATTATTGACAACAATAAACCAAAATGGAGTAGCCGTACGGTTGTACATTTTGATAACAACAATCAGCTCCCGTGGGACAAGTTTCATTGGAATAGAAACTCGAAATCATTTCGATAAGGAAAGTAACGTATGTACAGTATCCTTGCGCCAGCTGTTTACAGAAAACAAACCAAGAGCCCTGCCAGAAGTAAACATTCGACAGAAGAAAAACGTGATATTGGAGATAAACAATCAATGTTGATAATATTCATAACGATTTCTTTGCGTCTGTAGTAGTGAGGGTAGTTCAAGTCTGAGTCTACTGAAGTGTACCAGGAAATAACACTTCAAGGGACTGACTAACTCTCGTTGGTGCTCAGCAACGAAGAATAATAAAATAGTTGAGGAGTTCCTACACATGTTAGCGATGGGTGAACTGGAAGTTTTGATCCTCTCAGAGAAAGTACCCATAGAACAGTCAGACGTATCTACAGATCAAGCACTGAATATTAGCGAAATTACAGCCTTTTAAATCTCCAGAAAATGAGTAGAAAATATAACCCCCTGTTGAAAATTTTAGGGCTAAGAATGTTTGTCAACCTTAAAATTTTTGTTACCTCTCCCTGGCAAGGAGTAATTCAACCTATTGCAACAGGAGAAATTTGTAGCTCTATTTCAATGAATCAAAACTGAAATATCCACAATATGGATGTGACAGCCGACAGGTACTACGTGTCGCGCAGAGGGTTAAAAAGGGCAGAAAGCTGTATAGGTGACCCTTCTGCCTAGACCAACGTTTGGATTTAATGAAGGTTAAACTCCGAATACAATCACATAAACGCAAGTGTCTGTACATCTGAGATAAACTGGAAATGCCCAGACTTTAATAATACTACGAGAATAATGGTAAAAACACGCTGGAGTTGTCTTCAAATAGCACGATTTATTCCAAACCCAACACTCGTCAAAACTCAGATACAGACACCATCACACCCCTTTGTGCTTTCCCACAAAGTTGAAAACAGTATTTCAATCGTGTAAAACGAAGGATCCGTGCCATGAATAACGATTATGAAGAAACATAAGGTCCAATGCTCAATCTCAATCGAAGTTCAGATCAACTGCCAACTTCGTTAGATAAGCAAAGGAGTCGAAAAAATAATGGCGGAAATCTGGGCTTGGTTCAAGCGATGCAGAACTAACAGGTTTTAAAAGAACGACTATGCAAGTTGCCTTGATTATAAAAGCACCAATGGCGAATAACTTCTAATTTTTCTATTTGAAAATATACATTGAGGTGAGATGGTAAATAATCCTCATTTTTGTACGACAAATGAGTATTTTCTAATTGAATTTTTTTGATGAGGTCATTGCGCCTCCTATGGATACAACAAACTTGTTTCATATAAAACATTACGTTGAGGTGAAGTGTGACATCAATATTCTGCCCGATAAGTCGCGGTGTCTGTTCTGCTATGTTGAAGCATACAGGAAGAAGTAGCGGCACGTAATCTTGGGAAATAAAAAAATGTAAATGCGATTCCGGCGAACCGATTCGATTTTTGTCATCAACAACACAAAAAAGCAATTTAGGGGGAAAAAATCAACTCGAGAATCATAGGTATTCCCTATTCCCCTGTCAGTCGCCAGGGCAGAAAAGAGGGAGGTCATTTAAGTCCTTATAGGATAAAAACGAGCAATTTCCAGGTCCCTCACGGCTATCAAATTGAGCGAAATGGCTTTAAATAAGGATTTACTAAAGGCCGTAAAATGAATGGGCGCAATAAATTCAACTGCCCAGCAAAAATATCAATCGCGCGACAAATTCATTTGCTTTTGACTATATTACGAAGGATGACATCCAGGGTAACGCGAGTATCCTCGAGTGAACGCTCAAGAGCCCTATTGGGTTCAACTAGGGGAATCAACCTGAAAAATTACGGAATCAATAAAGCTGATACCTATTAATGTCACGGTTGTGAAATGTTTTGGGACGTGTGTCACCTAAAATAGGTACTGAATGTAACATTCGGTTTTTTATGTAAATTACTGCTGGAAATCGTGCTGAAAACCCTCTATATTGGGTCCACCGCAGTCGTAAGTATACACTATTTGTCCTAAAAATTCCTGCAGTACCACTAAGCATTAGTTTATTTGACAACAGCAATTTTGATGGTTTTTAAGCTCATGTCAAGACATCTAGGTTTTCTGGTCGTTTGCGTTTAGTGCTCTTTGGTGTTGACTAAGTTCCCAGACTGAATGGTCAAAGCTTCAATATTTTTTACAGTAAAGATCCTAATATCTTAGTTTGTCCATGTGGGTACTAAGACTTGTCCGTGAAAGTATTAGTTACCTATTTACCTATTAAAAGTTAGGGTGAAAAAAAAGGACACGATGGCTTGATGATTCTGTTGGGCAACCTAATGCTGAATGATGTAGTGTAGAACCTCTCTGAGCATGTAACTTGAATGATGATGATGATGATGATGAACTTACCTACCCAATCAGTATGATCCCGCAAGACAGTATTGATTTACTCATAAAGCTGAACTACGATTTTTAGTCAAATCAAGAAATACCTACCTAAAAGGGAGGGGAAGACGAGACCAGTCCGGGAGAGAATGGGATCAATACACCAGTTAGCAGCGGTAAAAAGTACCTAGGCGAAGGTTCCTTGGGATTTATGCTCAGAGCTCAACAGTGCCTACCCACTCGATTAATTCAATTTGGAATATCGTAATTTTACTCATGAGGAGATGGCAATAAGCTTACCAATACGACGGAGGTAGGCACAACTTCAACCGATACAATAAAGCCAATTTTTTTGTAGCTTGCACCTTGCAGGGCAGCCATGTTTGAATATCTCCACGAAGAAATCGTCCGTCGATGACTTCCTGAAGTCCTCATTTGATACAAATTCACTTCGAGTCTTGTTTTATTCGAAACTATGTTCATGATTTTATTGTAGGTACTACTAAGAGAATATGAATCGAATAGCGACAGGAAGTGCAAAGGCGCTGTTTTAGAAAACTGACGGAGAAGGCCACAAAGAGGAACCAGCGGGGGTATCGCCGATGAGGGTCAACTCGCAAGATGAATGAAAAGTTTAGCGGGTTATAAGATCAATATTGGTACTTACACTAATCTTCGGCACCCTTGGAGAAACACGATAGGTCACAAGACCATGATGCAAGAAGTTTGTAGAAAGAACCAAAGAGAATTATCGTACTCGACACCACACCGATCACGCTTTCACGACTCGACTGAAACAAAATGGCGACCCGGGCCTTCGCTCTGAACAACTAGCGCAACCGTACAACAGCAACACCCTGCGCTTCCCGTTTTGTGGAATTGACAACGAAAAATTTTGAGAGCACTCTAGCGGTTAAATAGTGAAACTTTGACCCCCCACCCAACAAGCATGCCACTGATAGTTGGATGATCGTGAATCACGCCACTGATGAAACATCAGGGCCAATTCCAAACCCGAATTTGCAGTTTACAAGCGAAGCAAAGTAGGGAGAAATGACGGTGAAGGAGGCTGCTTTTCTGTGACGAGCCTTCGCTAGAAGTGGTAACTGGTAAATCCACACTCCCCTAATCGTGTATTATTATTTGTTTTCATGATAACGTAAAAGGAAAATAAAACATTGGGAAATAATAAAAATGCATTCAAATACTTTCTTTTGGTAAAACAGTGGTATTTTCACGGAAAATGTGAATTCACTTGCCACCCTCGGAAGGAATTATGGAATATTTGGATTTCCCGCCGGTTTTGAATTTGAATCAGGCGCTTTTGCCATATCTCTCCATTCCCTGGGAAAAAAAAACATTTATTTTACAGAGTAATTGAGGACAAATGCAAAAACGCTGCGAATTATTACCTACATAACAGTTTATTATTTACCTGTATAGGTGCTCCTTCTGTACTGTTTTCTGTGGTCAATCCCCCCCCACGAAAGCCATAAATCGAGAAGGTACTGGAGAAATTACCAGTAGATTCAAGAATTCTATAATTAATATTTATCGTTATTCATGAAGCATAACGTTCCCTGTTGTAAAAGTAGGTTGGTACCTACCAACAAAATCCAAAATAACCATCATTCTTTAGTAATATCAGGCAACAACCAACTCGATTTTATGCAACCACGTGTGATTATATTATTAAGGTAGCAATGACATATCTGTCTAGATATATTATACTGTTTCTTATTGAGGAATCTTTTCAGTGCAAACTTCAGGGCTAGGTTCACGTGGAGGGGCAATTCCGGATGGCAATCCGGCAGGGCCACGCATTTGTAAGAATTTTTGCCGCAGAGGCGTTCACATGGCAGTGGAATCAGCTAAAAATTTAACTTGCAAAATCAACCAGGGATGTCGAATTCCAATACGGCTTAACAGCCAAATAGGAGAGGTGTGCGCAGTAACCTCTGGACGGAAATCTCCGAATTTTTTCCGTAGAGGAAAAGAGATAAGTCCACCAGCAGAAAGTATCTGGAGATTTTGATATAGTATCCATAACATAGTGTTACAATAATCCATTTTGCGTTGGCCAATAGCATTGCAGAATGACTTGCCCTACCAGATTGCTGTCCCGAATAGGGATGTGTAAGATCCGTTCAATTCCTGGAGTTAACTCCCACCAGTTCACTCTTTTCTGGGATCAGTTCTTTGGGATCCGTTCACCGTTCTTCAGTTTCACTCTCAAGTTTGACCCTCCAAAGCCTGTTCAGGTAGAATCCCCGTTCAGAAGAAGGGGAGATGTGAACGGTGAGCGGTGAAGGGAGGGTGATGTGAATGGTAAGGGGTGTAGGGAGGGGTGAAGAGAACGTGAAGAGTGAAGAAGGGAAGGAGTTGAACTTGATTCTGTTATTCCGTGGAGTTGATGAACTGGTCAGTCAACTCTCAGCTCAAGGGATAAGGGAAGGGTGAAAGCAGTGGCGTATATATAAAATATATTTGGGGGGGGGGGGCCTAGATCAATCTTGTGTTAAGTAATTTGGGTAATAAAGTATAGTTATACTCTATCTTTTACGCTGGGTTTTAAGGCTGATTTCAGAGGGTAAATTACAACTAGATTATAAGAATATTGGTTTTAAAAGGGTATAACAAAGCAATTGACAGCTCAAAAATGGTATAAAATAAAAATTAGAAAATTAACAGCCGCGGGCAGAGGCCCAGACGACGTTGAATTCTTCTACCAACCAAACTGTTTACCGCTCACTGTTGACCCTAACTTCTATTAGATCTGGTAAATTATGCATTATGATTCCTATTAATATTTGCCTAAATCATGAAGATGGTAAACACTTATTCTTTAGCTTTTATGGCATGCTCATCTTCACAATAAAAACAAAACTGATTGTTCAAAAAAATTTAGAACAAAATTTGAACTATAATGTAGTCCTAAAATCAAAATCACAACACAAAAAACAAAATCTAAAGAATAAACTCACAACAGTTAAATTTGCCTTAAATTTTCTCCTCATTCCGGGGGGGGGGGGGGGGTGGGCGGGCCCCCTGGGCCCCCCCTTATATTCGCCCCTGGGTGAAAGAACGGTAAGGGTTGAAGGGAAGGGCAGAAAGAGAGGATTGGCGAGGGGAAGGGTAAAGGAGTTGAGAACGGGTGGTGACAAGGAGAAGGAGTGGGATCGGAGGAAGGTAGGTACGAGGAGTGAGGACGTCACAAGAGGGAGTTCATGAACTGGTGAACGGCAACTCTTTGGGAACCCGTTCAGTTGGGATACGTTCAACTGAAAGATCCGTTCAGTTCGGATCCGTTCAGTGCTGAACGCCACATCCCTAGTCCTGAATTGCCCATCCATATGAAGCTAGCTTTACTGTGAAGGAACGGTTGGACAGACAAAGCTCCGGGTGGTCTCATAAAATTCCTCACTTGGATACCAATTTAAAAACGTAAAAAAATCGGCGTGCCCTGGAAATTTAACCATTTAGAGATTAATGCTAACAGTAATGCCCAGCTTCGCAGACCAGCTAGAACCCCAAATCGGACCAACATACCAAATTTCATTAATACATTTTTGTTAATGGTAATTAAGGAAAGTGCGAAGTATGACGGACAGAAATTTTTTTTTATTCCACTTCTGGATTCTACGTAGGTACCTACCTTGAAACACAAACCATCAAATTTTCGGGGAAGAGGGGTAACAAATTTCAGGCTCGATTCCAAAGGTTCATTATTCAAAATAATAAACCAAAAAACTGAGGAGGTTTGCGGATTTGAAGCTTGTAACATAAACATCGAAACCTAGGTTTGTTCGCAGTGCCTATCTGATGGTCAGAAAGGCAAGGCATTTGGCCGTTCCCAGTGATTCTCGGACTCTTGAGCTGTATAAATACTGCCGTGTGAAGGAAAAACACCTCAACTCGAAATTATTGAATTGTCAGAAAACTATTGAATTGTCAGAAAACTATTGAATTGAACTGTCAGAAATCAGTTTTGAAGTTTTACAACAAAAACTCACCATAGGTTCACTCCGGAGCAATCCCACGACCCCATGTGTTTGCTAGAAGTTGGTTTATGTTCAACCAGATCGGTGGGTATGATAAATACTCCAAATACCAGGTTTTTCAATCGATTCATGGCACTTGAGGTGTTAAATCCATTATTTCTTGACGGTTATTGAAACGTTTTTGGAGGGACAACGCCTCAACTCCCTTTTGAGGCGTGAAGCCAACGGTTTGGAGGAAAAACGGCTCACGTTTTTAGCAAGTTGAGGCGTTTTCCCTCTACAAAATACGCTATAAATTTGGTTTCGCTATAAAATACGCTATAAATAATTATAGTTAGGGTGTTTCAAACGGGAGAATTGAGGTGTTTTTACTTACCATACACGCAGTTGAGGCGCTTTTTCCTCTAAATTGAAATGTTTCAGATTTCAACCCCTTCTGGGTCGAATTTCCAAATTTTGACTTGTCTGCTAGAAAGATGGGGTTGGAATTAGAGGGGTAACGTGAAATTTGGGGGTTGAGGCGATTTTCCTTCACACGGCAGTGTAGTACCCGGACGGGCTGTTCCCAGTATTTTCCTGGCTATCCAACGCCCGTTTTCTTGTCGTCACTCCAGTAGGTACATAGAAAATGGGGCGGGCGAGAAACTGACCATGCACACTGCCTTCTCGATTCCCAACTATTATTAAACTCAAACCCTTACCAAGATGGTATTGGATCATGGACAGTTTCTTACGGTTCTCTAGGAGTCAGCTAACCTTCAGAAAAAGCCAGTGCAATAAAGTTCTTGCTTCTCATTCAAATTGTATCTACACCTAGTTCAATATACCATTAGTAAAATAGAAGGTCAAAAAGCTTATTTTCCATTGAGCGATATTATCAATAGGTTTAAACATTGCTTTAAAAAAAGTAATTTCAGAAGTGTCGCTCCTGGACTGTCGTTAACGTATCCCACCCACCCTGCGAATTCCAGTGCAATAAAGTTCTTGTTTCTCATTCAAATTGTGCAGTACGCCACTAGTAAAATAGAAGGTAAAAAAGCTTATTTTCCATTGAGCGATATTATCAATAGGGTTAAACATTGTTTTAAAAAAAAGTAATTTCAGAAGTGTTGCTCCTGGACTGTTGTGAACGAATCCTCACCTACCCTGAGAATTTCAGTAGGCTTGTACTTGTACGGCCTGAGGATTATGGCTTATGGGTGTTCACGGAAAATACATTTGAGCATGTACAAACGAAAGTTAGGAAATGAATTTGAAAAAATTCATAACAGGATCATCCTGACTCCCCGGATGGGGCCGTCCTGTCCTCAGATACATCTGAAAGTGGTGACCTACATCTTTGGAACCTCCTCCAAGGCTGGGAAGATTAATAAAGATAATGTTATAAGCGGGCTTACTTTAGTAGGTATGCTCACTGTCCAAGCAACATTCCTAAAACTCACAACCTAGTGCTCCTACCTTGACCCATCTACAACCAAATAAGTTAGACTGTTAGACCTAACTAATCACGTTGTCTTGAGACGCAAAGAATTTGTACCGAGTAACTGAACCTATGAACCTCGTAATTTTTAGTAAGCTAGTCAGTAACTACATGTAAACCATGATGTAACCACTGGCTTGGAAGCGTCTAATAACCATATGGCTGACCATTATAATTATAAAAATTGTATATCTCAAGTACCTACTTTGGTAGGTAGATACCTAACTACTATGACGTGTAGAGGCTACAATGTCAAATTCCTCCGAAGCTATTTGGTCCCACCAAGGATTTTCAGAATTTGGAAAATGTGTACGTCGTGCCAGTTTTTATGCCCACAGAAATACTTTCATATTAATGAGTACTAGGTACCTATTATTCATTTTCGTTACCTACATGTAAGTTAAAGAAAAATGGAATTCATAATAAAGCAAAAGTTTCATGTTGGTAGTAAATATTATTTGAAAAAGAAATGCTACATAAATAAATTAGTAGTTACAATAATACAAATTTATCACTTTTCAACACGATAGAACAACTTACATCTCCTACCATTAAAAAGGTACAGTTTGCACCGAAATTTCGATTACAATAAATAAGGATAAAACAGGTGGATAACAGCACAATATTATATTGCACGCGTGACAGAATAAGCTGCAATAAATTATTCCACAATAAACGGGAAGATTGAACAACAAAGAACAAGAACACAGGAAATTATAAAATGATTTTCTTGTAAAATTCCAAATTGGTGGATACGTAGAAAGAAAACAGTGCAAGAAACTATGCGGATCTAAAAACCTAAACTGGTTTGAATCAGAATGACAGACATCTACCGTTGAATATTTAAAAAATATCCAGGTGAAAAATGAAAGATAGAAATGATTGTTGAGCCCTCTGATCGGAGAGACGATTGTTAATTTTTTTTTAGTAGCTGATACATCTTAACCTGTTACATTTGTATGAAATGACGAAAATGGGAACCAAGTTCTACACCACCTTCAGTCCTAACATAAAAACAATTCATTCACACCAGCAAGACCCAAGAAATTCAACTTATTGTTACAATGGTTTCATGGATGTTATATCCACGATGGAAGGTTCCTCCTACTCTTTCAATGTAAATAGAACTAGTCAACCACGCTAACTAGTCACCTACATAGACAGAGGAACATCTCTATCGCCTTTTTCGTACAGGAAGTGGTTTTAGCATGCTACACGCGCCAAAATCACATGCACAGTTTCTATACCACCTACTTTTCAAGTATTCCTCAGGTAAGTATAGATTCATTTCTTTGTATCGTTATAAGCGGGTTTTAAATATTTTATCACCTAACTTACATACTTTATAAGCTATCTCTCAAATCTACTTTGTTTTCTAAATTTCCTCCAATTTCGAATAAGATCCTAACTGTTTACACCTAAAAGTAATAATTCAAAAATTATGCTATTCTGAAGTGAGAGAGGCAAGTTGAAAATGCGTGGTTTGCATTACAGAAATTAAACGATTTTTTGTTATCAGCTGCAGCTCCTTCATTTTATGGACACTAAAACCGTTCACTACTCGTGGGAAAACTGGTTATCTAGCGTAGGCCCTCAAGTTTCCAGAAATACCAATGAAACTATAACATGGAACATAAGCTTGATCGCGAGGAAAAAACCTGTGTCATAATAAACTTCGAAATAACCACTTTCTGTACCAAAACGGCAAAGATGGTGGCGTAAATACATGGCTGCATTACCGAACTCAAGCAGGTAAGAGCTTTCCTGGCTACCTTTACTCGAATAAGATAATACAATGTGCTCGAATCATGATGGACACTTCGACAATCACTAGGTAGCTTGAAAACATCATTGGATTACTTGAAACCAGAAGGCTAGAGATCAGGAAGTCATGTGCGCATACAACGCTATGGAAAAAATTAAGCTGCAACAAGAATACATAACTACTACGTGAAGGTACAAACATATTACGTGATACTGAAGAGCAGTAACAACAGGTAGTTTCAGAAGGCTTCGGTAACAAGCTATTTCCTCTCATGGCCATAAAATTAATTATTGTCTCGACAACTTGTAAATTTACCTACAGCAAATCTTCAAATAAAATGACTAAGAATGAGTAGGTATATTGTTTATTAAGATGTAATAAAAATGCTAGCTGTTGTATACTTGCTTTTTAGATAGTCAAAAATAACTGAAGAATGAATATAATTATAAGCATTTGTCACGACTTCTGGTTTCTTTTTTTCTTTTTACAAGATTATCTACTTTTGAGTAGGACTTAAGAACCCTTGATATTGCTAAGATTGCTGTGCTTGTTGAGGTTGGGTGGAGGAGGCGGACGACGAGCGGGAGTGGCCGACCGACGTTTGCTCCATCGGCTGCTGGTTAGGCGAAGACTGCATGTGATACCTAGTGGAGAGACAGAAGAGGGCTGAGTCATAACGTTTAACAGCGCCGAACAGATTGGAGGTCAGGAAGGTATCAATGTTCAGAAGTAGGGAAATGACCTGACAAGTTTGACGGGCTGGAAGCTGGGAAAGCTCAGCCTCTCAGTAACATCGCAATGGAGTGAAAGTAATGGCAAGTGGCAGGGGAACTCATACGAGTATCTGACTCTCAACTGGGATTCCAAACCAAAAATTTGACAAACTAATGGCCGTGTACCTTCTGATTAGCTCGGCCACGTGAAGTCTCGGTTTTGTAGGGATCCCCCACTCCTTCTCCAATCTTGTTTTGACCTTGAAACATGGTTACCAATTACTTAATTTTGTTTTCAAATGCCTTCTATTTTGCAGTCTGCCCCCTCACCTTTGATCAGGACAAAATGTATTTTCAACAGGCACTCAATATGAGACAATTTATAATTCAAAACAAGACTTCAGGTGTCCAAACTCATGCTTATGACCTTGTACTCCAGCTTTCTACCATATGAACAACAGCATTGGAAATACGGACAATAACTGCTGAGCACAGTACACATTTAATATTATTTATTACAAAAGTACGAGTATAAAGTGCTTCAGGCAACTCAGTAAGTCAAACACGTACATCTCGAACTACAGTAAAACTCCTCTAATCTGGCATCCTATGGTCCGGCATGCTGGGTAATCCAGCATGACTTTCGGAGAAAAAATAAAATGTATATTGATCGCAAAACATGAGAAGGTGGCCAGTCGAGGTTCGGGAAGGCCGCCACTGCGTGTTTGTTTACTTTTCAAGTTTGGTCTTGCTCTGTTTCTTTGTTTACAGTTCACTGGTCAGTTGTTCAGTGACTCTTAAGGTAGTTCAAATAGAGATGCAATTCCGGACGGCAATCTGGTAGGGCAAGTTGTTGACCAACGAAAAATGGATTATTGCAACGCAACGTCATAAACACTAGGTACATCAAAATCTCCAGGTATTTTCCACTGACGGATCCGTTGCCTTATCTGCGCAGAGGTTACTGTGCAAACTTCTTCTGTTTGGTGGTTCAGCCATATTGGAATTCGACATTCCTGGCTGATTTTGCCGGTTAGATTTCCGGTTATGATTCCTCTGCCATGTGAACGCCTCTGCGGCAAAAATTATGGCGAACGCCTTGCCGTACTGGATTGCCATCCGGAACTACACCTCCATGTGAACCTGGCTTCATCAGAGTGAATGTAGGTTTAAAGTGTTGCGTTTTAGTTTTTTTTTAAGCTCGTGAGTGGTGATTTCATACTGACTGAAATCATGGGTCCTACAGTTAATGCCGCGTTCAAAAAGAAACTCTCTCAGTTTGGAGCAAAAGCTGGAGATCGCGAAGAAGCTTGAAAATTGCGTTAGGAGGTACACCAAAAAACGGTACATTTAAAAAAATAAAATAAACAGAAGCTGAAAAAGTTTTTGAACGGATCGGAAACTTTGAAAAACCTTAGTGAAAGGCAAACTTTAAAAGAAACCCAAGTTAGACCAACTAGATTCGGCCTTGTACAATTGGTTTTCAGCACACCGTTTTGCTCAACTTCAAATTAAATT
Source organism: Leptopterna dolabrata (assembly GCA_954871275.1). NCBI lineage: Eukaryota > Metazoa > Arthropoda > Insecta > Hemiptera > Miridae > Leptopterna > Leptopterna dolabrata. The sequence goes on from OX940985.1 coordinate 17,621,007, forward strand.
TTCTGCAGGCCTACACAGTGCACGTATTAACTGCTTATTCATGTATGTATTTTACATTACTGAGTCATTTCTTAAGCTATTTAAAGAATTTAAAAAACAATCAATTTTACTATCATTTTTATTTGTTTAATTCTAACAGCTACATGTTTTTCCCGACATTCATCCTGTAATCCGGCATGCTTCAAGTCCCGATTAGAGAAGTTTTACTGTACTTTTGAGGTAATGGATGGCTAGCCCCCACATTTTCAACGTTGTTGATGCATCTTAACACTCCTGGCAAGTGCACAACCTAGATTTTGGAGTAGTTTCAACATATTTTGCTTTGTTCTAATAGTTTATTCCGACCAGTTGGGAGCTTATTTTGGTCATAACAGATTTATGAATAATTTTGTTAAGAAGCAATAACTCAAGATTTATAGCCAATTTGACGAACAACCTGTAGGTAATTTGGTAAATGACCAAGCAAAGCAACCACCACTGTTGCTTCTGACCAGCTCTTAATCGACCAACAGGAATGAGACTGCTATGGATAACACAATATCGCAGGGTAAAGGTGGCTTCATAATATGGTTGGATACCTGAACTAATCATACTGTAATATTCACCAAAGTCTCGGACTTCTCCATATACTTTTCAAACAAGCACCAACAGATAGGTACCTAGGTACACTTGTACATAAACTTGTGGATGAAGCTGCCTACCCACATTTCGAACACTTCAGTGACACCATAAACCCTACCTCACTAAACAATTCGTTATTTATTTTTCAACGCTACCAACCTGTAAGTGTTTTCAGTGGAAGCAACAGTACCAGCCGTCAAGTCTAAACTTCGTCCCTTTATCCCAGGGCTTTTAACGTGCGGGGAGAGCCAGTTGACAAAACTTCCAACGACTGGTACCGATCTGAGGATGCCCTCCTGCCAGAGCTGCTCGTCACTTTCTTTTTGGAGTTCTATAGTTGCTGCTTCGATTCCTACGAGAAGGGAATGATTTGCGAATAAATTTGCATGGATTACTTCTCCAGTAAAAACAAAACAATAATTACTATCAGAGGGCTATTCCCAGCAAACAGTTAAAGAATTGTAGATTTTTCGATCTTGAAGAAAATGAAACACCTAAAACATAACTCTTGTGTCAACGCAGATTTTGATCTTTTCATTAGACATTTCATAATAAACAACGTGCGACCTTTGCTTCACGTTCCACACCTAACAAATAATTCGATCACTTACAGAGGATCATCAGTTAACACCCCCCAATTCACTGAAGGGTCTAATTTACAGATTATCCTGATGGCAGCCTTATGCTTTACTGATACCTTCTCTACAAAAAGATGAACTGCACCAGACAACTCAATACTTGGCACCTTTGGCTCTTGGGGGAGCATAGGGCCTGAACAAATTCCCGTCACCTTCCTCTGTCTTGGCTCAGCCTGACAACCTCTCCCCATGATTTTCCAATTTCTCGCAGTTCCTCCTCTATTGCCGAGGGTCTTCCTTGGTCGTCAAGTTTTCCGAGCCCCTTGGGGGTTCCATGACACAGCATTCCTCTTAACGGATTCGCTGCTCTTTCTAAGAGTGTAACCCCTCCCCCTCCCCCATTCATTCTGTTTTTCAATTCTGTTGGCTTTTGGTTGTCCTTTCCCATAAATCGACGTTGGGGATTGTGGCTGGCCAAAAACCCTGACGATTCTCCTCAGGCGTCGGATTCATGAATACCTACAGCTGCCTCTCCACCCCCCTGGGTATCTTCCAGGGGCCAATTCCTAACCTCCAACCCTTCACCCCTCAACCCTTCAACTTTTCACTTTGCAAGTCTTCATTTGTACTCTTCACTTTGAGAATTATGAAAAGCTCTGTCCCTAAAGACTTGGTGTTCTGAAGAGTAGCCTTCGTTTTATGGAGCAACCTCCAATAACTGTTACAGTTTATCGTTCGATGTTCCGATAGTTTTATTCCGAATCCGATTTCAAATCTTCCATCTTTATATAAGTTAATGTACTTTGGATTTGGTTAGGCGAAACGACTCCCTCAAAGTTGTGTCGCTCACTACGAAATTAGTTCGCGCTTGATGAATGTGGCCGACAGAGGGTCGAGCACGTTTAACATCCTCATGATCATCCTCTGATGAGAAGTAGCGGAAAATTGTCAATAAAAACAATTAAGTAGGTTGTAAATTTTTATCCACTAACAACAACAACAACAACTTGTCACGTCCTAACCTTTCCTTCCTCCTGAATGTAGAGTATTTTGATGGCCTCAGTGGAGCCAACTTCGATGCTATTATGTATGCTTGCTCTCACACTAACTGGACCACCTTTAGACCTAATCAAAAGATTGAATTCTCTTCTTTTTACTGGTACTACCAAACATTGAATTTAACGAAGAAATAAAACCTAAAACCCGATTTGAAAAGTATGTCATTCTACCGCAGAGTCATTTGGGACTCTGCAAAAATGTTGTAAACTCTTCATCTGAAACACAGACTCTTCATTTTGCACTTTGCGAAAGATAACCTTTGGGAACGGAACTGCTCAAAACAGGGTAAAACTCTGCAATTCTATACTTTGTATTTCACTCTTCCTCTACTTCACAGGCAGGCACGGAAATTCATCTGCAAAGTGCAGAGTGTGGATTTGAAGAGTGAAAGTCTTTAGGAACGGGCCCCAGTGCTTGCTACCGTACATGAAGATGGATTTCAAGCGTCGGTTAGCACCCCCAATTTCTTGAAGAATTTTTCAGATTACCCTGATGGCAGCCCTATGCTTTTTTGATACCCTTTCTCCAAAAGTTCGAAAACAGCGAAAGTGCGACTCAAAGTGAAACTCACTGGAGATTGTCCTTTGAGAGGTGTTCAGTCAAACGAGAATAGATCATATCACAAATCACAGTGGTTCTCTTCTCCTGCCACTCTAGAAACGATATTATCACCCAGCTCGAGGTGTTAAAGACGCGAATAGGTTACCTGTTACTCGCCATTACTCTGGATCTTCAACAGCCCACCATAACAAACCTGAAATTCTCTATCGATCATAGGATAAATGTAAATATTTGGAGGTCTAAGATTGATTTCTTTCCAGTCCACCCATTATCCGACTAGTCTGCTCTCTTATTATAACGAAAAAGGTACGCCAACATTTTGGCCACCTTTAGTCTGGTGATCTTAAAGAAACTGGAACACTAGATCTTGAAAGAGTTCCTCGACGCAATCTTCATAGAATTTTATCCCACAGCACAGCTATATTAATTAGCATTAGTCATAATGCCGGCATTAACATCTAGTAGAAACCCACCTCTTTTGACTACTTCAGCCATTGTGTCTAGCACCTTTCCACTCTCTTCCTCTTCGTGTCCAGCCGTTTCGACTAAGCTCAGCAGCTCACCAACATCAGTGTCTCCTGTCACCATCCCGAATCTGACGCAAGCTAATCCATCACCTCCTTCACCTACAATCAATGTAATGAAATGATTTATTTTGAGGATCGCATTTTCGAGAAATGCTATTGCGCTGAAAAATAAAAACCTCGAGAGATAGAGAAAAAAGGAACCAACCTAAGGAAAATGCAGCGTCAGTAGTTCTAAGTCGTTCAACAAGGTTGACATTGAGGTTGTTGAGCTGCTCTTTGGCGTGGTCTGTGAGTTGATCGTCTTTGAAGGCTACAGGTTGGTAACGCACGCCACCCAAGCCAGCCCAACCATCGATCTCCACCATTCGCAGGCATGGAGAGGTGTCTACCAGCTTCTGGAACTCCACTTTGTGTCGAACCGTGGCAGAGAGTATGTCCTGAAACGTTTGAAAAATCAGTGATGGAATCGACTTGTCTCCAGGCTGCGCTAAGATGCTCAAAACCCAGTAAAACAACTCACACGTTTTACCTACCAGTTCCTAATACTTACTAGATAGCTAAATCATTCAAGTATATCCCAGAAAAGATCAAGCTGGTAATGCTATAGAAGTAGACCATTCCATAATATCAACTGTTTCGCTCTGTTTTCTGTTTTCCCTAATTCCATGTTATATTTACGTCCATTTCATTCTTGGAAAGGACATCCAATTAAATAGGCAGCTGTTCAAATTTTGTACACATGGTGCTTTACACCCATTTTGCAGCCTCATGAAAATTGTGACATGGTATTAAGGAAAACATGTTTCGGTATGTAATTAAAAGCTTGAAATACCAATGTAAAACCCTGGGAAACTCACAATTTGTTGTTCTAAGCAAGTGACAAACACATCGAAATCAGGTGGTTCATGCGATCCCGGCTGAGGTTCCAAGGGGCAGTAACGCAACACGATTTCACCATTTTCGACTTCGCACAGTGTTATATTCACCAGGGGACAGTCGCGCTGTAGCATTTGCCCCAACTGCAGGGAAATAGATAGAAGACAACAGAAAGTACGATTTACATTGAGTAGAGGTACCTATGGTAGTAAAGTGTAAGGGAAAAATCGAGAGAGAACAACTATTCCAGCAAACCATGGAAATGGAATCTGGAGCCAGCCCTTGTCTCCAGTAATGGACTTACTAGTGGGAGACATTTAAAACTTCTCCTCCATAAGCAAATATATAATACTACTAGTATTATATACTAGGTACAATACTTTATTATATATCAGAATAGTGAGGATAACTAAACTATACTGTAAAGTCCAAGCCCATAATCAAACACAGAAACCCGGAGTCCAGCCTCTATTTAGGTTTTTGGCTAAGTTGCTCAACACTCACCCATGAATTCAGTTTATCGTAGTAAGGAGGGACTCTTCCTTCAACACTTTCAGGAACAAATTGAAAAACCACAGTTGATGCTGCTACCTCGAAAAGAACCTGCATAAGTGATAAGTTCATGAATTTAGTTATTATAAGGTACAGTATGTTCGATATTAGAAAGTAGGAACTGATCGGTACGTACACTGGTGTCGATTGGTCTGGCAGTCAATTCACTGACAGTCATTATGCCTCCTTCGCCACCGGGGGACTGGCTCTGCAATAATATTACAGTTTTTAGAACTATTACAGACATAGTTTGGCATAATGGAATCAAACACCAAGCTAAAGGTAAGCAAAGTTCATTCACTTTCAGCAGGTGGGTATTTAGGAAAATGAATTTTATTATTTGATATTCAAATGCTAGACTTACGAGTCATGAATTCATGATACGAGGGAAAGCCCTGAGTGAAAATTATGCAAGTGCATGCGTCAGAAATCGGTTCAGAGAAAAGTGCATTTTAGATAGTTCATATAGACAGCATTGAGCAACTCGGCTGACAGAAGCCGACTCATAACGGAAGCGTTCCCTTAGAGCAAGGGAGACGTTGTGATAGGCTTCTTTAGGGTAGCGACTTTGTGTTATAATTCGTATTCAAGTAAACTACGGTTAGCATCTGCTGCCTGATTGCTCTTCTAGGCGATGTTACCCGTATGGAATTGTTTTTTTTTTCTTCTTTTTTTTGGATGGGATGCATGAACTCTCTAATAACTGATTAAGGAGCTCTAATTCGACACTCACCAATAACCGGATATTTGGATACTTTTCAATTCGTTTCCACAAGGTATGACAAGACTCCAAGGCATCACAAAACCTCTTCTTTATCTCTTCCAGGCCCAGACACTGAAAACCAAACGTTCAATAAAGCTAAACAATGAGAACTGGCAACACTCAGAGAGCAGTAGGTAGAAAAGCGAATGAATGACCTCAAATTATAAATTCTCAGAACACATTACCATGCCGCTTCATGATAAAAAAAAACAACTCTTGACACCTTATAAAATAAAGACACTAGCGCCTGACGAATTTGAGAAACAACGAATCTGATAGCAATATATATTTGAGGATTTCAGAAACTTACCTGAAATGTGGTCCAGATTGGCAAAGATATCAACTTTCGTCCAGGATTGTCCATGAGGTGAGGCACCAACGTATCACTATATACAGTCTGCAGAAAATGTTGAGGCTATTTACGATCTCAAAAGATAATTTCTGTTCTGTTGTTGTATTAGAGTTATACAATAATCGGCAATAAAAAATATAAGTACAATCAGTATTAATATATTGATTTGACCATTAGAAACTCTTTTTTATTTATCGTAGGCCTGGGAGTCAAGGATTGTTCCCATTTCCCTTCGTGCAGCCTAATACAGTGCAGATCTTTGGAGCCACCTTGCTGGCTCTATCCGCTGGCTTGATGATAACAATAAATTGTTCTGTAACACAGAACACGTCAAAAGATCCTCAGAAACCATCGGTGACTGTGTGTTGCAAAGGGGGCAGAATGGCGTAGGTTTCACGCCAATGCTATGTAAATGCGCCCGCAGGAAGTCGTGGCCGGTGATCCATTGGAAATTCGCCATAAAATCCTTGCTAGGTAAGTCTGTGGGAATTTTGTTCTCTAACAGCTCGGCCCAATTTCTTCTCTGCAGTCATGTGACGGTGGTGTGACGAGACCACATCTTTTAGATTCTCACGCACAGCAGATTTTAGATATTAAAGCGGACACCGGGGCTTCTGCTGGAGGAAGGGCAGATCCGCCCTTGGCTAAGCTGTCAGGTCTTTCATTGCTGGCAATATTACAATGGCTAGGAATCCACTGACACTTCACGTACCACCCATGGCTCACAAGAGAAGCCAGGAGGATCGCGCTCTAGCTGCTGGAGTGTTGGAGGATAGTGGATAGATTGCAGCCTGGGAATCCACGAAAAAAACAGCTTAACACTTACTGGTGGTGGCAGTTAGGAGCCTTCAGACTCGCCTCACACACTGCAGCAATCTTAGCGTCAAAATTTGTTGTGTGGCGGTCTATAAAGAAGCTGCCCTCAGAGTCCCTCACATGAGTAACCACCTCCAACCTGGTTGGCAGATAAGCCCGTATACGTATGAGCCCAAGTTTCCAAAGGGTACTCTTTCACTATGAGTTCTAATGCCTTTAGCTCAACGGGGAGGTGGTAATTTTTCTTCATATCAGCCCCTATCGAGAGAACACAAGGCGAAGCTCCGAGGATGAAATTGCAGGGCTCACCAATGGGCAGATTTTCAACAGGGTCGAAATTAAACGAATACTCCTGTTTCAACGCTGCTGCCCTTTGGATAAACCCATCATGGGTTGGTTTATAGCCTCTTGTATGCTGGGATGCAAGGCTTCCAGTGGGCCACGGGTATGCACTTTAGCTTCTCTGCCAGTTTTATAGCATTCTTCTCTTCTCTTGTCCAGTGGCTCGATGCTAGTCTGGATTTCCATGGAGGCAATAGGGGTTGATTTAGCGGCCCCAGTTATTGAGTGCCTTGTTTTGGTCTTTTTCTAGCTGCTCATATGCTGTTTTTGAGGAGATTACCAGTGTTCCGAGTGATACTCGAGTACTGGACGGACATAAGCCTTATAGGTGGTGATGAGCATGTCCTGTGATGATCCCAAGCTGACAGCAGTTAGCTGCTTCAGAAGCCTCAATCTCTCGCCATTTTCAGCACACCTGCTAATATGGGATTTTCCTGTGAGCTTTTCATCCAAATCAATCCCAGATATCTTGCTGATTCTTCCGTGTTAAGATCCTGATTCTTATTGCAGCTTGACATTGTGAGTTTCGGTTGAGAGAGTGAATAGCTGGCTTATGGATTATCATCACATTAGAAACATGGATTCTAGCACTACAGGTACGCAGTGTGTAACAATGCCAAGTACGGTCACAAAAACCTTTGATGGCAAAGACGAAATTGTTTGTAGACAAGTCAAAAATATAATTATACTATATTCGTTAATCCTTCATTAATAAAGCATATATATTATATTAAATTAAGGATACAGCTGTTGGAAGCCCTGGAATGCCCAACCATATGCCGAGAGGAAGTGTGATGCTCTCAAAGAATCGACTCATCTGTAATAAGGTAACAGAAATTTAATAATGATATAAGAAACGTTAATAGTTTTAAAAATCATTAACAAATATCGAGTGTCGGGTCTACTGATAGCTGTCGCAGCAAGAAAGATTCGAGAAAATAACAAAAAGTGGAGCTTATTGGATTAGAAAACAAAAATTGCCTCACATTTTCAGTAGTCTTGGTTATAGCCAATGAGGACAAAGAATGTCCGCGAAGATGCAGCCACATCCCGTGATATGAGCAGATTTCCCGTAGTCGAGTAATGTTGTCAACATGCCCGAAAATAGGGGTACCTGAAAACCACAAGAAAATCAACTGAATCACATTTCAATATCTTACGACGATGCTGACTTATATTATGATCTATATACATTTCCGGCGGGTTAAGGATGTGGCGTTCAGCACTAAACAGATCCGAACTGAACGGATCATTCAGTTGAACATATCCCAACTGAACGGATGTCCAGAGTTGACATTCTCACTGAACAGGTGACTCAAACCTCACATCATTTTCACAGCTCCTCATATCACTCCCACCAGTCCATCCGTTCATCAACCCCTCCCATCGCCCCTCTACGTTCATACCGTTCTTCCCTCCCTCCTTTGTCGTTCCTCCATTTTCACAACTCCTCAGTTCACTCGTTCAGCCGTTCTTCCGCGTCGCCCGCATTCCTAACTCCTCGCGTTCTCCTCCCAACTCCCACCATTCATTCACCCCTCTTTCTCCACTCACTGCTGGTCGTCAGCGAGGCTTTTTACTTATTTGATTCCAGCAACATTTGCAACATTTTTTATTGTGATGGATTTTCCAAACCAGTGATTTTGTATGAAAATATAAATTATTAAACTATACAATTTGTGTAACTTTTTATTGAATCAAACTACCAAAACCCCGTTTTCGTGATTTTTAGGTCGGGATAATTAGAATTTGGATTAGGGACTCGGTTGAACTGGTGAACATGTCCCAAAGAACTCATCTCAGAACTGAGCAAACGAACGCACCTTACACATCTCTACGGCGGGTTAGCAGGTACTGGATGCTCTTCACTGATATACAAATAACTAATGAAGGTCCTACGGCCTTGGCACAGAGTTGGGGCAAGCGTTGTAGTACAAGTACATATTCCACCTAAACTTGTGAAAACTAAGGGTTACTTTCATGAACTTAATAGGCTACGACACCTATTGTTACAATTTTGAGTGTTTCATGTGACTGAAAACAAAGTTACCTAGTTCATCGTGAAACATCAAAGTGTCTAGTCCTTATTTAAAAAAAAATAAAAAACTGTCATCTTTAAAGCAAAACATTGTTCATGTTATCTACTATCTCGTGTTCTACTGCACCATGTACTTCCGTTTCAACTTGTTAAGGGCTTGATAAACGATCCATGGCCTTCAGCGACGTCCCAGTGAGATCTGGAAGCGGGTGTTTTGGCAGGTAGGTACTAATAGTATTGTTGAGGCTGGATTAGGAGCTATACCTAACATTAGAAATTATCCAGTCCAGAAAATTATGCCAACTGGAAACCCGGCATGGAGATGTTGAAGATCAGAGAAAGAAGAACTGTGGTTGGTGACGTCTATGATTCGCCATATGGTTGAAGAATTCAAGAAGTATCCAATAATTCGAATTTTGAAGACGGCTCGGGAGGCTCGCGAGAAGTTGGAGACAAAAATATGAAAGCAAAATTTTGTACAGACGCTCATGCTTATCTCTGTACAGAGCTTCTATCCCTGAAGCTGAAGCATCGTTCCTCGGAGTATCTTATTCAGATTCTAAGCTCAGCCCATAAGCTGGAACAAATTGACACACGACCTGAGGAACAAGCCACTGGAATGATCATGTTAAACGGTCTGGTCCCATGACCAAGGTATTCGAGAGCAAATATCAAAAGTGACCATGTTTGCATCCTGCTAAGCTGGTAACAAAGCGCTGATAACTGAGAAAGAGTCAAGAAAGAAGCATTTCGTGCCCCAAGTATTTCTCGTCTTATAAAAAAAAATTCGTATGTTGAACCACATTCAAGTATTATTCACGTTATCTACTTAGTGTTCCACTGCAGCGTTTACTCCTTTTTCTACTCACTCACTGTAGTTAGAAGTTTGACTTGACCAGGCGAATGCCCAAAAAATACGATTTTGGAGAACATCAATAACGGGAGGCCCTCTATCTACGATGAAGCCCAGCAATAAAGAGTGCTGTAATTCATTCTCTACTTTTCAATGGGGTTGAAAGAGTAATTCAATTCTATAACATAGGTAAATAACTACCTGCGTCAGCTAGGACAATTAGAGGAACTTTATTTTTTGCCTTGTCCAATTCAATTTCGCGCTCCAGTGCAGCAATGTCCATCTTTTGCGATCCAAAAAGTGTATTGCAAGGAATCCCACTGATGCAGGCAAGAGGCAGACCAAGCTGAAACGACATAAAACATGTGAACAAAGTGACGGCTTGTGGTACATTAAACATTCAAGCTAAATTTGTTAAATCGGTCATGAAATATTGGTGTTAGTCTGATTTAAGTTCAGGCATTCGCAGAGAGATTCAAATTAATAAGGGACACAAACTTTACTAAAAACAATATTTTTAAACATGAATTAAACCGAAACTCGTAAGTCTGGTTTCATATCCATGTTACAGAAAAGAGCTAATCCTCAACTTTTAGCAAATAGCCCGAATTTGTTAGTAATCAGTTTGTATACATATACAAGCTCAGAAACTATTTTCACAGGTACCGGCAACATCACTGTTAATAGGGGAAGGGGTGAGAGAGTGAGGAGGAAACGTTCTGAAATGGGGAAACACAAGCAGGAATTTTGATTTTGGAAAACACATCACCTATTACACATAAAGCTTTTACGAAGATTAGTACTGTACACTGAATAAGGAGTGAAAAGTTCTAACCTGTTTACAAATGTACTGGACAATTCCAGCTGGAGCCACAACACTGGTGTAAATGACAGGAAGAGCGTTTTTGAAAGCATCAAAACCTTGCTCCCTGTACCGACTGAATTTGATGTGTAGGAAAGCTCGTATGACCCTCACTAGACCTCCAAGCTGATCATCATGGTAGCATACAGCAAATCCTTCGCGACTATAAAAAAAATAATTACAATAATTATTACTGTGTGGAGATGAAGAAGAATCCACAAAAGTGTAACGATACTGAACATAAACTTCAGCTCTCTGCAGCAGAAAAGAACGTAGGTTTGCATACTTGAACAGTTCTGTTATCCAAGTGGAAGTATCTTTGGATATTTTGCTGGATACGTGAGCTACGTGGTTCCTCTCCATGGATCCCGCATATGCGGCCAGGGCGTGACTGAGCACAGAGAGACGGCTGGACTCACAAAGCTCTGGTAAGGCGGCAAATCCACTTTCGTTTTCATTATCATGAAGGAGCAAGTCCTTGAAATAAAAATACCGAAGTAGAGAATGAAGTAATAACAACTACATGGAAACAGATTTGACTGGGAAAGGGGGCAATGGATTAAACTTGAATTTTTAAACGGAAGGAGCTGGATGTAAGGACCAGTCATAATTCCTGTTCAAACTCCATGTGGTTACGCAGGATTATAATAGTCCTGATTCACTGCCTTCTAACTCCAGATTTGTTCCAGCCAACGCGAGTCTTGTAATGAGTTCTGCGCACAACCCATTGTGGACAAAAACTGTGTTCCAACAAGAAGAGCTTTGTCCCAGCCGATGCGAGTTTTGTAGAGAGTTCTGCGCACAACCCACCGTGCACAAAAACTGTGTTCCAACCACACCGAGTGTTGAAAAGGTTTTCTCTATAAACTGTTCCAACCATGTCAGATCCGGAAAATGAGTTCTCTGAGTTTCATAACTTTTCACAACCGATCAGGGATGGGTTTTTTCCCAACAGAACTGAAGATAACCCCGCTGGAAGCTTCCCAAAACCTCATTTGCCTCCAACCTTCATGTTAAACTTATCTTTCGTCTCTGTTTAACTACTCAGCGATTTTCCGAATCTAAAGTCATGTGCTTCCAAGGCGTTCAAGCCGAAGAGTTCTCGAACTGAAACAGTTTTAAAACTCATCCCCACCCTTCAGAAGAACTTGGTTTCTGGTTTTAAAACCAGTTCTGGTGGCTTGAACATACATGAGTGTTGAAACCGTTTTCTCTATGAACTGTTCCAAACGCGTCAGGTACGGCAACTGTGTTCTCTGAGTTTCGTAACTTTTCGCACCCGATCCGAGATGGATTTTTTTCTAACAGAACTGAAGATAACCCCACTGGAACCTTCCCAAAATCTCATTTCCCTCAAAACCACGCTAAACGGATCTTTCGTCTCTGTGGTACCTACATAAGCTTCGTTCTCAGTGTGCGTTCTGCCAGTTCCGAACGGTTCTGGGAAAGCGCAGTCGAGTTTTGTCGTTCGCAGTGCCAGAACGCCGAGTTCTGAGTTCGCAGTGTTTTGCGAATCCAGTTCCGAACGGTTCTGACAGTCCCCGATTTTTTTCGGAACTGTCAGAACTGGAACTCAAGAACGTAGGTGACGCATGCGCATACAGGTTATTCCACTTCCAGTTCTGAAATCGTTCGCAGTGCAGAACGCGGTTCCTCAAGTTCCGGAACGCCCCGGGATTTTCCGTCCCAGTTCTTATGAGTTCGAGAACTGTCAGAACGCCCACTAAGAACGAACCTTCAGCAATTTTCCGTCCCATCATCGCAGTCTGGCACGTTTCCAAGGTGTTCCATCCCACGAGTTCTCGAACTGAAGCAGTTCTAAACTCATCCCCCACCATAAAAACTTGGTTTCTGGTTATAGAACTTTTTAAAACCCGTTCTGGTGGCTGGAACACACCTTCCGACCAACAGGTACCTCCAACTCCTGTAAGCGACCTTCTGACAGTTTAAGAGTGAACTGGTCTTTCCAATGCTTCAGCGAATCTTCATAGCGTGATGGGGGAGAATGTAGAGTATCCAGACTATTTGAATTGGTTTATACAGGCATTTGTTTTCGAGCAGTAAGGGCAATATTTACTCCCAGGAAGACCTTTTATGGTTTGCCAGTATGTTAGTTGACATAAAGTCAAAAGAGGTTGCCACAGAGGGAGGCAAGGTTGGGAGAGTAGTGAATTGGGCTATTCCCGAATTTTTGGGAGTCCCTCTGACACCTTAAACTGTAAGTGCAGACTCCAGAATTAACTAGACAGCAACAGAGACGAAAGAGATGCGTATTTAATGCGAGCATAGCCTCTGCATAGAGAGTGGAGACTTCATAAGGGAAGGCCAAACTGGTTCATGTCAAAACCCTCTGTACTTATTCACACTGCAATTACCTCTAACTGTTGAAGAACTGTGGCTGACCGACTATCGCAGACTGAATCTTCGCTATTCCCCGCGGCACCCGATGCGGTCGTTTCCCCCAATGTAGTTTTCCCGATCACCGCCTCTTCCAGCCGACCGATCACTTGAGAAACTTGAAATTCTATCTCTCCGACTGGTGTCTTCTACAAAACCGGAGATTTCATATTGAGCAAAAACCATAAAATAGGATAAATCCACACAGCTACTCAAGTAATGAGCGATACATGTTAACATTCAACAACTTGCCTTCGCCAATTCTGTGTCACTCATATTATTGACGGTGTGGGCGTTATTCAAATCAGTCGTGGCCATTGTGGATATTCAAGCATTTCCTGAGAAAACCACTAGACCGAAATCACATCATATACTCAATTAGGTTTGGGTTTGCCACGAAATAGTTTTACAAGCTAGATAAAAGTACCGTAACGCGTAACCCCAATCATAAGCCAAACGGTATCACTCAAGAAACTGATAACGCTTACCTTTCTTCTTCCTCTTCGCGGTTCGCCGTTTCACTTCTTTTAGGATTCAACGCATTAGGTACTTTTTTTAAATTGTGAATTTGGTGCTTAGAGGGAAATCGGAGTTGTTTCACGTTAATCTTGACAAAAACCCTTAGTTCCAAACAATTTCCACAACACTTGTGCCATTCCGTTTACCTGGCATGACAAGTTCAAAAATGCAATGATTAGTTGCATGGAGGAGTGCATAGCGGACATGGGCGTACAGAGGATTTCTGTTTTGCTAAAAACAACGAAGTCAAAAATTTTCTACAGAAGAGAAGGTTCAGGTATTGTTTTATACAATCTAATTGGATTTTCAACAGAATTTGACCATCTATCATTGAAAATCATTAATCGATTTGGAAAACATTAACGACTTTGGTGTAAGATCCTCCAACCATGTCATTGATATTTTGTATAAATTTTTTTGTAATTCCTTGTGTATTAATGGAAAACCATGTCTAACACACAAATAAAGAGTTTATTATTTTATTAGATGATGAAAACAACCAACTGCGAAAAAAATCAACAAAAAAGCGAAAAATCTAGTAAAATTCAAAGGAGAAGAAGAAAATTTCAACAACTTTTCTTCTCACGGTGCATAAATTCCCGCAGCGAAAGCTAGGGCTTTTATCCAAGTAGGTATTTTTTTTATAGTACATTTATTCTACCACGGGTATTTCCCATTCTTTGATAGGAAAATTAAACGTCCTAGAATACGAGCGTTTTCAAAACTTCGTCCACGATCCACATATTCTAAAAACAACAAAAATATCTCATGGATACTGCATCATACATGGACACTAAAAGGCCTAGCATGCTGCTGTTATCACTCCACACCGCTTTCTTCCCGCAACCGCCGAAAGCAGCTACCAGCTTACCTGTATGCGTCTTTCTCACGAAAATCTTGTTCCGGCAGGTGTTGCTCTGAGGGGTTCGAGTGTCAAGGTGTAACAATAGGAACAGAATCTATTGTTCGGTTGTGCTAACCGTTGGTTTCACGTGGTTTCATCTGTTAAATTCTCTTCCTACGTTCCAAAATGTGCGAAATTACCATCCCTTCGTCACCAGGTTGGTACCTAAGTAATATTTTAGCTTGTAACGACGATGGCAGCGTTGTGGCGTATGGAGCTAAGCATGAAGTGGCGATTTTACGTGTCAACTTGAAAGGAAACTCCTGCGATGTTCAGCCGAGTTTCATTCCTATGGCTCACAAAGACCGCATTGTCGCTATCGCTTTCAGTCCTAGCAGTGCCGAGCTGTATCCCAACCATTTGGTTTCCTGCAGTGATGATGGCTCCGTCCACATTTGGGATTATAAAACTGAGACTCTGATTTTGTCCCATTCTGGCCACGGTGATTCGCAGAAAGTCATAAGCGTTGATTGGTCGCGAGCTGAGCCGAATCTTGTCGTATCTGTCTCCGATTTAGGATCAATAGTGTGCTGGGACCTTGTCAGTAATACTATTCGCCGGTTGGTCCTCGGCTGCAAGACATCGCCCATATGCATGAGTTGTTGCCCACATAACAAGGATGTCGTGGCCATTGGCGCTAAATCCGGTTTGATTATCATTCACAACCTCAAGGGTGACGGGAACACGACTTACCGGCTTCGCGCTCACGAGACTGACGTTGTATCCTTGTCTTGGTGTCCCGTTGCTAGGAATATCTTCAAAGCCGGCGACGAACCTACCCATTTGCTGGCATCTGGTGCCAAGGATCGATCCATATACCTGTGGAGGGCTGGGGGCGATGGAAGGTACGAATCGTACATCAACCTTCCCCAACAACCCCTGGCCACTTCCGGGTATCGCTCAAAGAACAGCGTCGGTGGCTCTGGCAATAATTGGATTTGCGTTAGATGGCTAGAAGAGAAAACCTTAGTTGTTAGTTCACTATTTGGTGAACTGTTATCTTACGACTTGAAAAAGTCGGATCAAGACTGCGCGGTCAAAATCAAACCACCTCGCCTACTACATGGTTACCATTCTAAGGGTCTGTTCAGCATTGCAGCTCCGCTAAGCCCTACCAACCCTCAAACTCGCGTTGTGTGGAGTTATGCCCTCGATAAGCACCTTGTTGGGTGCAAATTTGATAGTGGGAAGGTTGTGTCAGACATTACGACTATAGGTGGTATTGTTTACTGTTTGGCAAGTTCCCCTTTAGATCCTAATAGAATCGCCATTGGCACTGGAGACAATAAAATGCTAGTCTGGAACATGAGTAGTGACAATTGCAACAATGTAACATCGTTCTGGAACAAAATTAATTCGAAAGTAATGGCTGTAGCATGGCATCCTGTTAACGAGTCTCTTTTGGCATTTGGCACTGGGGAAGGTCGGATTGGCGTCATCGACATCAGTAAGGGGTCCAATGTTCCGAAGGTATTCCGACAGTACCATCGCCGAAGCGTGTACTCCTTGATATGGGCTCCTCCAGTCGTAGAGATCTCTGATAGGAAACTCAGCTTTGCCCTCTTCTCTGTTGGAGATGGTGATATCCTCCAACACAACCCTGACACTCCGGACAAAGAACCCATCAACTTGTCGTCTTATTTCAAACAGTGTGATGCTTCAGCTATGGTCAGCAAAGCTTTGGGCAGAACTGACCTCGCTTGGAATCACGACCGTAGTCTTGCAGCGATTGGAAATGATAATGGAGTTTTATACATTGTTGATGGCCGCACATTCAACCATGTACATACGATTTTCGCCCATAAAAAGTTGGTTCAGTGCACAGTCTGGCACCCGGCCTCTGTTACTTCTGAAGATGCGTTCTCACCTTTTTGCACTTGGCTGGCGAGTGCTTCAGACAACATACAGATCATCAATGTGACTCCGGCTGGTGTCGACGTTGTTGCTTCTTTGAATACACACAGTGAAAAAGTTGTGAGTCTCGCCTGGAGTCCCCATTTCAATGGTCGTCTCATATCAGCATCCTACGATTACACCTCTCAAGTATGGGATGTTGCTTCAGGAAGTGTTTTAGCTTGCTTTGATGGACACCATGGTGCTGTTGTGTGCTGCCTCCCAAGTGCTCTTCATCAAGATTGGGTTATAACAGGATCTGCTGATAATACCGTGCGGGTATGGAATATCAATAATTTCCGTCTGACTAAGACAAAAACTAAGAAACAACGCCTAACTGGAGCTATGAAGAAGTTTGCCAGTGCTCGTGAAGCTACTGAACTCAGTTCAAGAAATGGTGAAAAATACGAGCTTAAGCCAGTCAACGGTGAAGCCACAGCTGTTAAACATGTTGAATTTGCTCTAAATGCTGACCATAAACGCAAACCAAAGTCAATGTTTCCTGTGACTAGCACTGGGATGACCCAAGCCAAACATCTTGGTTTGTTATGGGGTCATATTAGTGGAACTGAAGCTCCCAATAAAGTGTCAGCTGGTAACAGTGGCTACCTCGATTTCTTTGGTGATAATCAGAGCATGCGGAGGTTGGCAGTTGTTGAAGAGATGCACCATCGAGAGCACACCAATACATTTCAAGCAGATAACTTCTCCATGTGGTCTGGGGACATAGCAGAGTCTATAAAAGATGCCTGCAGAAAGAAACAGCTCAACGATTGGCTAGTCAGTTTGGCTCCCATGGTGTCACATAAGTTGTGGGCTGATTGCTGCCGAAACTATGCCGTGCAACTGTCTGAAGCGGGTGATACATTGAAGGCAGTGAGTTATTATTTGGCTGTTCATATGGTTGAAGAAGCCATCGATTTGTTGTTGCAATCCAAGCAATACAGAGAAGCTGTTTGTTTAGCCAAGTTGAGACTGCCCCGAGATGACTGCACTGTGAAAAAAGTTATGACGCAGTGGGCAAACCAGTGCCTCAGTACAGGCATGCTTAGTCTTGCTGCCCACTGCATGTTGAGTATTGGAGCCAATATTGAGGCTGTGGAAATCCTATCAAAATCCAAAGATCCTGATCTCCTCGCTCTTGCTGCTGACATAGCTGTCAGAGCTGATGCAAATGAAATGGGACTAAGCTTGGCTATGAGGGCGATCAACACTGCTTTAGAAAATCAAAACTACACTGTTGCCAGGGAAACCAGCGCCCGTCACCAGGCTCTTGACGATCTTGCTTTGTGGATTGATGTATGTGAATTTAAGAACTCGTGGACGCCAAAAGGAGATGAATCCATCCTGGATTGGGTTTGTGGAAAGGTCAATGAAGGCGAAAAGTGGATTGGGCTGTATGAACAAGCTTTTGAATTATGCAAGCAAAAAGTCAGCACTTATAGAGTTTTGTTGAAGTTTCAACCAAACAAACCGACACCTGACTCTGAACAGAAAGTGTGGGTCTACATTGCTGGGCAGATCAGTCTTGCTGCTGCTGCACAACTCCAAGATAATAACACTAAATGCGTTTTGAAGCATCTGATCCTGGCTATGGAAGCTGGCTACAACTACCATCTTCACAATCCTTCTAACTCCCAATTCTATCTCCAGTTATGTGTTTGGATATCACCTTGGGGGCCGCTAGGCACTCTCCCACAGATCCATTACTCCGAAATAACCCTCATAGAGAGTTTCTGCTCATTTTTGGCATCCGGCGTCGTATATTGGTTAGACATACTCAACACCAAGGATATGTTACCTTTTGCGGACAAGGAATTGATGAACGAGCTCAACTCGACTATCACCCGTTGCGTGACTCTGCTCTTCCACAAAGACGTCATGAGTTACCATAAGGCCGACGTAGAGATCAAGAAGCTGGAAAGTGCTATAGCTTCGTCGAAACTCAAAGCTCTTAAAGCAATGAAATACTGCAAAGACATCGAAGCCCAGCTGCAAGCGTCTGAAGCAGCAGCGACTGAGCCAGCCGAAGAAGCCTGTGCGGAAAGTGAAGCTGACTCTAAGAAGCTCGCTCGCCTCAAACAGCTGAAATCGGTATTCGAAGAGGAGCACATCTACTCGCCGAACCCATTCATTACTTTCTGCACGCTCCGCAACGTTTTGGAGTCCATCAGCGCCAAACATCCCGAAACTCAGGCCACCCTCGACGATCTTACTAAATCCTTTTGGGAATGTGAAAACGGTCAAGACTAACTTGAAGGACTGTTGTTTTAATAAGACTTGCTAAGACTCACGAACATCATTTTTTTTTTCTAAGAGAAAAACAAAACAGTTTTTAATTTTTAAAGCTTCATTTTTCTTTCTTCTAATAATTTGAATTTATTATAATGCCAGTGATATTTGATTTTTAAGTTGTAATATACGTATCGGTTGTAAAGAGTTCCTTGCGAATAATAAATCTTGTTATTATTGGCTTCATCTTGTTTTGTCCTATATTTACCGTTTTATGACTTCGTCAATCTGTTCAGTTATTAGATGAATATTGCTAACGTGAGTTAGTGTGGCAAGAGCCAGTTTTCAGTGTTTTGCATTTTTAAAGACGACTGTTTTTTAAGATCCTAATCCAAATTTGAACAGTTTTTCCCCTCCAAAATTGTTGCGCAGGATAACGATTCAGTGTGTAGTAAACCTGGGTGCTGTTTATAGCCGTATTTTTCAATTCGTATGAGCGAATAATAATCAAACCTGGACATTTTTAAAACTACGTTTTTTTTTAGCATGGAACATGCTTTAGCCTTGGACTAACTAGCCGGAAAACGTTACGCGGGATGGGTGACGCGGAAGTGGAACGAAATTTTAACGATGATTTTCACGTACAACCGAGTAGTTGCTAGGGAAATGAAACTTCTTTCATTTTCATCGGACAAAAATCGTTTTCCATTCGTTGGAAAGCTCTTGATTCATCACGAATTTATTTCGTATTTGTTCTTGGTATTTATTTCCTAGTTTCATACTATAACTATATAAATGAATGTTATAAATGGATAGTAAACAATGACGCTTGTTTGGTAGTCACTTGATTATAGATACGTAGTGGTGAGTCATCATTAGCGCTATAAACCTTTATAGTTCTGCGAGAACCTGACCCGCGAGTCCTCATTTAAGTAATCAGTATACCTCCAGCCGTAACTTCTAACGATTGTATGGAACAAAAATAAAAATAAAGTATTTATTTATCATCCGTTCACAAGTTTCTATCTACTCTAAAGTTAACATTTTCAGCAAAATGAATATGTTTCAATCTTTTGTTTGAAAAAACTCGGAACGCGGCTAAAGCATGTTCCATGTTTCTTGAATTTTAGCCGTAGGCTCTAAGCAGTAAGCATCCGGGGGTCCAGGGGGCTTGCCCCCTGGCGAGGCGCGCAGCGCCGAGTTTTTATTCCGAACCCATGTATTGTCTGGTAACTAAATTGGAGTAGGGAATGCGGAAAAATTAAATACCTTACAAAATTGACTGGAACAGTCTCATGGGAGTAGAAATCAAATAGGTAATGATGTGAATGAGCAAGCCAAAATTGACAAAATGCAGGTAATCGAATTTCTCAGCAAATTTACAGAGTGCTAAACAGTTTCGGCTAACTGCAATGTTTTCTGAAATGAGAATCCATCAGTCCCCAAGTAATGTACATACCCATCAAAATGGCGAGTTAATTATGTACAATTTTACTTTAGAAACAGGTTACTATAGCTTGATGTTATAAACACTTGCTTAGTCTACTACGCAGTGCATGTTTTGATGAGAACTAGGCGATAATTTAAATTCATTCGATGTATTCATGAACCATGGAAGGTACCTACTGCTTATGTGGAATTTGATTATGTACTTATTAAGCAGATTCTGGAAGTTAAGGGCAAAATAAAAACGCAGGAAATCGATTAATTCACAAAATTATAATTTCGAAGTCAGTTTGATTTAATAAAACGAACTTACCTACCTTCACAATAAAAATATCTTACCAAAATTTTCATTCCGACTACACTTAATGCAAAATACTTCAATACAATGTTTACAGCTAGGTATTAAAAAAGAATTTGTCCTTGATGGAAAAAAAACTCTTAATTGAGGCCTTTTGTTTTTTGATGAAGGGACTCAGAAATGCAAAAATATGAGTTATATTTATCCAGTAGTTCAACACCAGTTTTACTGGGTAATTAGGTAGTAACATAAACTTTCTTATTTTCTCACACAACAGCTATAAATCTCAAGCATTTGTGTCAAAACAATTAACCAGTACATTACCAACCTATTGATTACAATGCGTATCCTTTTTAAGTTGAATTAACGATAATTCTGAGATGCTGGGAAATATTGCTTTGTCTTGACAACGACACCATATCAGACGACTTTAATACACCCTGTAACAAAACGCTAGATAACATTCCATAATAATAAGCTCGTGATTCACACACTTAACAAGAATCGGTAATAGGTACTGACAGAGTAGCAACAAACTGAGAATACGTTATCAATACCTACTTCCTCCCGCACGCCAGTACATTCAGTAGAGGGACAAAATGTAATAGACTAGATTAGATACAATCCAATAATTGACGATCGTCATTAAGTCACCTACAACAACCTACTAAATCAAACGTTATTTCCACATACAACTGTTCATAGGTAAGTGCTCAATTTTAAAAATTCCAGCAGTTGAGAGGTATCATCAATCTTGGGTTCAAGACATTAGAGAGATCAGCATGAGCGAAAATACGCTTCACAGACAGAGAAGCTACGAATTAGACGAAACAAAAAATTTTGCCTG
The DNA here is from genome assembly GCA_954871275.1 of Leptopterna dolabrata. Classification (NCBI taxonomy): domain Eukaryota; kingdom Metazoa; phylum Arthropoda; class Insecta; order Hemiptera; family Miridae; genus Leptopterna; species Leptopterna dolabrata. The sequence goes on from OX940985.1 coordinate 17,642,343, forward strand.
GGCGGCACATGGCCCCCTTATAACGCTTGGAAGATCCACTTGGATGATACTATATTGTCTGCAGTGCTGCGATCTTGTCGTGAACTTTGAGAAATACTTTGAATTAAGATGGAAATTTTACAATGGGCTGTGAAAAATTGAGAAGGAAGGTCCTTAGCACAACAGCAACGCCCAGCAGCAGAAAATAAGAAGTTGAAAAAAGAAAACATTCTTTGATTCAATTTAGCCTTCCATATATTTTTCTACTTGAAGTACCTACTTGTTCAACTTGAAACAATTTTTCCTCGGAAGTCAAAAATGTCATACTTTCACTTTTGTCAACACTAAGTTGCACATTTTTGCTCAGGATAGTCCAAATAAATCAATGTCTAGGCACTGTTAACAGCTTTTCAATTCTCAGATGATATGGAATTCTTTACCTACGTTCGATTAAAATATGGCAACTGCCTGTAGCAGACGCTAACCCTAGTACGTAGTGAATCTGAATACGACCAGAAGTCCGCTACCCAACATCACGTAGGAGGTAGCTACTGGTAATTCGATCTACGAGCTCAAGTGATGAAGGTGTCCATGATCGCCACGGTTCAGAGGCTGATCTCGTCAGAATACCAGCTCATTTTCCCCATCAAAACAAAATAGTTTATGGCGGGTGCTTGTAAGTTTTTAAAATAAATAAAAATCACAGTTTTAAATTCCCACTTTGGCAGTTCTGTTACTCAAGAACAGTTATATCATGGTTGATGAGTCCTAATATGAAGAAATTTAAAACGTGTTTAGGTTTCAATGAACTGTCACATGTGTTATGGTTGTCTTTAGGAAAAGTAGCAATACCAACTCTGATACCAGAATAAAAGTAGATGGGCTAGACAGACATTCTGTATAAGAAGACTCATCCAGGAGCGTGAGAACATAAACACAACGAAAAATACAGCTTTCTACCAACTGGCATAACTTAATAAAAATAGAACAATCATGTTCTTTAAAAAAAACTAAACCAAAGAAGGCGGAAGAACATGGAAACTTACCCAGAAAATCAGTAACATTCTCACAGTTATTGATTGCTTTTTCGACAGTAAGATCTAGGAAGGACGCTTCCTAGACCTTTTCTTATGCTAAATGGTCTCGACTTGCCCTTTACGCCGTGAGGTCGTTTCATGGGTTGAATGAGTGAAGGAAGTTTCTCGGCTGGACGAGCTTGGGCTGGGGTGTCGCAAGCTGCTGCTGCTGATCGCTGGTGGTTCTTCTGGGACGGGCACAGGAGGAACAACTCCACCCCCACCCCCACCTCTAAACATCGATCCTCTCTGAAAACAGGAAACCAAAATTAGTAATAAGTGGGAAGACATTGCAACGATACGTTATTAATACCTACATTACAGTACAAGTTATGAAGAATCTGGAGGATAGACTGAAACTTGGAGACATTAGTTGGTATCCTTGATTTTGATGAACTTATATGGAAGGTTACCTACCATAAGGTTACCTAGCTGTTTTACTCCTGCCATTTTCCTATACTTACAGCACCGTATTGATAATTGGAAAACAGAGACCGCCACAGAATAAGCAGATTAAGAGTTCAGCCAATATATCATAGAAAATGACACACTGATCAGTTGATCAGATTTTTGGGAGAAATATGACTAGGAAACATCCTTCTGCTGAATCACCCACTGGAATAACCAGTACAGAACCCCTCCACACTTTTTTGACATAATAATTACGGAGGGAGCTCTGAGATAGGTCCACCTTCAACCTGTATTGGTGGAGTCCTCCAGCTCCACTATTCGCTGTATTGAACAAGGGGAGCCGATGGCAAATGAAAAAGAAAACATTGTTTTTATCAGACAAGCTACTGAAATAATACCCCCCCCCCCCCCCCAAATAATGGTTGCATACATTGTTAACACACCGTATACAAAGAACCCCTGAACAAAAGGCTAGGTACCTATACGACACAGAAATTATTTTCATGATGAACTGGTGTTACTTTTCATCAACAAACTAATTTAAACCGCTTAAAGTTAATCTGAACAACGAAAATAGGTAAATTCTCATTCAATATGAATAGAAAGGTAAATAACTCAAGACCCAGCCACAGCTTTTTGATACTTATCTGTAGTAGTTATCTCCAAAGGCACCCCCGCCTTGAACAAGTTTTCCAAGATGTATATTGTATGAGTGCTTTTCTTCTGTAATTTGATGTGCAGCTGTATTTTTTTGTACCCTTTAACACATAAATCACTCATAAATCAAAACCCCAGATTTACCTTGATGCTTTCTAGCTGTATTTCCTCACTCCTAGGCCTTGGCAGTTTGGGAGAACCGTCCCGCGACCTCGTTCCTGGTGAACTGCTTGCCTCACTACACTCTTCCACTGCTACAGTGTTCGAGAAAAATGAAATGAATTATAATAACAGACTATGAATAGATGTTGACCTCAAGATTTAAAATCAACTCAAAAAGTCGGTCGCCATCAAGGACACCAAAGATGTTTGAAAAATAAAATTTTTTGTTTCCTACGCCGAGTGCTCATGGCTCTTGGGCTATTAGATGATGATATCACTTACAAGGTCTGGCAGAACTGCTACGGATTTGAGTCGGGAATCCTGGTACTTTAAGGGGAAGAATACTCCGGCTACTGGAAGACCCTGAAAAGAGCAAGTGGGACTCATTACAAACTGCAGGGATAAGTGAACACACCTTATTCCATGGGTATAACAAAACTTCCCCATGTCCCACCGTGTGATACATAAGAATGACTCTCAGTGGTTGCCGAAAATCCAAATGCCAACAAAACCTCGAGGAGCTCCTTAGTCAGTGGCGCATTTGAGTCTAAAATTCATTAAAGTCGCCCATCAATGTTTGAGGTACCTAAACTCAAACTGCACGGCTTTTCTAGCAAACCACCAAATAATTATAAAAACTCATGAAACTTGTGTTTTTGATAATGTGGTGGTCGGTATACACTTTCTATCACCAAATTTTTTTAAATGATTTATTTTTTATTTATGTTACAACAACTGTACAACTACATCTATGTTCGAAGCGTTTTGTAGTCTATAGATCACTACCTACATCCACTACACATCACACTACACTTTCTTAGTGAGTTGTGACAAGGTCCATTAGCTGGGTCCTCTTCAGTCTCCGTACGTCGCTGCAGTAGTCCAGCAGGTGCTTCAACGTTTTGACGATTGTGGAGTCGTCGTTCGTGCTCCTTAGCAGGTTTTTTTTATAGTTTCGCTAACAGTCTCTATCTTTAGCTCACGATGGAATCAGCCATTCGCATCTACCAGGGTTCATCGACCATCATACGATAATAAAATTGGCGGCATATTACTTATCATTGTGCGTCCCTATGGCACACATGAGCCCAGACTGGTTTTACTACTTGGTGGTATAGTAGCAGCTTATTATGGGTTGACAGCTCAGTGTGTTTCCCTATGAACCGTACATTTTCTTGAATCTTAGGCTGAGTTCACCCTTCTTATTCTTTACATGGGCTTTTCATCTCAGCTTGCAGTCAAGAGTCATGCCAAGGTATTTTGCTTTTTCAGCTGTTTGCGAGTTAAACTCTATTGGGATTACGTCTGTCTTCAGATCTGTGAAGTTTGTATGCGTAGCTTTCGTTTTGTTCAACTTTATTCTCCATCGCTTTGTCCAGATTAGGACATTGTTGACAGCAGCTTACTGGTGGCTTCTTCAGCAGTGTTTCCAACTGCGAGAATAGCAGTGTCATCAGCAAAAGTTGCTGTGAGTTTATCTACTGGCTGAGGTAGAGCTTATGTGTACAGTAAATATAGTACTTGCCAAGGACGCTGCATTGTGGGTCACCTGCGTTGATTTTCCTCAGCTGAGAATACTCGTTCTCATATTTTACTCTGAATAGTCTGAGAGGTAAGACTTCAGAATTCGGAAGTTGCGCTTGGCAGTTTTGTATGCAACCCTTGATGCCATACCTTATCGAATATTTGCGAGACATCTAAGAAAATGGCAGCACGTATTTTCTTTTCTTCTAATTAGCACTCAATCAGATTAGTGTGTCAGATCCGATCCAACGAAAAATAATTATTTTCACCAATCGTCTCGACATCCTCCGCTGCTCCAGTTACAGAAGCATTGACCCAGGAGCACATTGCGTCCTCGGTCACACGTTCCTGTGGTCGCACGTTAAGATTGGGTGAAACAATTCCCCACCAAACACAGCAGAACAGACAGCGAAAGGGGGTTGTTGAGTTCAGGAACCTGAACGGAGAACATCCTTAGAGCACCGGACCCGACCCCTCTGAAGCAGTGCCACCTGAAGAGGTATTTCCCTCCTGGCCCAATCCTTGGTATTTCATCAACGGAGTCGTGCCATCTTCCGACTCCGGCAAGACTGGGAACTTAGCTCGCTCCCAGGTCAGAGGAACAAGACCAAAGGTACGTGGACCACCCCGGCTAAATGTTTCTGTCCGTTCCACGGCCGCTACACAGTTGGACATAATTCAGATACTTACAAGCGCAATTACCCTATGGAGGACATAGGTAGGCATTTGCCGAATAGCGTATTATTAAGGCTTATTCAAGTTAAATGTGATTAAAAATTCCCATGCGTTGTGTTCCCTTCAGGAGCCCAGGGTTGCCTGGCCCCAAGGCCACCCAAGGCAGGTGAGAGCCGATAGGCAAACGCAACGGAATATCAGGAATACAGGGGCTCACATAGTGAACCTGATCTACTGTGGAATTGATGTGAGGGAAGTTCTTTCCTCAATAATAGGTGTCAGCCTTTTGAGAGTAACTTTTCAAATAGCTTAGACATGACAGGCAGGAGTGAAATTAGTCGATATGATTTCTTGCCACTACTAGGCTTGCCTGGTTTTGGTATCATAACGATCTCGGCTACTTTCCATTGCCTTGAACATACCTTAGTCTGAATGAAGCATTGACAAGGTGCAATAATTTGTGGAAACCTTTCTCAGGTAATTCTTTCAGTATTTTCCCAGTTATCAGACCATATCCTGAGGCTTTTTTCGGATTTACGTTGGTCCTGATATCATTCTTCATCTCTTGTAGCATTACATGTAGTATTTTACACCCATCGGTTTTTATATTTTTGTAGTTTTCTTCTTCAGACTGCCTAAGAAACGGTTTAAATGTGTCCTCAAGGAGCTTCGTAAAGAGATCTGCTACAAACTATAAACTAACTACCCCAGTGAAGTGAGAGAACTAGTGAGGTCGAAAAGAAGAGCTAGAGGAATCTGGAAGAGGAATCGAACACCCGAAAATGAACAAACTATGTAACAAACTCAAGATAATTATGGGGAAAAAAATTAAAATAAGACACTTGTGATGTATGCGCATAGCCTTACTGCCGAAAATGACAGTGAATACTCTTTACAGCAAGGTGCCAATATCTCTAATAGACGAGAAGAAGGTACACGAACCAGATTGTGCTCAATCAATTTGACAAATGAGACTTCTAGTATTCTTTCCTTTGAAATATTTTTGGCATCAACACCCTTATTAAGCAGAGCCACTTAACAAAATCTTTTCACATGATGTCAGACTGTACAAAATACAGGAACGAAATTTTAAGACCTTAACACGGTCACAGCGATGGCAATAGAACATCTGTAAACGTTGACATGATTTAGCGTTATCCCTGTCCATTATGACATCCTTCCAAGCCGACAGAGACATTTTTATACGTCTCACTATTATGATCAAGACTCACTATTATGATGTCTGAGTTGCTGTAGAAGGTTATACTGAGGGGACTCGGATGGAGGGATGTCAAGCAGTTTTTCCATTTGCCTCATTTTTTCTTCTCGAGCTTTCATCCGCCCTTTGGTCAACCTGGAAACCATGACATCATCAGTTTACCCACTACAATTTGTTGAATGGAAACACGAAAACAATTAGAGCTCATTTTTCACCAAGTTCCACTCTTGCTCATTTTTGGTTTATTATTTTCAATAATGAAACTTTGGATCGAGCATGAAGGAGAAAAAAAGTACCCTCCCCCCCCCCCCCCTTAAAATTTGATGGTTTCCATTTCAAGGTACCTTGAGCCCGAAAATGGAATAACAAAATTTCTGTCCGTCCGCATAATTACCACAAACCAAAATTAATGAAATTTGGTTTGTAGGTCCCGTTTGCGGTCTAGTTGGTCCACGAAGCTTGGCGTTACTGTCAGTCATCTCTAAGGGGTGAAAAATAGGGGTAGACGTTTTCAGAACGCCGCAGCTCGAAAACTTTCAATAGAAGGATATGGTTTCTTTACGTTCTTGAATATCTCGAACTAAAGAATTTTTTGAGACCACCCATTTTACGTCCAGCCGTTCGTTTCTACCGAAAAGCTTCGTCAACATGATCGTGAATGAAACGGTATAAATCCGCCCCAGATAATTTATTATCACTGCTAAGGAACACCTGATTATTATAATCAGGGATGGCTGTATGAAGTCGAGTTGGTTGTTCAGTGATATTATTTCTTTTCAAGAATGATGGCTCTTTTGGATTTTGTTGATGGGTACTTTTGCAACTTGAAAAAACTTTTTGCTTCACAAACAACAAATAATTAATGATTGAATTATTGAATCCTGCGCATTTTTATGAAACTGTAATTCCCGGGCTGGCTCCAGTACTCGATTTAGGGCTTTCCTAGGGGGAGCTCGAGGGTAGGTACTGACCACAGAAAACAGTGATCTATGCAGATTTTGTGACTGGAATCAAAATCAACTCAGTGCAAGGAGTTAGTGATATTGTTAGGTAGTACAAAGTAGATCTCTTCGAGTCTCTCCAGTACCTACTTCCAAACGTGAAAGCAATTAGTTCTCACCTTTGCTGAGCAGCCATGCATCGAATGTGGTCATCGAAAATGAATTTTGTGTTGACCATAGGGCCAACAGTTGTGAACTTGGCAGACAGGAACAATGAACGGGAGTCGTGCTTGTCCGGAGAGACGTCCAAGTCGTGGAGCATTGCTGCCAACTTCGGTCTGCCATAACCTGAATATTATTATGTAATTTCAATGGGGAACAATGATTCACACCCAGTTTACTCGTGGTTTGGTACACTTTTCCAAGTTTATGCCTCTAGTTTAGTTGAGCATTATGTAGCAGTTGAATATTTGCTTATAATACATTCAACTAGATCGGTTAGGTGTTCTGGATCTCTTGTCTTTCACACTATGCGGATCTCGAAAATATAGACCGAGTTGGACTATTATATGAAAAAAAAGAAATAAAAAAAATCAAGTAACAATGATTCAGTAATTTTATAATGTTTAAGTTATTTTACTGTCACTAATTTTGCGCGCGACGTAGGATATGTAAATCCTATGGGCAATAAAAATATTATTATTATACGTCATAGTAATTTGACTAAAGAATTATATCAGCAATTTTGGGTCTGTGAGCACATTCCTAGCCATGTACGAAGGCCTACGAGGAGGATCTGTGGATAAGGAATAGAAAACAAAAAGATTAATACAGTTCATTTACACACAAATAAACTGTGAAAATCTCCTGGTAATTACCAAGTTAAAAATTGTACATAGAGGAATGAAGAAGCAGTAGTTTTGAACAAATTCAGTCTGATTTGACAAGAAGTAAGGTCTCCCTAATTCAGTTTTTGGATTTGAAAATTTCCACATTCAAACAGACTTAATCCATGAGACTCATGTTCATTTGATTGATCACATCATCAGACTGATTGAGTAGTGGCTCAGGTTAACTACAGGTTTTGTTTTCTCGGCAAACCAGAGGTTAATAAAATTTGTTCAATTATTCACAAGTGCTTTTCAATTACACTGCACCACTTACCTACCAAACCATAGGAACATAAATACTACATGTAATAAATAAAACCCAACACGACTCAAGGGCACCATCAAAATGTCACACTTGTATCACCCCAGATAGGTAATTCGACATCCCCATGCACAGAAAATAAGATGTAATGATTTCAGAGTAGAAGTAATCAATAGACATACAGAAAGGCGCGTCCACACTATGCCGGAGAGACGGTACCGGGTACCTACCAAAGACGTGAGGCATTCTCGGCTTCTGGCACAACGCACGGTAGTTCTGAATGGTAAAAAAAACCGATCAAAACCCGATATTTGAAACTATTCTAGGGACTTGCTTATGTGGGTAGTATTATCTGGTTACACGAATATTAGGGGGATTCGATATTCAAAAGAGACTTAAATTCATTTCCTGCCCCATAATCTGACAGCAAAGTTCAAGTAATGTGAAATGTCTCAAATTCCGTACTTCTTTTTTAAAAATTCTTTTGATTAATTTTTTTAATGCTCAGAAGATGTTAGGTAGCTGTAAAGTAGCATTCTATGTTTCTAATCAGTTTACAAAAAATGTTTTTTAGCGAAATTAGTACTTAGTATGCGTTTCAATATAATGCTGTACTAGCTTATAAATCGCCTCTTCCCAACTAGTTTTTTTTTTAAATTTTCTGGTTACATCTAAGTGCTCTGAACGTATTCCAATTTCCAAACAAAACTAGCTGCGAGCACCTGTGAAGTTGAATTCAGAAGCCTTCATTATTTACAGATTTCCACATTTTGGCTGACGATTTTTACCGTCTCATACACTATGGTGGTTGTTAGGAGGGGGACATGACTTTTTTCTCTCTACCAACCTGGATTGGATTACCGGGCTATTTGCCAGCCCGGCAAATAGCCCGGCCCGGTCTGCATTATCCTTATCGTCTTACCGTCTAGAAAGTCTTGTTCCATTCAGCGTGAAAAAATAAAATGAAAACATGCCTAACTTGAAATGTTTGAGGTTTATTTTGCGTGTTCTGGTTATTATCTCATTAGCGGTCATTCCTATCGAATCGGGGATGGTCTAGATCGATCCACCGTGAAAAACATACACAGGATACACCAATTTATGTGGTTTTTCTAGCTTTGACGAGTTTTGATAGTTTTTCCACGGTTTGTAACCACTGTCCGACGTACACATTGCTCAAAGCGTCCAGGGGTACGATCGCCACATTGTCTTAGAAAAAGTTGATCACTGAATTTGTCAGATTGATTCAGTCAAGTTTTTCTTTATTAGGTATTTATTAGGTACTTACTAATTTATTTATCTTATTTTAGTTTTTTATTTCATTTTCTAAATAATTTGTCACCCAGTTTCTCAGTGTTTCACTCAGTTTACTTTCATTCTCGTAGCTAGACAATATTTTTCCCTTATTAATTTGTCTATCTCGGCTATTTCTCCTTCATCTTAATTTATTTCTCTTTACTTAAAAATCCGGGCAGTTTTTTTTAAATTTGAAGGCCTAGGAATTTTCAATTGGTTTTTTCAGATATAACTCCTCATGAGGTGAGACCCAGGTCCATAGAATAAACGTATTAATTAATGTATAATAGAGTTTTTAACGCCTCGGTTCTCTACATTTTGGAAAACAAGGGGTTTTTATTGAGAAAAACGGATTTAAAGTTCAATTTAATTAACAATTTAATTTAAGTTTTAAACAATTGATTTTTTTTTCATATCTGTGACCGAATTCAACTTCAAATTGGAATCTTAGGCCCACTAATGGAAATAATAGACCCAAATGAAGTTCGAAGTCCCACATGAATTAGAAAAATGCACTCTTGAAGTGAGAAAAGTTGGTTACTTTTTTTGAAATATATTATATAGGTTACGCACCATAACCGTTCTGTACGAACTTTGAAGTGAATCTAGTACATGTAGCCTTGCTGCAAACCCTGTCCACGTATCAGCGAAATCTACAGTGGCAGCTAGCAGTGGGCACTTGCACGGCTTTACAACAGTCTTTTTTCAGCATAGAGTGGACGTGCCTTAAGAAGAAGTAAAACAGAGTAGAAGAGTTGTACCTAGTTTACCAGGCACTGGTACTACCAGTATGATCTGGTTGCTCTCCACAACAAGGAACCTGTGATTTCGAACTCCGTCAGGCCCAATTACATGACACGCCAGTAAGTCGCTGTTTGCTGAGACAAAAAAATGAAAACAAATATTTTTCAATGCAAAGAAGAAGAGGATTTTGGCAACTGTGCCGGGTAAGTAGGCAGAAAGGTATCCCAAGTCATCAAAGATGTTCATTGTGATACGTAACTCCTGACCACCAACCTGCACTATTAAGCACTGACTAGAAAGGTTCGAAGGTGGTTAGACTACAACGGTAGCTGACAGAAACATGATCAATCCACAGCAATGGCATGGATGGTGAGATGTGATAAATTGGCGCGATTGGCGCAATGAGAAACGAAACTTTTTATACAGTGGTTGATATTTGTGAAGAGTAGACATTTACAACAATCGTTCAAAACAAACTGTCAGGTATGTTTCTACTGTCATCTTTTAACAAAATGCTTTGTCTGATTTTGTTGCAGAATTAACTACGTGAGTCCAAGAAACATGTTCCAAGCAGAATGATAAAGAACTAGGTATAAGTTGTGAATCTTCAGGGCCAATAACAAAAATAACTCATCTGTAACAAGGTTGGGGGGGCAGATGGTGGCAGACAACCACTCTGAGCATCTAAAGACAAATTCGAATGTATCATGCAACATCCCGCAGCATGCAACTCAATGCACTTAATCAACCCCTCAACAGTAAAATGGCAGATTTAATGTTGAACATCAGAAATGAGCACCATAAAAATAATGCAGCAACTTACTGCGCCATTTCTACCTGGAGGCTGGCGCTCCTAATGGCTATTTCTCATAAGCGATGTGGCTTTCCGGAAAACAACAACTGGAGAGCAATCAAACCCTAGCCTTGAACGCATCAATACTACCATACTACCAACATATCGCGGTATCGATACTTTTTCCAATAAAACCAAAAGTATTTATAGGTACTTCGTTACATACGATACTGCCCCATGGAAAAAATCCCCTCCAAAAAATTTGTTGACAGCATAAATAGGAGATGAAGGGAAAAGTTATAGGATGAAGGAAAAAGTTATTATAACGAAAAAGTTATTATTAAAAGTTAGAAGATGAAGGGAAAAGTTATAGGATAACCTATAATATAAATATAAGGTTATCCTATAACTTTTCCCTTCATCTTCGGAAATTACAAACCTCATGCGGTACCACCACTGATTCACAATACTTTGTCCCTTCATCCAACTAGCACACAAACAGATTTCCACATATAAGAGACCAACATTAACAACAACTGTTATCGAAAAATGCTGTAAAAATATTAATTTTTGCATAAAACAGCCATTTTTAACATTTTCTACATTTAGGCATCAAAATTAAGTAGGTACTACCTACCTACGTTAAAATGTTTAGCAAATTTCAATTTTTTTCTGCAACCAGGTATTGGTATCGATACTTTTGATCTGATTGAAGATTTGATGATAATTCAGAATTTTGATTCGATACTGAGAAAAATGAGTTGTATCAAAAAGCGTATTGATACTTAGGTTGTACTGGAACGTCCCTAGCTGCAGATCCCAAAACCATGAATTTTTTCTTTGTCTCGCTGATATTTTCCCTTGGATTATAACACAAAGAAATTCGTACCGTTTGCCCCGCATAATATGGCTTAAGAACCGTGCTTTCCTCTCCGTGGTGGTGAAGTTCTTCACCTTAATCAACCACGCAGAACTTCCTTATTCGTCTCCTTGCAACCCCAAGGTGTCCAACGCCACAACCCCAGTACACTAATCCGTTTCTCAAGTAAGAGTTCCAAGCCTCACCATCATAAAGGAATAAGGAGAACAAGTAAACGTGGGACTCCAACTCCTCAACGTGGGACTCAATTAGATCGTAAATAACTGTTTCATGTTTAAAAAATGCAAAATTAAAAAAACTGAAAAACCGCAATCTTCCAGTGTAGCAACTTACTCAAGTCCAAATCAGTGTCACTCTGGACACATTCATGCCTGTTAGTCAAGGGGAGTTGGGTTTCCTTCAAACCAGATAAGTTAAGCCACAATGATCTAACAAGGAGGAACACTCTAATTGCTCTTCTAGCGCGCTCAACCTGAAACATTCAAAGTTTTATAAAATTCTGCTTCCGATTCTCACAAGGTACTACGTAGACCTATTAATACCTAAGCAAGAGTTAAACAATGTTTCTTCTCCTAAAACCAACACTTCCACTCGAATTTAACATTTCCGGCCATCATGAACAAAGGTTCCCAAGTCTGCAAGTCATGAACATCACTCCAGTTCTATACAGTAAACATTTTGAGGATAACAAAAAGAACAAGTAATTACCTCTCCACAGGGCAACCTCTTTCCGAAATCTATACCCGTCATAGGCGTCCCCGTGGGGGGCAGAAGAACATTGGAGTCCATCATCAACCATTCAACATTCAACGGTTTCTTTCTCATGTCTTCATCTTCACTTTCGAACATTTCCCCAAACATGTCTTCTCTCTGAAACGAGCGATTAAAATATCTGTATTACAAGACGATATTATCTGTCCGACTGATGAATAATCACTTGAAATTATGTAGGATTGATGAGTGTTGGGATAATGGGGGAAAGTAAGTAGTAGATGTGTCTGAGTACAGTGAGACTGACTTTCATGTCCCCTCTCCTACCAGCTGTAACACCTGACTACGCCACCCTTACCATGCCAACGCCCGCCGCTTCCCTTCCTCTGCTTTCTGCAGAAAACTGTGGTATGGAAGGATACTCCCTAAGGCGTTGGAAGGGTCCCACTGCGCAACCATCCTCGGGTAAGGCTCCTGGAGAAGAAACTCGTGGAAAGGTTACATCCCGACACATCTACGGTTTACCATGGAACAAGCCTCGGATATTTCCAAAGATTCGTGGATGATGGTTATCCAAGAAATAGTGGTAGCAAGGAGAGATAATTGAAAAAAAGGTTCATGAACTTACACAGAACTAGTACACGCTCTCTTGCTCAGATGGTTCTTGTGAGATCACCAAAGTTAAAATAGGTATCTCGAGCGTGGTTAGTAACTGGACGGGCGACCACCACGGCACGTCCAAGTATGACCCACTTATGTGCTAGACGAACCCCTCCCCACTCAAGGGGGCGGGGCAATGAGTTACAAACAGCAAAATGGTCAGAACGAATTCTGATGCTCTTATTAGAGGAGAGCTGATCATGTACACGTCACTGGCAGAGCAGTCGGGCGTTAAGCCCCAGCTAAAACGGCTGTTTACTTTACACGCTCTCTTTTCTCTGTCAGCCTCGGTACTCCCTACCAGCAGCTTTGCAGCTTGCTATACTGCATATGCGGACAAAAATATCTTCAGTTCAGTGATACTTGGATATTACCATCAATCATCTTCGTAGTTTTAAAGACCAGAGTGGAGGGGCTGAGAATTGACATCCTGAAAGCAGGCTCTTGCAAGGTACATAATACATGCTTTCTAACCAAGAACGGTTCTGGGGCTACGCATCCCACACTGCAAAACATTGCTCTGCCAAATTGTCATCTTGCTGGCACCATTATACAAATGCACAAGCGAATTTAGTTTGTTCGGAATTTCCAAAACCTACTACAATTAGTTACCTTATAGTAGCTGGTTAAAAGTGCAGCACTCTCTTCTTTCGCACCCACAACAGCTGCATAATGCCCATCACAAAGCAAGCTCTTGCCATCTTGCATAACAAGCTTTTGAAGCAAGAGTATCGCCAACTCCAATGTTACCAGTCTTATTTTGCAAACTGAAATGATTGAATGATCATTTATTGTTCCAAATAATTCATGAGTTATTTTTTGGGCCATACAATATGTTAAGTAGTTTGGTCGAGCACATCTGAGGTCCTAAAACTATCATACCACAAAGCACTGTTCAAATTCATACAATACTCACCGGCTTGGCAGCTCTGTGAGACGATGTTGATCAATTTTTGAACGAGCCAGACATTGTACCGCTGCTTCAGTTCGATGTTGGTGGCAGGCAGAAGCATCCCATCAAGCATGATGTGGTCCAATCCTATTGGTTGAGGTTGATACAATAAACAAGAAGGTGACATAACTATAAGGTGCCATGCGTTTTTGAAACAAACAACCTAAACAATACATATTATTGAGATGGATAGGTAAGCAAATCTATGAAATGCTTCTCACCAGCATTTTGAGAGATGGCGTAGAGTAAACACAAAGCAAATAGAGCAGCATAGTCATTCTCCTCGCATTCAAGGCTGTTCACAACTACTTCCAGAAACACTTTCTGAGCCTCTGAAAGATAAATAATTGAATGATTCATTAGGAAGAATATATATTTATTCTTTTACAACACACACAAATCATCTAAAAAAGTATCAAGAGAAATAAGGCTTGGAAACTGGGGGATTTGAAATAAGTGACGGTGGGCAGTTGTAGAGTTGTTTGTGCTTCCAGTCAAGATAGGGGTGGTCAGGCTGAAACCTAATCGCCATCCTTTCTTAACTGGTGATAATATCGCTAACATGGAAGAGGGACTCTCGAGGGTCCACCGTCATTCTTCTCACTCTGTCACAAATATAACAATCTGAGCTATACCAGTACCAGAAACCGGAGGTGGGACAGATTAGACTGGCAGGTAGCTCTAGCGAGGAACCGCCAAAACAAACATACAAATCCTAAGTTCAGGCAGCTTGTATGAATCCAACATGCAGGGATCACTGGTTAGCGATTTCAATTTCTTTTCACAGACAGTAGCGACCCACAAAAAGTTCTAAAAATGCCTGACTTACACTTTCCTCACATACTGTCGCAACTTTTTTTTAAAGTATCTTGCTCAGTTTAATAGTGCTATCCAAATGCTCGAAACATAATTATTCCCATTATAAGGATTTTCATCAACACGGGATGATTAAAGGAATTGTGGATTATAATAATAAGTTATCAAAAAAATATGTCGTTGGTGTCGTGATATCCACCCAGAACATCACTCTCTTATTAGATTGTACAAATAAAACGAAAGGATGAAGAGGCGTACATGACCAACTGCAGGGAAAACCCTTCTCCCTCCTACCATCCCTCAACGGTTGGCAACGACCATCAAGGGACTGGGGGAGAGTGGAAAGGGTTCTATAAAACCCGCTGTTTTCACCTGTTTCTTCATTCTATGCTCAAACCTCAAGACGACGACTTCTCTCTCTCTCTCCTCACGCCTCTTTACCTTTTCTTCCGAAAAGAACTCAGAGTGGTGTAACCGGTCCGGTGATAACCGACCAGGTGGCAACCTTCTGGGCGAAACCCTCTAGCGTTTTTACTGGTGTAACCTTCGTGGCCTCGCCATATGTGTTAACCTTTTAAACGCTAGCTCCATCATCTTCTCTTCCATCTCACTCACTCACCTATCCAAACCTCACCACTACCTCTCATTCATCAAAACCACCACAGTTGGATTACCTTGAGCAAGACGTTGTTCTTTTTCTTCATCTGTAATATTGGAATTCCCCGAGGGTTGATTGACATCTTCACTAGCAACTTCTGAAAGACAAAGTAACGCAATGCACCTGTTAGTTCATTCACGAAGGACGTACTAGTAAGAAAATGAGCTACACTGATAACGAAAGATCACAAGTTGAACAAAATGACGGTGCTATATAGAATAGACTTATGGTATCGAATACATTCTTAATTCACCAGCTCTGGAGGAATTCCATGTATTGTACAACCTATAACCACAATTGGTACATAGCAGTGCTTCAAGATGGAGGGGAGATAGCAAATCAGAGATTTACCTGCTAAAGACGAAGTTGAAGTTTCTAACGATTCCTCCAGCGTCCTCGATGGAGCACCAAACACGGGTCGAGCCTTAGGATAACAATACTTATAAACAGTTATGTACGCTATATAGTTTCACTGTGACAACATACATTAACCAACTTACTATAATAGTAACCATGTTATTTAAGTTATACCGACAATTATTCATCCAAAACAAGCACGTTGGTTACTAATTTTTGTTAATTCCTACAAACTGGCTGCACAGTGAAAAAAACGCTACGAATTATAACAGAAGGGTTTATTACTTTCAGTATAGTAGATCACTATACCCTTCAACAACTACACTCTTCTACGTAGATCACTGTTTCTGTGGCCAATACCTAATATCCCCCCCCCCCCCCCCCAAGGAAAGCCCTAAAATCCAGTAACCAAGAAAATGAAGTCGTACAGAGCATTGGCGGATGACGTTGGGAACTGGATAAAAGAAACATCCCGTTGAGGAACAAAAGCCGGCGCCTCAACGCAGAATCCGAGGTATTCGAAAGGCCAATTAAAATTTCGAGTTTGCTGATGCGCAGTAGTCAAACAATGATCCAAGCGTTTGAAATTCACAGCACTTTGCCCTTCACCACCACCCAGTGTTGTAAATGGTGGCATTTACAACACTCCTCCGCACATCATAGCAGGCACACAGGCCAGTCTATTATTCCCCATAACAATCTCTAAGGGAACTTTGTGAATAAATTGACTGGAATTCATTATTGAAAATAACAAACCAATAAGATAGTTTGACGAAAAACTCCGTCGGTGAACAGGCAGAAGGGTGTATGTTACAATTTTGAGTTAGTCACACCATTGTTTTAGGCTCCAAAGCCTTCCTGAAAATAATCTGTGTATGCCTATTTAGGCCTGTAAATATGTAGTTTATTTTTGGAGAAAAATATTCAATCAGGGGCGCACGTAACGGAGCAGAAACCTGCAGAAGGGGTTATGTTACTGGAGGAGTCTGGAAGAACACACCAGAATTTACATAAATTCTTGTAGCATTTTTTTCATCAGGCAAATGGGCACATGTGTAAAGAAATACGGTTTTTCAATTACTTAAAATCGGCAAATCGCTCTACTGGCGAGATTTTTTTGTAAATAATTTATATGGTATACCATAACACAATCACGGCTCAAAACATGTTACAAAAAATGAGTATAGTTCGCTTGGATACTGAGGGTGATATTACTGTGTATGTGAACTTCTCGAAATTATATAAATGAAACAGAGATAATATTAGAGAGTTCATGCAAACTTCCGGGTGGCAAATTGTGATATGAGGGAAAGGAACCCAGAGTAGAAATAATGGACAGGAACTCGATTCGGAGTGCTGTTTTCGTCATACAAATGGAACTGAGCAACTCTGCCATCAAGAGGTCACTCGTGAACGAATAACAATTCTGCTTGGAGCAAGGGACGCATTGTGGTAGGTTCATCTTGTTAGGTAGTGGCATTCTATTCTATTCGTATTCACAGGAATGATTCTTAGTCGGATGGGCTGTATGAACTCTCTAATATGTTACTTGTGTGACGAATGATCCGTTCTCCCAATTGGCTGCAGTGCTTTTGAGGATGACGTGTGCCAAGTCGTTGACGAGAGCCTCCTGCCGAGTGATGAGGAAGATCTGGGAGAGGAGGAATAAAGAGACGACACTACTCACTCTGGGCTTTCCTTCCTGAGAAACGCAGAACGACACCAATCATCGACTGATACCTAATAAATCATACTATACCAAAGTGAAGGAATTATCCCAAACCAAGGGTGTAGCTAGGCCTTCAGAACGGTAAAGGAAGACAGCTTAATTGCCACCCCCGACAGTTCTTCACGATTAAATACAATTCAAATGTGTAGTGTCAATGTCCATTACGATGTGTTTTTTACCTGCAGTGGGCCAAACTGATGGATAGGAAGTAGTGAGAAAATGTAGAGGGGGATGAACAGCTTGTTGAGGAGATGGTCAATGAGGACATCATTCAGCTCATCAATGTTGAGGCAGAGTATGTCGTTCAAGTAATGCAGGTGGTCCAAATGCTCTGCAACCAGGTCGGCCAAACGCGATTGACTCGAGTGGCTGAAAAAATTTGAATTTTTTGAACTGCTATTGCTGGACTATGAAATGAAATGTTAACTATGAAATGTTACTATTGGACATACATAGACATTTTGGGCATATTCTAAGCTTCTCTTGCTGTGTATGTCCAGTAGTAATAGATTTATCCAGAATTGTCCATTCCCTTATGCAATCCCATCTGAATTATGAACACTCCAGGCTCCGCTAAATATTTACAAAGGAGAGCGGTACAGTAGATTCTCCACACTGACACAAGAGACAAAGATAGTGAAGAAGTACTGCATATTGGGGAGGGGTTTAGAGCTGGTTACAAAAACATAGCAAATGAAGTGCAGAAGTCTGCTGGCAAGCACTCACTGAAGACTGGTCGAAATTTCTGTTCCAATACTCACCGCAGGGGAGCAACTGCAGATGGCCAACGTTCAATTTCCCTCTAGTTTCTGCAAACCTCACACCAGCGCTTACGGGCTCTTCTTCTGAATTACTCCAACAGACCCTAATTGGCCATTCAATATTGTGGAAAATGAATTCATGAGTTTTATATCACTCACTCCGCATCATTCCGTACACAAGCATCCAACTCTAGTACGTGGTTTCCTATAAACCAGACGAGGTTAGAGAAGTAGGGCGCAGCTGTTTTGTTCCTGATGAAGCGGAGCATTGAATGGTCTTGAACTCTGTAGACATTGAGGGTCAGAGTCCGAACTGCGATCCTCACCATGGACTCAGGGTGTTTGAAAAATTTGATAGCCTCAGTGTAGAGAGGAAAATCGTTTGTGTGCTGCAATACAGAAGGATCAAAACCATAATTACATGACGACCATCAAGACAAGTGCGACATCAGAAACGTAATGGAACTTACTATCCTAAGGGAATTTTCTTCTTTTCAAACCAAAACCAGACCATGTCAACCCAGAAAACTCACTTACACTGTGTGGGACAACCCTACATCGCGTACTAGAACCGGCTCAGGAATTACAGTTTCATAAAAATGAGAGATTCAATAATTCAACAATTAATTTTATTTGCTGTTATCCATGAAGCATATAGTAAAATTATAAACCGTTGTGCAATAATTTCCCTGTATAGATGCCCCTTCTGCATAGATCAGCTATCTGTGGTCAATACCTACCGTCGTACCCTAACATACCGTCGTACCATAACATTAAAGAACAAACAACTCGACTTCATACAGCCATCCGTGAGTATAATCAGTTGCTCCCTAGCAATGATATCTAGGCCGGATTTATACCGTCTGATTCACGATCGTGTTGACGAAGCTTTTCAATGCACACGAATGGCTGGTCGTACAATGCTCCGGGTGGTCTACAAAAATTCTCTAGTTCGAGATCAATTTAAAAACGTAAATAAAAACCATACCCTTCTATTTTCCAGCGTTCTGAAAATTTCAACCCCTATTTTTCACCTCTTAACGATGACTGACTGTAACGCCGAGCTTCAAGGGCCAACTAGACCCCGATCGGGACCTACAAACCAAATTTCATTAATTTTGGTTCATGGCATCTAAGAAAAGTCCTAAGTAAGGCGTACGGCCCGAAATGTTTTTACTGCATTTTCGGATTCTACGTATGTACCTCGAAACGGAAACCAACAAATTTTGAAGGGGGGGGGGGGGGTAAATTTTTTCCCCCATGCTCGATTCCAAAGGTTCACTATTGAAAATAATAAAACAAAATGAATAGAGCATCGAGCATCATCACTTTTACACAACTACTAACGGTAATGGGAGGGGGGGGGGGGGGACCTGCAAAGCCCTTTTTCCAGAAAAGATAGTTGCACATGCATGATGATCGGTATGTACCTATCCTATCTAATAGTTTCGGCCTTTAACCCCAGATTACTTTACATAGTACCCTCAATATAACTCACGTCGTTATAGAAGAAGTGGATGGTGTGACTGTTCAATTTGAGAGAAAGCGTCTTTAGGAATGATATGTAGTAAGCCATCACTTCCTCGTCGGAAAAATCGAACTTGTGGACGATTATGGAATTGACATGATTGTTGCTCAGAAGATAGTCTGAAAGGAAAAAGTACATGTTAGCCTATTAGAGAAACTTGGTTTCGTCAAGGTAAGGAGAAGATAACACCAAAACAAGATGTGGAGGGCTAATTATGCAAAATTGCAATCACTTTAGTGCAAAGGACAGATTTGCAAGAAATCTAAGACAAATATCTTCTCGATTATTCAAGCATTGGATTAACATACACTGAAAAACTTTAGCGGAATAACAAAATCTGGCAAGAAAACTCACACAAAGAAGTTTCGTTGCGAATGTTTTCAAAAAGGATGTTCAATGTTTGAAGGAGCTGTACGCACACGTAACTGCCACATTTTTGTTTCAGAATGGTAAGAAAGAACGAGAGCATGTTCTTTTCAAGGAAAAAGCTGTAATCATGAAAATGAAACAAAATTAGGGACCTAAATATCATTACATCGAATTTCCAAATAGAATTTAACGTTTGCAAACAAGAGGAGTTCCCACTTTGTGTTTGCACTAGACACTCGCAGATATTATTGAAAACTAGTAAAGATATGATGCCAGAATCCATGCGGCAATATCCAAATCTGCAGCACAGAGGAAGGTCTTCATTGGGTGACGTCATGCATGCCAGAAAGTAGTTTTGGGAATCAAGTAAACATACGTTACTTCATTCGACTAACTGGAATTTCTTCATTATTTTACATGATGAAAAACGATTTGGGGAAAGAATCAGTCGATTTTGGGCCCAAGGGAGTAAGTACCCATTCAAAACTTCAATATTACGAAAAATGAAATATTATCAGGAAGGGAGAAACGTTATTTTTACGCTGGTAACTCGATTAACATAAAACGGGGAGTTTTCGCCACCCCGATAAAACTCAAAACGTTAAAGGCTATTTACTGGTCATCACCTGAGCATGCCTCAATTGGGCGTAGTATTTCGAAGAGAATAGTGGAGGGGTTTATTTAGCACATTAAAATTTATGTTTCGGCTTCCATATAGGTACTGAAATCCAATCAAGAAAAGCTTATATAACAAAAAACAGCAGATGCCGTAACACCGAATTTTTAGTAGGGAACTTCCTACTCCCTCAATGACCTGGAACGATTATTGTGCAGGCGACCGGGAAACCAATTTCCAGGTCGACTGCAACATGTTTGCAGACAATGCCACCACGATTACCTTAAAGTTTGTAAAAATACCTACTAGAGTTTACTGCAATATTGAATAATATTAGGTTGCTATGGGGGTAGCTAATACTCACTCGAATACGCTGCTATCATTTTGATCGCCCCAAATCAAGATTTCAGCAATCGAACGAAGAGTTTCAACCAATAAACTGCGATTGCTCTCAGAAACAGTTTGATTTTTGGACAGCACAGTGTGGAGGTACCTGAAACCAACAGAATAAAATGGTATACGTACCTAATAACAACGACTGTAGGTGGGACAACGAACAATTCAAATAAAATAATAGGTGCCAAATAAAATTTAGTAACAATATGGTGAATTTTAGATGAGAGTAATTTTTTCATAATTATACTTCAGTTATTGAACCGTACGAGTATGTTGGAATGCTTAAGAGGTCCCAAATAACGTGTACAACCTTTGTGGTCTTGTCAGAAGTTATAATTTTTGTCATAACTTGAAGGATTCAGGGGCTGAAAATGGGCAAACAGGTAGGTGTTTTTAAAAGGGTGTTTAATTGAATTTTTAGGTTAAAAAAAAGAAATAAATAACTACCTAACCCTGGGGATCCCTCATTAGAATTCACATTCATTCATTTTCTGAAAATTCATATTTCTGAAGGTGTACAATTTTAATAATCTAAATGTTCCGATAGTCTAGGATCTGAAGTTCCTAAACAGTTCGGCGTCCAAAGGTTCAAATTTCTATGTAAAATCCCTGAGTAAAAAGTGTGATCGGGACGATGATTATGCTATTCGTGATCAGCGATAAATTCCAGCGAACAACCAAGGTGGTAGGTACGGATAATTTGGGACCACCCTGTTTAAGTAGTCATAAAAGGATTTTCGTACATTCCAATCTGAAACCGTGGGGAAAGTGGGCATTTATCTTCTAAATTTGAGCGTCAACTTACTATAATACGTAGGTAAGTTGATTACAATTCAAAATTTATTTTCCTTAAAAAATGAATCATGCACCATGAAGAGAACAAAGAGCACATCTGAACACCAAACAGGGAGTCCTAGCTGGGTATGCCCTACAGGGTTATTCACTAGGTACTCATATCACCTAGGCAGGTATGATTGTATTCATTTACGAGTAGGAATTAAGGAACTAGGTATAACTTGAACGCATTCGACAAGCAGACTTTCAAAGAGAAGTGATCTGTGTCACCTGTTGGGCCTTGTATAATTATTATGTTATAGTAATATAATACTCTAAACATCAAATTTATCTCACTTCAGATGATCCAACGAATGCGGGTTTTTCGTCTTCCACAAAGAACCTCCGAACCAGCTTCTGCTTCTGAACATTTCAAAAATCCTTCACTTGCGACTTGAACAATATTTCTCTTTTCACTCCTACCACCCGACACGAACAACCAGTTCATTCCGCATCAAAACATCGAATCAATTTCGTCTGCCATAGGTACGAACTTTGTCATAATGAACTCATACTCACTCCATAATTGATATGAATCAAGTTATTACGATTTCTTAACTTGATATAAACCGAGTTATTACGTTAATACAATTATTTTCTCAACGAGCCCTTCCTCAGATCAGCAAACTTCGGGGCGTTTATCAATGTTGTATGTTGTCCAAATGTTATCATTTTTATGCAGTGTTGCCACCATTGCCACCAGAATTGTTGGTTCGTTGCTAACTTTATCACAGTGGCAGATCTGCGTTTGTTGTTTGGGTTTTCTTGAGCTGTTGACATGAGAGGCGTGAAGGGTCCCTCCGTATATTAATTATTCTACTATAATATAGTATCTACATCATAGCATCTACATCTATCTATTATAGTACCATGCCTCCGTACAGCTGTGTTCATGGACTAGTTCATAAAAACCAGCGGGAGTGCATAAACACCTTTGTTGCTTTGTTGACAGTGATTAAATTATAATTTATCCCTCAATACTGAAAAGCACTTTAACATGGGTTATACCATGTGCACATCCGCCGCGTTCTTAGATAAAAATTTTAAAAACCACTCAGCTAATGTGGGAGCTCAATTTTCCACTCAGCTAAATGGGAGCCCAACGCCCAATGTTTTTCATGTCATCCATTACCAGGATCATATATAGGTAACTCAGGATGACCTAATGCACCGCAGGAACTGCTCTATGTGTCTGTGTAGATGCTGTAAAAGCACTCTATATATACTGCCCAATAAACTTATTTATGTAAAAGTCCAACCTACCTACTTGTACATATTCTTCCATGTTTTCAAACTAATTCTGACGATTATTTGTGGCAGTGGTAGGTGGGTAATGGGTATGTTAGGCCCACCGGGCCCATGCTTACCGGAGACTGCCCAACATTGCAGCTTCAAGTAGGTACTAACGGTACTGCTGTAATTCGGATGAATAAATTACAAACCAGAATGACAAGACAATTAACACGGAAGGATGGAAACGTAGATAGACACGGAGACGTAGATCTACCTACATATCAAAAAACGAACATTAGGGTGGCTCAGCGTGAAAAAATACTTAAAAATCTTGCCATATTCTGGGGTAGGTCGTTGATTGCACTATCGAAGACAGTTGCAGAGTTTTGCGCTTACATTTGCACGTTTTTGCGACTGATCTAAAATTTCATCAGTGGGAGGGGGCGGTTCTTGGTGAATGTCTACCTATGTATAATGTACCTAAATGAACCGTGCTTACTTGTCATTGAAAAAATCTCAAGATTTACATAGGTACTTACTGAATAATAAAAAGTAAACGTGACATGTGAGTGCAAAATGTTCATAACCAATTTATCACCATGAGGCAACCCGCTGTTTTACACTACATTCTGTTCTATCTAAAAGACGTACCTAAGGCTAAGGATCCCTAACAATAAATACTATAAAAATGTACCATACATATAGAGATTTCCACTGCCTGCCTTCTTCCCTTTCACATAAAAGTTATTCCGATAATAGCTACTTTCAATACGTTTGAAATCTTTGTGATCAATTCTACTCTCTCATGGAGGGAACACATAGCCAAAATTTCCAGATCTGTTTTCTCACTTTCAGTTCTCTATGTAATTTAGCTCATCATCAATTTTTCACGTCCGCTTGAACATTTTTAATGGAGCTATTTAAGTATTTAAATCATTAATCCTTCCTCACTTTTCTTATTGGTCCATTTTATTCATTTGGTCTCCGATTACCAATTTCTAAAAAGATTGAGACCCATTTTCAGCTACTGTATTCGTATCTTCCTGTATGCTTTCATACTGAAATCATGTTGTCCTGTTTCACCCTATACTAGGTAGCACCTATGCTGTACAGCTGTTGGGCATGGACATTGTCGTGAGTCCCTCCCGGGAACACTCCACTAGCAACCTTAAAGCTCTCACCAATATTCCTATGTAAAACTTACCTTCCGCTAATAAACATCTGAGTGGGGAGACAGGCAACAGAATCCGGGGGACACAACCTGGAGCCCCACTACCAGCTCCCAACAGGGAGCTGGAGGGAGAGGACTCCAAGTCCTATATAACCCCGGATCCTGGAGCTTTAGCTTCATTCGACACTTCCTCTAACCAGCTCTCTCTTCTCTCTCTACCTTCCTCCTCCCAGATGCCTGGTGGTATCCGCCGCTCTGGGAATTCACCTCCTACCTTCTCCCCTTGTCTACATCGGTGGATATCCGCCGCCTAGACAAGCACCTTCCTTCACCTACATCGGTGGATTACCGCCGCCTAGGTGAATTTCCTTCCTCTCGCCTACATCGGTGGATTACCGCCGCCTAGACGAGATTCCCTCCACTCACCTACATCGGTGGATTACCGCCGCCTAGGTGAACTTCCTTCCTCTCACCTACATCGGTGGATTACCGCCGCCTAGGTGAAATTCCCTCGCTCTCCTCTACTTACTCCTTCACGCCACCGTGATGATCAATTTAAATTCATCACAGTGGTGAACCCGACGTTCATCCAACCTTCTATCCTCTTACCAACTCATGTGTCGCCCCAGTCTGGTTCGGTGTCCCGCATTTTAAATTCACATTTAAAATAGTCAGTATAAATTCGCAATTTTTTGGCCCCCCGCAACCGCTCACACAGCACTCAACTCTCCGCCGCAAACAAATCCGCTGCCGCTAATTGCGAATTTTCAAATTCAAACACTCAAATTGAATTTTGTTCACAGACGCCTCCACCATGGACCCGAACTCACCATCGCCGCCGCTCCTCCGGCCGTCCCTGCTGCAGCCGCCGACCACTGCGGCTTCTGACGCAACCGACAACCCCTTCACCAGCCTCTCACCACCCGGCTCGGCCGCATCCGCCGCCGCCGCTGCCGCCGCCGCTGCAGCTGCCGCACACGCCGCCGCCGACGTCACGACGGCCTCGGCGTCGTTCCCGCTGTCGCTGCCCCCCTTCTACACGCACGACCCCGCACTCTGGTTCTTCCAGGTCGACGCTGCGTTTTCTGCCGCCAACATCCGCAGCCAGCGTACCCGCTACTCCCGCATCATCTCTCTACTACCATATGAGATCCTCCTGCAGACATCGGACATCTCCCCCGACGCCACGGCCGCCTACGACGACCTCCGCGCCCGCCTCATCAGTTTATACCAACCTTCCAAGATCGCACGTGTCGCAGCGCTCTCCCAGCCCCAACATCTCGGCGATTTGAAGCCCTCCCACCTATACCGGCGCCTACGTCATCAGCTACACGACGTCGTGACGGCCGACATCGCTCGAACTTTCTGGCTGCGAGCCCTCCCCCACCCCATCCAGATGGCGCTCGCCAGCCACCTTGACGGCCCGGACGAGCCGCTACTCCGTCTAGCCGACACAGTATACGACCTCGCCGCGGCCGCCAGCGTCACGGAAGTCGCCGCACCCCGCACCCCCACCCCGCGCAGGGACCGATCACCGTCTCAAGAGCGCCGCCGGCCCCCCTCCCTCCACCGGCGCCGCTCCCTCTCCGTCGATCGCCGGCCAACCCCCTCCACCGACCACCGACGCCAGCGCTCGTCCGACCGCCGCACCGTCTCCCCCACCCAGCAACGAAGAGGGAGGTCCCCGAACACGACAGCCCCCTCCAACTCCGCGCGCCCCACCAGGACCTACCTCCCAGCGGACCCCCCCCACCGATGCTTCTACCACGTGAACTTCGGCCCGCAAATGCCAGCCCCCCTGCTCCTACTCCTCCAAGCAGGGAAACGCGGACACCCGCCGGTAAATCCGGCGGGCCCCCCTCCTCGCCACAACGGGGGGGACCACCTCCAACCCCTCCCCGCCCGCATTCACACCACCACTGCCAAGCCTCGCTACCCCTCCTACGCCGCCGCCACGGCTGCCAACCTCCCGGCCGCGTCTGACGGCGTCGCAAAACACACCACCTCTCCTTCAACTGACACCCCACCCCGAGTCGGCCCCTCCCAGCCCGCCTCCAGGGCAGCCACCCTTCCGGCCGCCACTAACGCCGCCGCTACCGTTCCCCCACCACGGAACGGCCCCTCCAAGCCCGCCTCCAGGGCAGCCACCCTTCCGGCCGCCACTAACGCCGCCGCTACCGTTCCCCCACCACGGAACGGCCCCTCCAACCCCGCCCCCAAGTCGACCACCCCTCCGGCCGCCACTCGCGCCGCCACTACCGTTCCCCCTCCCCGGAACGGCAAAAAAACACCCCGTGTCTCCTTCGCGGAGGACCAGCCGCCGCCATCGCACCCGCCCATCACCTCGGACGAACCAAGCACCTCCCACCCGACAGACCCCAACACCTCAGCCATTCTACCGCACTCCGCCCCAGCTCACCAACGCCTGTTCCTCAAATGCTCAAAAACACACGTCCCGTTCCTCGTCGACACAGGGGCGGCGCTCTCCATATTCCCGAATAATATTCTCCGGCGACAGGCGCGTTGTTACCGGCAACTCCTCTACGCCGCCAACGGTACCACCATCCCCTCGTACGGGACGTACCGCTCATCAATCCATATGAGCGGGCTCGCGTACGAGTGGGAATTTACCGTGGCGGACGTGGAGAAAGCTATCCTGGGGGCCGACTTCCTCGCATACTTCGGCCTCCAGGTAGACGTCCGTAACGCGCGCCTGCTCGACCCCTCCACCCAGAAACCCATCCCCGGGTTTATTCATGCTGTAGACCGCCCCCCGTCCCAATTTGAACAACTCCTCCTACAATACAAACCCCAGCGCCGCCCCTCGGCTCACATCTCACAGACCCAGCACTACATCGAAACCTCTGGCCCCCCAATATCCGCAAAAGCACGCCGCCTCCACCCCCTCCAACTCTCACAGGCCCGCAAACACTTCGATAACCTCATCAAAGAAGGCATTATCCGCCCCTCCAAATCCCCGTGGGCTTCTCCACTACATATTGTGCAGAAGCCTAACGGGGATATCCGCCCCTGCGGCGACTACCGCCGCCTCAATGCACGAACAACCCCAGATCTCTACAACGTCCCGCATCTCCGTGACTTCTCTTCCCACCTCCACAACACAACCATCTTTTCAACACTCGACATCTCTAGAGCCTTCCATCACATTCACATCTACCCCCCTGACGTACCTAAAACAGCCATCATCACCCCTTTCGGCCTGTTCGAATATATCAAAATGGGTTTCGGCCTCCGTAACGCTGCCCAGACATGGCAGCGTTACATGGACAACATTCTACGAGGCCTACCCTTCGTATTCTGTTTTTTGGACGACGTACTGATCGCTTCCCGGGACCCGAAGGAACACCTCGCACACCTGAAACAGGTACTCGACATCTTCGCCGCCGAGGGCCTCACCATAAACTCCCCGAAATGTGTTCTCGCCCAACCCTCCGTCCGCTGCCTCGGCCACCAGGTTTCGTCCGAAGGGATAAAACCCCTACCTGACAAAGTGCACACCCTCACCGACTTCCCACAACCCAACACTGTCTCAGAACTCCGCCGTTTCCTGGGTATGTTGAACTTTTATCGTAGACACATCAAACACGCAGCACAACATCAACAACCACTCATACACGCTATCCCACAACCGGCCAAGAAAAACGATAAACGCCCCATTTCCTGGACCCCCACCCTCACAACCGCCTTTCAACAATGCAAACAGGACCTAGTAGACGCCGCTCTATTGGCCCATCCCGATCCCCATGCCCCCCTCTCCATCACCACGGATGCATCCGACTGGGCCATCGGGGCAGTCCTCCACCAACACACCGGCGCCACCCCCCAACCCCTCGGCTTTTTCTCTAGAACTCTGTCCCCAACACAAAAAAATTACTCCACCTTTGACAGAGAACTCCTCGCCATCCACGAAGCCATCAAACACTTCCGTGACTTCGTGGAGGGCAGGCAGTTCTCTGTCGTCACCGACCATAAGCCCCTCACCCACGCCCTCCTCCAAAACCGAAAATCAGCCTCCCCCCGTCGCCTCCGGCAACTCGAATTTATCGGACAATTCACGTCCGATATTCGTTATTTGCCGGGGGCCGACAACTGCGTCGCCGACGCCCTGTCCCGCCCCACCCCTGCGCCGGTGGCGGAGTTACTGCCCTTCCCTTCCCCGCAAAACCTCAAACACCACCAAAATCCTACTTCCGATCCCGCACTTTCCAACCTCATCTCCGCCTCAAAATTGGAACAGCTGCCTCCCCTCGATCTCTGGTGCGACGTATCGGCCGATTCACCGCGCCCGTACGTCCCGCCGGAGCTGAGGAGGCAGTTGTTCCTCCATTACCACTCCCTCCATCATCCCGGCATTCGGGCGAGCCGGGACCTCATCAAGACGCGGTACTTCTGGCCCCATATGAACACAGATATCCGTACCTGGGTTCTAGGGTGCCAGAAGTGCCAGCAGTTCAAGGTCTCGGCTCACCCCCATGTACCTCCTCAACCCATCCCCGATTCTCTCCCGTGGGAACATGTCCACTTGGATCTGGTCGGCCCTCTTCCCCCCTCCGAGGGGAAGAGGTACTGCCTCACCATGATCGACCGTGCGACCAATTGGGTGGAGTGTATCCCACTCGCCCACATTACCGCGGACGCCGTCGCCGCGGCCTTCCTCAATCAATGGATTAGCCGCTACGGCTGTCCGCGGACACTCACGGTCGATCAGGGGAGGCAGTTTGAATCAGCCCACTTTGCCGACCTGCTCCGTTCCCTCGGGATTCAGAAAATCCGCACCACTCCTTATCACCCTCAATCCAACGGGAAAATAGAGCGGTGGCACTCGGTCCTCAAGCAAGCCATCTCCACATCAGCCACTTCCCCCTCATGGACCAAAACCCTCCCCTACGTTTTACTTAGCCTCCGCACTTCCGCCCGTCCTTCAGACAACACAAGTCCCGCACAACACGCTTTCCGAGACCCCATTCGTTTACCGGCCGACATTTTCCCTCCACCCAACACTCCGTCCATTAACAGGGAACCGTTACACACCTCAACACCGACAAACGACACCACTTACCCAAAACGCTTTTACACTTCCACGCATATGTACTTGAAAGAGCCCGGCATGCATAAAACCTTTCAGCCCCTTTATGCCGGGCCCTTTCAAGTCATCCGCACAACACCAACCACCGTGACCCTGCTAATGGACGGGAAACCCCACACCGTCCCTTTCGCCCGCTGCAAACCCGCCCCTGTTCTCCCTCAACCAACGTCAACTATCAGTCTCCCGCCGTCTGTTTGCCATGCAACATCTCTCTCCACACCAACAGTCTCCCCCGTCGCCGTTTCCGGATTTCGATTCGGATCCGGAAATGGCGGCCATACTCCGGGACGTTTACGTCCCGGACCCGCTCTCCCCCCTACCCCCTTCGCCCGGACCAACCTCATCGCTTCCGTTTTTCCCGCAAAGGATTTCCGGACTACCTCCCCGGCCCCGGCGGTGGAAGTACCCCCAGTGGCGCATACTGCGCGAATTTCGCGCAGCGCAAGCCACCGGGGTACACCCCCCCTACATCCCGATCGACCCTCTTATGGACCCGCTCCTCCACCAATTTCGCCTCACCCTACTTATGCCACCCCCACCGCCCCTTCCAAACATCAATCCCCCCGTCTTCAACGAACCCCCGCCCCCCAAATTTCAACCCCCTCTTGCTCCTCCCCCTTTTTCAATTTTCGACCCCCCCAATTTTAAATTCTACCCCACCAACACCCCAACCCACCAAGCCCACAACACCCCCTCTTCCCCCACCCCCGCCGGGGATATCCAAAATAGTTTCCGCCGGGACGAAACGGTCCGGGCGGCGCAACAGACGACGGGAGCGTCCCTCGCCCCGCGTCCCGGCGGCCAAGTCCCCCGCCCCGCTCTGAGAAATCACGGCGGGGCCTTGAGATTTCGGGACAGTGTTTGTGTTCCATTATCCCACAGACACTGTACCGAACCTCACAGCCCCGCCGTGGCCACCTCGTCGCAGCGGGCATCATCCACATCCTACCACACACTACAATCTACCTTTTCACTACACCCACACACTCAATACACTTCACCACACACAACCCACACCCAGGGAACGGCGGATCTCGCAACCCCACTCCAATCTGTCTCCCCTGACCCTGTACCTACAAAATTGTAAATACCTGTAAATACCTGTAAATACCACCTGTAAATACCTTGAAAATAACTTACTACCTTCTAAATGCTTGTACATATCACTCCTCTCATCATCATCATCAACCTCATCACCATTGTACATATTGTCACTTCATCAATCTTTTTAATCATACCCTCATTGTACATATTTCTCCCATCATCAAATTTTGTCATCCTAACTTATCTCTACTTATGTCTACTTATGTCTACTTATGTCTACTTATGTCTACTTATGTCTACTTATACTACTCTATGTCACGCTACCTGTATATAACCCTAGATTTAAGTCACCACCGGTCACGCTTCTGCCTTCAGCACTGCAATTGTTTGTCTCAGCCTTCAGCTCCTGTATACTTGCGCCTTCAGCTCACCTCTTGTTTCCGCAGCCCTCAGCCCCTGTCACCTTGAGCCTTCAGCTACCTCAAACATTGGTTCGAACTGGGGGGACCTCTGTCGTGAGTCCCTCCCGGGAACACTCCACTAGCAACCTTAAAGCTCTCACCAATATTCCTATGTAAAACTTACCTTCCGCTAATAAACATCTGAGTGGGGAGACAGGCAACAGAATCCGGGGGACACAACCTGGAGCCCCACTACCAGCTCCCAACAGGGAGCTGGAGGGAGAGGACTCCAAGTCCTATATAACCCCGGATCCTGGAGCTTTAGCTTCATTCGACACTTCCTCTAACCAGCTCTCTCTTCTCTCTCTACCTTCCTCCTCCCAGATGCCTGGTGGTATCCGCCGCTCTGGGAATTCACCTCCTACCTTCTCCCCTTGTCTACATCGGTGGATATCCGCCGCCTAGACAAGCACCTTCCTTCACCTACATCGGTGGATTACCGCCGCCTAGGTGAATTTCCTTCCTCTCGCCTACATCGGTGGATTACCGCCGCCTAGACGAGATTCCCTCCACTCACCTACATCGGTGGATTACCGCCGCCTAGGTGAACTTCCTTCCTCTCACCTACATCGGTGGATTACCGCCGCCTAGGTGAAATTCCCTCGCTCTCCTCTACTTACTCCTTCACGCCACCGTGATGATCAATTTAAATTCATCACAGACATCAATGTTTTATTTCTCG
Organism: Leptopterna dolabrata; assembly: GCA_954871275.1. Taxonomy (NCBI): domain Eukaryota; kingdom Metazoa; phylum Arthropoda; class Insecta; order Hemiptera; family Miridae; genus Leptopterna; species Leptopterna dolabrata. The sequence continues at coordinate 17,673,937 of OX940985.1, forward strand.
CAATGAAGCAATGCCACCCTACTGCGACTGATTTATTTCGATCTTCTTTTTGAAACCGGACGAGGAAACTGGCAGGAGCGAGGATTCGGAATTGGAATGCTCCCTTTGGGCGTTCGAGGCGCTGACTCCGGCTGCTTTCAGGGTGTTGTTGATGAGCGTTCACTCCCTGGCCATGCAATAAACCTTTGTTAAGTATTTCTTTCCTTCCACTCTTCTTTTCTATATTTTCCTCAACCTCTTGTTTTCATCAATTCCCCCCTCTTCTCATTCGATTTTATTAATCAGTCCTGTACACTAATCCTCCTTCTTTTGTATGTATTCCTTTTATATAGGTACCTCTATCATTTCGAATTGTTAATTTATTATTTTGTTTTATGTTTTATTGGCATACATACGATGGGGGATATACTTATATCCTATATCGTACATATGACAAATAAACGGTTTGAATTTGAAAAATACACCCCAAAAACGGATGCATTTGACCCAAAATGAGTGTTCATCATTAGGCACAGCAAAAGTGGGGAACTCACATCATGGGTACTGTATTCCAAGACTATTTCTGGAGTTTTTTATTTATTGGACTCCATTTGCACTCCTGACGCCCTAAAAACTTTGAAAATAGGGACATAAGATGGGTGGCTACCTAACACTGAAATAAGGATGGCTGCATCACACTGCCTGAAGGCTGAAGCTTCACACTCGTACCACGGTCAAACGCCAAAGCGATATTAAAGATCTGCAAAACTGCAAATGTCTTCTTTTACCACCTCCTCTTTCATTTTCTACTGAAATTTGTTATTTTGTTTTTCGGTTTTCTTTTCCCTTTAATTTAAATTCTATGTTCTTTTATAATAAATACATTTAAGTTACTTTGAGCTTTCCAAAGCTAGGCGGGAAACATTGTTCCTATTTTGGAAATAAAGTTATTATTATTATTATTATGTCACTGACTTTGACAATCGTATTCCTCCTGAAGTCACCTGCAGTCTTGTACCTCCATCGCCATACCTGTTTATCCTGTTTGTTGAGTCGGGATTACCGGGAGTCCGGGAGCGTTCATTTTAGTCAGGATGTGGGTGAGGTTCATTAGCGATCGAAAGCGCCAAGGACTTTTTCGACCAACCACTTGGCAGCAGCATCGTCGCCTGAGTTCGGGCGCAGGCTCGACCCTCCACTCTTCGTCTCTCCCGACCAGTCAGTCCGCCTTCGCGCTCCTGGTGGGTCACGTAGTTATCGTGTTTGTCACAATCGAAACTCACCTTTCTTGTGAAAGAATTCTCGACCCGTGTTAAAACCCCAAATACAATCAACCATTCAGCCGTCTTTGTGGAAAACCCTGGCTGGGAAGCTCATCCGCTCGACTCGCCGTATCCTCACATGACTGCCTACGCGTAATCTCTGATCTGACAGGTAAAAAACCTCTAATGTTAACTAACCTTTCGGGTGTTCCTGATAAGGCAGGTCCAAGGGAAGGGAAGGCCACGGGAGAGCCGAACCTGCGCTGCCCTAACCTCCAGACCCTACCACTTCTGATAATGATAACGTCCTCAGGCTGCAATGACGTCCTAAATTTCATAATCCCAAGGTTGACCTAATCCCAAGCAATCGGACGTCTGGTGTGTGTCCGTCAAAACTTTGAATCCTCACTGCGGTCGTTTGTAGATGAGGAATTTCCAGCTTGATTCCTTAAGCATGTCATATAATATTATCCTATCTACTCATAATATTTATACTTATGCTCAAACTTTGTAATGAACTTCTAAATATATCTCTTAATACATACCAGCAAATGATTTTAGAATTTTGCGTTTACTGAGCATCAGCATATGTATGGTGTTTGTTGCAAACAATGGTTAACCATGAGTAGGCAGGCAGTGCGTGGGTCAAATGTTTGGAATTCAATCCCAAAACGCTTTACGCTGACAGCCTGATCACTTATAAAGTGGTATTGTATTTTAGCCATACCTACGTAGTACTTGCCAGCAAATTATATTTTAGAAAATTGGATTTACAAAGCTTCATTAGTATTTTAGAAAATTCGATTTACAAAGCTTCATTGTAGGTACTTTTTAGTAAGTAGGTAACGGGCTTGGATTTTTGGATTTACGAAGCTTCATTAGTGTTTTAGAAAATTCGATTTACAAAGCTTCATTAGTTACCGTCTACTTTTTACGAAGTACGTAACGGGCTTGGATTTTTGGATTTACGAAGCTTCATTAGTATTATTTTAGAAAGTTCGATTTACAAAGCTTCATTAGTATTTTAGAAAACTCGATTTACAATGCTTCATTAGTATTTTAGAAAAGTCGATTTACATAGCTTCATTAGTTACCTACGTAGTACTTGCTAGCAAATTATATTTTAGAAAATTCGATTTACAAAGCTTCATTGAACTTTTTACTAATTAGGTAACGGGCTTGGATTTTAGGTCAATTTTGAATGACAGAACCCTGCTAATATCCACTAAAAATGAGATCGGACTGATGTAAATAATGTTGTACCCCCTGGTCTTAAGCACCTTGTCTGGTGCTTAAGTACATGTAGAGCCTAAAGGCCTACTTACGAATTATATTCCCAATTATCATACATTCCGCCCACCCAAACGCCACCACCCATCACCACTACTCACCACTCTACCTCATCCCCTTCCACATTTCCGACATACTAATCCTATAAACATACACCCTCACATACGCCAAAATTTGCAGAGTTGTCTTAATAAAATATTTATTGATTGATTGACTTAAAATACCTTCCGGAGGAAACCATCGTCACTAGCTGTTCGAGTATTTGAGTTGAGCGCTTTCGATGTAAGGTAAGGTAGTTGCACCTAGTCCTAGCGGAAATAACCCTTTAGATTTAGTGCTCAATAATTTACTGGCTTGATTCAGCGTTGTTGTCCTGCGCTTCGGGAGTTGAAGAAAAAAAGAGACTTCTTCTCTTAGATTTAGTTACGAATATTCCCCAATTTCAATGTCGGGCGAGCTAGCGACAAATACAAAGCTCCAAGCAAAGCAGGATTTGGATGAAATCAAGATGATTGAAACCAGTAATATGGAGCACTTTGCTGTCGATGAGATCCGCATCAAGCTGCAAAGCGCGACAACCGCCCAGTGATGTAACTGTTCGAAAAATTATTGTCAGGTCGTCCGTAAATATTTGGCAGTTTGATGTGAGCAGTTGATACTCCTTCCACTATTTGCAATTAATACCTTAATATTCATTGATTAGGTATCGTCTATGCAGTAAGAAGAAACCCCGAATGCATTCAGTATCCACGTCCATTGGGAAATTTATGGCGGATCGAACAAAAGTTCTCGTTTTCATTCGCTGTAATAACCAGCCATAGGTGAAATTAGAAGATTCGCATGAGTACGAAAAAAGGTTACCCGCGCGCTACCTGCGGGGGCATTATAATCGCGTAGCTAGTTATTTTTAATGATACCTTCCCTGAAGAGCCATCAAAACAACTTTCCTCATTAGCGTCGTTCCGTCTTCCTACCAAGAACGCTTTCGAATTGAGTCGGCTTGCATTCGGAAAGATGCATTGCCGATGCGTACCAACTTTTCCTATGCCGCCCCATGTGGCCAAGGAAAATAGTAAACTGTACCGATCTAAGCAATTTATAGGAAATTTTTTGCAGATTAATATATTCCGTGTTTTGTAGGCGCCTAAAATAAGTAGGTAGTTTAAATCAGTTCACATATTGAAAAACCAACCCTCATTTTTTAAGAAAATAAACTACATACCTACCTAATTAGTAATTTTTCAACTACAAATCCGGCTGTAACTGGAACTCACTGTTCTGTCCATTGGAACTGATCTCTCAAACTGGCTTTCATTTAGCAAAAAAGCGCTAGTTAACTATTTCTGTGGTATTATTGGGCTCCGCACCCTCCAACATGTTCTGCTTGTGAAATATACGAAGAAATTGAGGTTGAACGATCTATGTGACCTCTTTGGAGAAACTTGCCTCGACCTTTAATTTCCTCGTTCGGGACTGGCAGCTTTCCTCATAACTCGTAAACTCATTAATTAACTCCGGATCTACATTTCATCAAGTTACGCGGTGATTTATTGAAAATTGAATTGAGCCCTTGATTTTCATCTACCGAACTCGATCGCATTGAATTAGTGGAGCTTTCAACAGAAAACTGAGTCACAAAAACCATCAATAAAACAGGCTGAATGAGTTCTACTTCACCGGATTATGAAAAGCCGTCATTGTGAGTTTCCGCAACTAGAAGTGTCCTAGGTATGTACTTGACAAGTTAGACAGTGATGGACACATTCCCGGAATTCCGTTGTATTCCTGACGTGGGAATTTTCTAGCAAACTTTCTAAGCAAGACAAAAAATGCTAAAAATCACCAAACATTCTTTTAAAATATTAAAAACTATATTTATGTAAATTGAACTAGGTTGAGGGTAGATGGTAGGTAAATTACTTCGGAAATCTCGTCATGCTGCATGATCTTTGGTTATAAAATCGTTTGGCTCGGTTTTATGAAGATTTTAGGGCGAACTCATAGGAGTTATTATAAGAATTTCAAAGTGCTGCTTCCTAGGTGCTGCACTGTAGCAGTAAACCATAGAAAGGTCCTGTGTGTGAATGATGGGGGTTGGTCCAGCGATCGAGTATTCGTGTAAAGAACCAAGTAGGTACCACATATAATACACATTGCACCCAATACTCATTATTCATGTTCGTTCCTTATGGTGTCGCGGTTAATTAAATATTCGTCGAAGCTGGTCACCGGAAAAAGTATAAGAAAACCTCTGTAATAGGCGATTGCATAGCATTAAAATACCTAAATCAGCATTTACTTACTTAATCGGTAAAACAATCATTCATTAATATCATCATTGGTATATTTATGGGGAATATTCCAGTGTCCATCACTGCGTAGAAACGCTTTTAACGTTTTGGTTTATTATTCTGTGAATAATACACCAATGTAATCGCTCAGCAAAAAAATTTTATAACCCCCTCAAAATCTTTTCTTTTACGTTTCAAGGTGCGTAGATTCTAAAACCGCTGCAAAGTACTTGTCACATGGATTTATTATTCTACTGGACATACGTACAGAAATCTTGGCTGTTCATTTATTGTTTCTTTCATGTGCAATTATTGAAATGGCTATTTTTGATGGTTTCCACCAATTTTGGCCCCAAAAACACGAATTAGGCTCGTTTTTTTTAAACAGATTATTTTTGATCATTGATAGTACCATTTAATTGTCTTGATTCACCTGTTGATACTACTTCTAGTGTTATTATACAAATGTATGGTGATTTCAGACAATTTCCCATGTTTTTGACTAATAAAAAATGAATTTCAGGAGCTTAACCTTCGTTACAACCTCAGTTCTTCACTCTTCGGTCCAAATCAACCTAATATTCGCTCTTCTCGCCCTAAAAAACATGGAAAACGATACCTCACAAGCTCATGTTCACTAAAACCTCAAAAATCTCTCGAAAACCCCTATTTTTACACCCATTTTTCTCCCATAACACCCTGAATGTATGCTGATCGGGCTGCCGTGTTTCGGAGCACAACTGGGACCCAAATGTGTTTCCAAATGGGGACCCAAACTGTGTGCGGAAGATCGACGATTTTAGACCAAAATTTAACGTAAATGTAAGGCCGAAACTTCGTTAGAACCTCAATTTTCCACTCTTCGGTCAAAATGACTTCATATTCGGTCTTCTCGTCCCAAAAACATGGAAAACGATACCTCAAAAGCTCATGTTACTAACGCGTTACTAAAACACAGAAAGTAGGTACCTATTGTTATACCCATTTTCACTCATAACACCCCTGGGTATATTCCGATTTGGCTGCAAAGTTTCGGGACACAACTAGGGCCCAAATGGAGCATGTGTGCGAAAGAACGACTTTTTTACACAGAAAATGAAGCAGGTATAGGTACGTGATGCGGCGGACGGCGTGCGGCGGATGGCGGGCGGACATTGCATTTTTGGAATATACGCACCTTGAAACGTAAAAGAAAAAATTTTGAGGGGGTGTTATAAAAAAATTTTGCTGAGCGATTACATAGGTGTATTATTCACAGAATAATAAAACAAAATGCAATGTCCGTCCGCCGTCCGCCTTATCACGCATAACTACTTCATTTTCGGTCTAAAAAATTCGTTCTTTCGACACATGCTCCATTTGGGCCCTACTTGTATCCCGAAACTTTGCAGCCGGATCGGAGTGAAAATGTGAATAAGCATGTTACTAAAACACAAAAAGTACCTACTTTTTGTGTTGTAGTAACATGAGCTTTTGAGGTATCGTTTTCCATGTTTTTGGGGACGAGAAGACCGAATATGAAGTAGATTTTGACCAAAGAGTGAAAACGGTGTACGGCGGACAGACAGAAATATTTTTATTGCAGTTTTGGATTCTACATACCTTGAAACGTAAACCATCAAATTTTGAGGGGGGGTAAGAATTTTTTTTTTCTTGCTCGATTCCAATGGTTCATTATTGAAAATAATAAACCAAAATTGAAGTTCTACCAAATGTTCAGCTCTCAAAATTGATTTGTTATGAGTCAAACACCTGGGAAATCGTCTGAAATCACCTGTTGTATAACAACACTAGGATAAGTGTCAACTCGTTGATCAAGACGATTAAATGGCACTACCAGTGATCAAAGATAATTTGAAAAAAAAGGAGCGTGCCTAATTTGTGTTTTGGGGGCCAAAATTACCATCAGAAACCATAAGAAATAGCTATTTCAATTATTTCACATGAAAGAAACAATAAATGTACAGCCAGCTGTAAGTGTGTCCAATAGAATGATAAACCCATGTGGCAAGGACTTTGCAGCGTTTTTTGGATTTGCGTGGTTTGCTGACTTACCTATCCGTGCAGGGCCAAGTTTCGGCGTGCTTAATGTTTCTTTGGAGCGTACGGAGAGCGTCGTTTGGTAATGAAGGTAGTTGGACTAGTACAATAGAGATTAAACACACATACACGCGCTTAAAATAGTTCGATTAAGTGCGAAGTTACATGTCAACTTTAGGATGGGGTTTGTGAAAAGTCGATTTTTTAAAAAGAAATTCCTCAAACAGCTAGGTGCAGAGATATTTTTGTTTGGTGCATTGTATTGACATCGACCTTTCCTTTATAACAGGAATTTTCTTGTTCTGTTTGTCTGGAGTTAATGACCACCTTTTATGGGTTCCAGCCTAAACTCTTCGTAGGCACCAAAGGTAAAATCCAAAATCCAGAATACCTATTCGTGTACTCGTATTTACATCGTATCGTCTACAGGAACAACTAGTAAATACACAGAGTTGAATGGTTGATTTCCATCCTACAGAGCGAGCTCTATTGACCTTTGAAAGGGACCAGGATTAACCTAGATAGCTCCTGATAGCGTTCTGAAGGATGCGGAACATTGATTGAACAATGTCGCTCCAATTTAAATACGCGCTTGTGACAAGCAGAGATGACTCTGAATCATTGCGTACATCCTGATGCTAGGTAGTTATACCTACAGGCTGCGTATTCCTTTTCGCCCTCAGATATCCAAGCCTGCAGAGCATTTCACTTATTCATCTTCACCTAAGTGACCGTTTTTAGCTGAAGAAAACGAGTTTTTGCATTGGGCCCATAACCTTCGATAATATTTGATTCTATTTATGAAACGAACATGATAATTATGACCTCTTTTTGGTGCCAGTAAAAGTTTTGATCGTTCAGAAGACATATTCGGCTATTAGCACAAAAGTGCTTCACAGTTTGCGTTCCAGAATCCTTTCTTTCGTGATGCCACAAATTTTGGTGTGATTTGGAAAATTGTATCAATAATAATGTACCGGATGTACCCATATAATATTCCAGTGTAAGTGCATAATACGTTCAAATCAAGAGGTTCATTTTTAGAAACGGATTCGTATCAAAAAGGTTTGGAACAGTTTTTTAAACTTATATTTACGGAAAACTCGCTAAAACAGCTGTAATTTTTGGATTCAAAAGCCCTTCACCAGGAAATTGGTTTTTCTTTTCACCCCACCTTTCCATTGACGCTTTTTGTAAAGTTGTGTAAGGGAGGTAGGCCTCATGTTTGGTTGGCTGTTATTTTTTTCTGTTAAAAAACGTTTGGAGTAAGTGTTGGTACGGTGAAATTCGGTTGAATAACCCGAAGAGAAGGGAACCTACAAAGCGAAAATACCTTGAGAAAACGATATGGGGATTCCAGTGCTTGAAAGGAGCCGTGAGGAGGGCGGAAGGTCTGAAAGCAGAATTCAATAAAGAAAGGGTAGCAATGTGAGGGGTGCCAGGCCGCAATGTGGCCTCAGTTGTCCGACCCCCACTCACACTGCTGGATTTTTCCTCTTGACGTTGTCTTCCGATTCCGTCAGGACTGTCCTGATTTTCTGAGAAATGTTCCTTTTTTTAAAAGCCTGTCGGGAAATCTAGTGAGTCTGGCGTTCGTATTATATAAATCAGTATACCTGTCCGAACAGGATGGGTTTTTGTTTCACGATTTTCAGACAAATTCCAAACTTTCTATTGGACTTATAGAGAAAAAAATAAGTTTTCCAAAACTTACGAGTAACTCAATATTGTGTGCCTATTTCAGAAATAATGTACACCTACTGATTGTTTTGTTCAAGTACATGTACCTACTTCTTAATGCATTTTCTTCAACTTTCGATTTTTATCCAAAATTAATTTGTTTCCTACCTTATGCTTGTTAGTTCCAGATCATTTGGTATTTAGCCTTTATAAAAAGTGGGTTTATAACGATTACACATGAGTATGAGTATTTGCGTATAAGTATATATCTGCCTAAATTCAAACGTGATATGAAGAAATGGTGTAAACTGACTGAAAGAGAGAAACACTCGCGAGACGAACATAGAGACCAAAGCGAAGAAAATTTAATGAACAATATTAGGAACACGAAGGGCAAATCAATATACTGAAACAAACTGAAGACTGAGTCCCCATGCGCCGTTCAGATTTCAGAAACAGCATTCCCTGTCGGATGGGTATAATACCTATAAGGGACAAGAGATCGGGATGCGTCCCAGTAGGGGTAATCTTGGCCCTATCTGACCCTGCTTTGTGATTTATAGACGTATAGGACCCATTTTGTTGGAGAGATTCATCGGCTCCCACATTCTCCCCGGCACACCTACACCTACCGGCTTTCTATATTTATTATGGCAACTTCGGGGAATCTATGCGTAATTATTGCGATCGGATGAGGGCAGGCTGGAACGGTTGTCCCTGTCAGCCAACGTAAATTAATTCTGCAACTGTACATGTTCCAAAATAGGGTGCGAGCCGCAACAGGTTTGATAGACTTTTCTCACAGGGTATAAAGCGACTTCAGATTGGAAAACATGAAGAATAGACAATGAAATAGATAAGACGAAGTTCCTTGGCGAACTCGCTATATACTAGATATTATATGCATTGCTCGCGTTTAATCTTTACATCAAATAATTGACTTTTTGGACGAATGTGCTGAGTTTTATATATATCAATGTTTGGATTATACTTACCTACTTAAACCACGAGTTTTTTTGATGAGGAAGAAGAGTTATAATTTCTCTCTTGGACGATTTCACTAGCCCTTCTTCCTGGCTTTCAGACCATCCCATATAGACTATGTATGAGAATCCTCTAATCCTCTTTCCGTCAGGAACCGAAGGTCCACTGGAGACTTGAATGTCACACAGTCAATATTTCACTGTTTCATGTTTCCCAGGGATCGTACCTAATTTTCTATAAATCATTCTTCAACAAGAAGTTTATACTGTTATGCTTGACTGATGAATTACCTATTTTTAGGATTGATGCCTCATATTTTCTTTGCCGTGATAGGTTGGTAGTTTAATCACTCTTGAGCACGAAATGGCGACGGAACGAGGACTTGCTGTGACCTCAGTTCACCTTGTGGAGTTACCCGTAGGGTGTTGCAGGATAAAAGTTATTCGTGAAATATTTACATTCAGCAGGTGTAACCATCATTTAGCAGGGTGAGCGACTGTGATACCAAATTTCCGAAAATATTCTTCCAGTGATCTATTGTATGGGTACTACGCATGTGTACTACGCATGTGGCTCGAAAAATAATATAGTAAAACCAGTTTTATTCAAAGAAAAAATATATTTAAACAGTTACTTTAAAAATGCCGTAATTCCTATTATTGGTAGATATACCAAATTATAGGCATCCCTACCACCACTAGCCGTAGGCTGTTCGTATTAGTTGATCCTCTGCTCAATCCTAAAGGCCCTGGGTTGAGGGTGATGTTGTGCCTGATTTTGTACCGGAAGACCGGGTCTATGTCCTCATCGTAATTGATTTCACCCAGTGACTGGTTAAACAACCGCTGAGCTTTATTTCTGTTCCTCTCTGCCTGATGACACCTCAAACAAACGGAATTTGTGCAATATTGTTGCAGTTGTACGTATACATACGTTTTATGTTCGTATCACTCACTAGTTGATGGATTCGAAGCTTTTCTTCGTAAGGCACCAAAAGTTCCTTGAGAGTGTCTTTCTTCACGTCCGTAAACCTTCGTACCTCGAAAAAGGTTTCTGCAAATTATTGTGCCTATGTTAATATGGAACCAATGGTCACATACCTATCACTATCGGTACTATAATTTTGAATTTCTTTTTGTCTTGTTATTACTGATCCATCGAAATCTCGTTTCCAAGTGCCTACGTTCATGTTCGGTGTAACTCGAAACAATCAAGCACCACGTTAGGGCATTCAGTTAAAAATAACCAACTATTTATAGTTACAACTTTTCCATGGAGTGTGGAAAAAGAAGTTGGCAGCTAGCATTTTTGAACGGGCAGTTACCTATCCTCATGTATCCACAAAGAACACTTTTGGTACTTATTTATAATCATCTTCCTCTACGCATTTGAAAAAGTTTAAAAGTTGAAGGAAAAGTAGTAGTAGTTGAGGGGAAAAAACGCTGCAAATCCCTGCACAACGGTTCATTATTTTGTATAGAATACCCTTCCGTTACAGATCACAGCTCTATGTATAGATAACCCGTCTATATAATATTATATGTACTATTCTATACATATTATGTAGATCGCAGACCTTCCGTAGGTTAGTACCTACCTAACCCCGTACTCGTTACTAGGTACCTACCTAAATCACGAGTTAAATGTTGCTAAAATAATTCTGCCGATGACAAACAGTAGGTACCTAACAAAAAGAAACACACATAATGAAGTTCTGAAAAGAAATTGTCGATGAGGAGTGAATAAAGTTGCAAAAGTACCTACCAACAAACTCCAGCCCCTTCTACGTAGATGGTATAATGAACCGTTGTGTAATAATTTACCGTTGAGTAATGATTTACCGTAGTAATAATTTACCCATCAATAATACTTCAACGTTTGTTCAAGTTTCACTACCTACCAACAAACTCCAAAAGAGCCATCATTTTTCAAATGAAATAATATCACAGAACAACCAACTCGACTTCATACTCCGCAAATATAATCAGGTGATCCCTAGCAATGATTTCATCTCCGCCAAATTTCCTATTGTGAGTGCGTCTCTGGTTACGAGATTTGGTTTGAATTGTATACAATTTATTTCATTCACTCTGCTGTTGAAAAAGCCTGTCGGTGCAAACTTCGGGGCCTTACTGTGAACGAACGGCTGGACGTACGATGCTCCGGATGGTCTTAAAAAACTCGCAAGTTCAAGAACTATTTAAACCCGTAAAAATATTCCCGTAACAAAATGGTATAGGCGTTTTGAAAATTTCAACCCCTATTTTGAACCCCTTAGAGATGACTGACAGTAACGTCGAGCTTCGAGGACCAACTAGACCCCGAACGGAACCTATAACCCGAATTTCATCAATTCTCTTTCATCGTAACTAAGAAAAGTGGCCCGTACGGCGTACGGCGGACAGACAGAAATATTTTTATTGCAGTTTTGGATTCTACATACCTTGAAACGTAAACCATCAAATTTTGAGGGGGGGGTAAGAATTTTTTTTTTCATGCTCGATTCCAATGGTTCATTATTGAAAATAATAAACCAAAAGGAAAAGGGAAGCTTTATGGATGAAGAAAAACACTGAAAGAAAAAGACGATTCGAAGAAGCCGCTTTCTTACGCCACACGGATACATGTAACGTGTCGAAAGGCCATTTCCCAGCTGCTTCTGCCGTCCAGCCTATCAGAACCCATATCCGTACAACGTCACAGGCAACAGCAGGACCCCATTTCCCCGCTTTTTTTTGAAATCTCGAAGTTTGAAAGTCTCTCAAAATATGAAGGAGGCATATTTTTCCGAGTCTATCTCACATCGAAAGCTATTGAGAGAAAAATGCAAACAGGAACCATGATAACTGTCCGTTAATGATTAGGTAGGTACATACAAGGTATTTAAACTGCCACTTGGTTGCCTATGATATTAAGGGATTCGATAGTACATACTATCGATAATTTCACCATTACAGTAGAACAGAACGCTGGAGTAGCAGGATACACATTAATCAAAGCCTAAAGTGGAGTGAAGGAAAGGAAGGGATCGATATTATCTGTTGGGGTCGCAGAGTTAGATGGCGAGATGATGGGAGGGGTTATTACTAAATTGCCAAAGCTTCTACCAAGGAGTTTACAGTGGGTGGAAGGAGTTCGAGTAAAATGGCCTGCACGCATACGAGAATAGCTACTGAGAAACGTGTTCTAGGAAAAGAAGATTTCACTTAGTAATTCCTAATGTATGGTTCTAAAACCAGTGTTAAACCATTTGACGTAAAACAGCGTTGTTGAGGCTAAATAGCCATAAGTGTTTACAATGGACAGGTTACGAATAAAAAGACCTGCATTATTGTTATAAACTGAATTACCATTCCTTGCAAATCACCTTGGTTGAGTGTAATGGTCAGTTTTATAAAAATGATTCATTTAAAAATAGTTTTCAGCCTTCAAGTTTTGGTAGCAGTGAAGCGTGGATACTACATTTTTGTGGTGAGAAGATTTTGGAAATATTCCAGATATGGAGTCAGACATTAGCGATCATTTCGGGTCAGAGCACCACTGGCAAACTGCCCTTCGGTCAATCCAGGTGCATGTACCCTCCTTCTCTTCACGCCATCCTCTACATTTTTAGAGTTATAGCTCATTAAATTAAGTTGTTCAAGGGACATTTCCGTTAATTTGTTCAAGGCTTATTCTAAAGGTTTTCTTGCAATTCAGCCTGGAATTTTAGTGCGGTCAAGCCCGAGAGATTTAGTATTGTTAACCGGAAACGATGCGACGAACCCACAGAAAGAAGGTATAGTAGGTGGCTGTTATCGGTACTGCAATGGACGTGTAACACTAGTAAAAGCTCTGCGAGATATCTGTCCCGGTCTTCTTACAGCGGTTCCGAAAGAGGGTGTCTGGCCAAAACATTCCATCTATAAATTTTGATAGAATATTTCGCATGGGTTGCGTACCAGAAACGAGGTTCCTATACCTAAAGACCGAAGTGTGTAGGTAGGTGCTCTTTTGAATTGGTGAGCGTAAAGCTTGGATATGTAGGTACCTTTTCCCACGTTGGGACAGGGCATTTTGTTCATGACGACCCCGTAGAGGAGAAATCCTCCTTCGTGGACGATTGGGGCGCCTGGTTGGATATCACAAATCTGCTTTTGATACTCGTCTGCCTGCCAACATTCGAGCTCTCCTCTGTGCTCAGATGTCCAGTCATATTCGGGTCTGCACCCGCCTCGTTTCTGAAAATGATAATAAATAACATACAAGTTTATGTGGTAGCACTGGTGTATAATCATCGCAGTGATTATGGATTTCACCTATATGGTTCTTGAGACCGCTAGAAAATGAAGCGTTTCATTTCAGATATAGGGTCGTGGGTCCCTTCTCTTACCTTCGCTTTCTTACTACATCATGTGCTCATTTTTGAGCTTAGCAGTAGTTGAGATAAAGGACAAGGTTAGCACTTCGGAGGCGTTTAATGGAAGATTTAACCCGTTCGAAGTATTCACCGTGGAGCACCCACCATCTCCTAGAGCTAGTAGAGCAGCCCAATCCAACTAGCTCCTTGGTCCCACTTCCTGTTGAACGATGAAAGCCGCGGCAAACGCTAGTCATTTTACTAGGTGATTGCTATAGAGTCCCTATGAAAAAGAGCCACATGTCGATGGACAGAAGGGTGACTGATACTCTCAAGCGTAATGGTGGGACTGATACTCCCAAACGTGGTGGTGGGGGAGCGATTTCTGCCCATGAAAAGGCCAATATAGTACCTAATAAGAGAGCGCAAAATACCTCTACGGCTAGCTTCACTATTTGGTTTGGACCGGGTACAACATATTCCCCCCGGGGACAACACATTCGAAGAAGAGGGCGCCTGAACATTAATGTAGTTTTCAAAACGTTCAGGAAGAATCAGTTTCTGCCAGCTATTTACAGTACAGTATGGATACAGCAAGGTCCATACGGGTCCGTATGATAGACATTCCCTAAACTATGTCTCACTGTCCTGTTCGACAATAAACGCCTACCCTTGGCACTTACAGGTTTCACAGAGAATGCTACCATCTCAGTTTTGAGGCGCCCGTTGTTGCTCCAGGCCCTCCACCTCTCATGCTTCTCATTGTAATCTTTCAGGGCGTATTGTGGAACATAGAGGATGTTGTCGTCGGCAAACGACGTGCCGTATGCGAGTAGTGTTAAGCTCCACGACTGTCTAACGTCTCTGTCATCAGTGTAGTCGTCCTTGACGTAAATCAGGGGTATCCTAACCTACAAAAATTATCGCAATTCATCAGATCAATAAATTTTGTTTCCTGGTGGAAAAAGCCCGCTGCTACTATTCTTCTACAACGGTTTATTCATTTATTTAATTATTTATAAACATTATAACATCAGCAAAGATATTGATTTTAATGGTCTGTCTATATTAATGCACAGGAAATAAGGGATTTAATGAGGCCAAATATTGTGGTAAAGTGGTTTGGTCATATGGTCCCAGACTTTCATCCAGAACTGTTACTAACCATTTATTGTACGTCATGTCGGCGAATCAACGAATTTTTCTTTTTCAATTCGATTTTTGGATTCTACGCACCTACCTATGTTTCATGAAACGTAAATCAACAAACTTTGAGGGTTAAAACATTTTTCTCTATCGATTCTCAGCAACGTTCATTATTGAAATGAATATAAACAGAGCCGTCTGCCGACTGGATGAGCAGACTTCATCATCTGCACCGATCTGGGTAAAGTTCATGGAACTAGGATACATTTCCTAGGATGTATAGCAGTTACACACATACAGGTATCATAGGAGTATCAACATTTCGTAGAAAACTACTACGTAAAATGCCGGTGTCCGGAGATCAGTGAATCTCACCGGAACGCTCGCTCCTTCGTAGACAGGGGTTTCGAGCTCTACGAGGCCCCACGAGTTCAACTGTTCGTTCCTTTTGAATGGATCCACCGGGACGCCGGGACGGGCGTTTGGGTTGATGGCATTTGTACATTCTAAACTTTCTAGTGGAGAATTTATGACGGTGTAGTAGCGCGTGATTTCATCTGCAATGTAGAAGAGAAAAACAATTCATTGTTCGTAACTGAATGGTCAATAAAATACTCCGAATTCGAATTCATGTCTGCAGAAGACAGGGGACGTTTCTGCCAAAAGATTGTTTCGAAATATCCCCTGAAAAAATTGGCGTTTTATTAATACAGGTTAATTAATTTGTTGCTTCTTGTTTTCAAATTTACTTGGCTGTCGACTAACATTTCCAAGTAGGTAACCTTCTGAGGAGGTGTTTCAAAATTCCCAATTTTCAGACTATCCCTAACGTCATTTTGCAAATCCTATTCACCTATTCACTAAGCAAAAGAGACATCTCTTTTCGATCCAACTGTCTCTTTTGGAGATGTGTATAGTATCCACGACAGGGTTATTCAGTAACTTCTAAAAGAGATAGTTGGTGGCCATCTTGGCCTTTGATCGTGTATGTTTTTTCATCTCATTAACCTAAGTCGATTGTTCATTAAAAATATATACATAAATATGAGTAAAAACGTCGGAGTACGGGTTGAGGTAGTATAAGGTACCTAAGGGTGGACGTTCATTATAGATATAATACAAGCATTATGCAGCTCAGTTCAACTTTTTCTGTAAATCTCTTTCTCAAGTCACAGGAGCTATAGACGAACCCGGGAGACATCTGGAAGAGACTGTATCCCGAGGGAGACTATCTCTCCCAGGAGATTTTCGAAATAGCCAATCTCTTTTCGCTATCTCTTTTAGCGAATAGGCCCCCTGTGGCTTCCACTGATGACGTGACAATATTTTTAAGAAGGAAAAAAATATACGGGAAAAAGCTCATACAGTGGTTGGTATGGCTTGTACCTATCTCCAAAGTTGAGTGATTTACTCTTAACAAATATAAATATTAACCGTTTTAAAATAAAGTATAACAGGTCAATCAATAAATTAAAAATGAGTAGTACACCATGAAACTTGTGATTCAGACCAAGCTGTATACGTATCTGTCCAATCCCGAGCAAGTGGAACCTATCAATTAATCAAGATTTGAACTCTGTTGACATCTGAAATGGCGAGAGTAAATTTCCGCTCAAATTCAGTGTAGATCCTTTCATATTTCCGTAAGTTCAAGTTGGCTTGCTATAATCGTAGTTTAGATGGGTGGTAGAGGCTGAGTGGATGGTGGCAACACGTCACCATGTTCTTGATTGATGTAGAGCTGTGTGACCTTGTTTGTCTATTGCATAATCAAGCTCAAACAGTTGAACGGATTTCGATTACATATATATTTCCTTTCAAAACCCCTGGAGTGCAATGAGCTAGCTGATTACTCAACATTTCATCCTTCCTCGTATGTAGTTGTCTCACTACCACAGCTGGGTAGACCGGGAAGAGAGAAATTATTGCTCCTACTAATTTTTATCGTTTTAGGGTTATTTATCCGACCCTGAGCCTATGGGGAAATTTTCGTCAAAATTTTTTGTTTGAAAAAATATCAGAAATATTTGAAAAATGGCAGTTTGAAGCCCATTTTCAAAATTAAGCAATTTTTTTAAATGAGGGTGATTAAACATAAAAATGCTGCAAGAAATGAAGTATCAGGTCTATTGACATCTGATTGGCTGTTGGCCCAAGGAGGCGGAGCAAAGCTTCGGAGGCGAAGGTTTTCAATGCTGAACAACCCAACGTTAGAAATGGCAAACCTTCCTGGCAGCCTTCAAGAACCTTTGCTGTGACTTTCTGTGAACCTCCACTCGGTTTAATTTTGGGGACATATTTTTTACATTTAGGTATTTATAAATTTGCGGTTCCATCCATCCATTTCGGTTCAGTAAATCCTAAAGTGACGCACTAGCAAGCTGGATTTGAGTCGAGCTACGCGGCGATTCACCTGATAGGTCATTTCTAGCGAGAACTTGGAAATTAAAATTCCACACTCCTTTTCTGCCTATAATTTCCGACATAAACCTCCGTTATTGAACAGAATTTGACAAAAAAAAATTTGTAACCCATGAAAATTTCCTGAACCAAAATCTTCCAAACTTTTTGTTGGGATTCACTCTATCACGATTTGGTTGCCAACCGCACACATGACTGCATTCAACCACTTTTCCAATTTTCCCCAATTTGGAGAATAGATTCTTTGTTTGTTTACGATAATATATTTTGTATTCCGCAAACCGGTTTTTCCTGCAACAAGGGTTATGGGCCAAGAGCACTTCGAAATGGCGCGAGAAGTCCGAGGAGAAGAGAATGTAAAACTAAGTGGAATGGTGAAACTCAACAAAACGAACTATAAAACATGGAGTTTCAACATGGAAATGGTGCTCGACGATCGTGATCTATTGGATGTCATTACAGCAGAGGACGATGAGTATGAGACGATCCCTCCTGCCACAAAGAAGAAGGCATATCGCTTGATTGCCTGGGCGATAACAGAGGAAATCCAAGAGGAGATTTTAGACATCAAGTGTCCGAGAGCATTATGGAGAAAACTGTCAACCAAGTTCCAACCTATGACTCGACTCCGCAGGCTTCAGGCATCAAAAGCTTTGTACACTGCGAAAATGGGACCAGAAGAGGAAATGGAGGCATACGTAAGTAGGGTGTTTAGGTATGCATCTGAAGTGGTGAAGGCCGGAAGTGCGAAAATAGACGATGAACAGGTATGTAATGTTCTCATAAATGGGTTACCTGACGACTATGAAACCACAGTAAGTATGGTTTGTACTTTCAAAGATGAAGATTATGTTCCAGAGAAACTTGAATCCCTTTTATGTGGGGAATACAAACGGAAGATGATGAAAAGAGAAGAAAATAAAGATTCGGCTCTGATGGTGCAAAGACCCAAGTCCCAAGGAGAGCCATTCAAATGCTACAAATGCAATAAATATGGACACACGGCCCGATTTTGTAGGAGTAAGGGATTTGTAAGATCGCAAACCGAGCCTCCGAAATCAGCGGAGCAGCAGTCTATGGTAGTAACGTGCTTGTCCATTGGAAGTCATGAAGCGTGCGAATGGTTGCTTGACAGCGGAGCCAGTAGCCACTTTACGCCCCATAAAACAGATTTCACCAGTTATGAACCCATAGAAGGAGATAAGATGGTTACAGTGGCTTCAGATATCCACTGTAAGATATTTGGAATAGGTAAAGTGGTCATAATTTCAGAAACTGAGACATGCCGATACGAAATCGCTTTGAACGATGTTTATCACGTACCTGATTTTCGCTTCAGGTTGTTATCAATGGCGAGGCTTGACATTAAAGGGTACGAAATATCTTTGGGCGGTGGACGGTGCAGTGTCTTTAAAGGAGAAAAATTGATACTAACAGCATCTCGCAGCGAATCAAACATGTATGCCCTGCAAGGATGCCGAATTGTAAGTACTGAGTTAGCTCATGTAAGCACCCTCAAGTTTAGCTGGCATCAGCGATTTGGACACGTCAATACCGAATCACTAAGGTTGATGGCTGATCGCTCAATGGTGAGAGGTATAGATGTAAGAACTACACTGTCGAACAAACAGTTATGTGATGTATGTCTGAGGGGTAAAAATGTCAGAAAGGCTTTCCCCAAAGTCAGTAAGCAAGAGACCAAAGGTTTACTCGAGTTGGTTCACTCCGACATTTGTGGGCCATTGCCAGTGGAAGCAAAGGGAAGATATCGTTATTTTATGACGTTCATTGATGATTTTTCGAGAAAGTCTTTTGTATATTTCATGAAAACGAAGGATGAAGCTTTGCAGATCTTTAAAACGTTCAAGTTGATGGTAGAAAAACAAACAGGAAAATACATCAAGTGCTTGCGTAGTGATAACGGACGGGAATACGTCAATAACGCCTTTGACTCATTCCTGAAGGAGAATGGAATAATTCGACAGTTGACCAGCCCATACAGCCCCCAGCAGAACGGAGTAGCTGAACGTCTGAACAGAACTCTGTTGGATTTATCTCGAGCTATGCTTATTGAGTCACAACTTCCAAAGTCCTTTTGGGCTGAGGCCGTTAACACAGCTTGCTACATCAGAAACAGATGCCCTACTACTCATAGAAATGTCATTCCAGAGGCGATGTGGACTAGAAATAAACCGAGTGTTCGCCATTTACGACCCTTTGGATGTAAGGCATACGTTCATGTCCCTAAAATCATGAGAAAGAAACTAGATGCGAAATCCAAAGTTTGTGTTATGTTGGGATATGCAAAGGCAACGAAGGGGTACCGATTGTGGGACCCAGTTGAACAGAAGGTCATCATAAGTAGGGATGTAGTTTTTGATGAAGAAGACTTTGGTCTGGACAGTACTAGCAAAGGTAATCCAGAAGATTACTCGGAAGTAGTATATTTCGAACATAATCCTGTGGCAAGAGAGAGAGTGCATACGGGAAATGTTGGCAGAGACTTGTCAACTGGTGAAACTGTTTCGCCAACCAGGGTGGAAGAAGTAGGAGTAGAAGAAAGAACAGAGGAACTGGAAGAAGAGATGCAACAACACTTGGAAGGGGATCCGCCACATGACGAGGAGCAACAACATTTAGAAGAAGAACAAAATCAAGATTCAGAAGTAGGAGGATTTTCAATGGTTCTGAGGGACAGGGCAACACTAAGACCACCTGCGTATTTGAATGACTTTTGTGTTCTATCTCAGGATAAAGTAGAGCCTAAAACATACAAACAAGCCATGAATGGACCTGATCGCGAATTATGGGCAGAAGCAATTGAAGAGGAGCTGTCATCTATGAGCAGTATGAATGTCTGGGAACTGACGGACTTGCCTCCAGGGAAATCGCCTATAGGCTGTAAGTGGGTGTTCAAGATCAAACGTCATGCTGATGGCAGTGTGGAACGGTACAAAGCCAGGTTGGTAGCGCAAGGTTTCACTCAGGAGCATGGTGTAGACTATGACGAGACATACAGTCCCGTTGTTAGTCTTTCTGCTATCAGATTGTTTCTGAAGTTAGCAGTACAGAATAAATGGCTAGTACATCAAATGGACGTGAAAACAGCATACCTAAATGGCAATTTGAAAGAAGATATATATATGCGGCTGCCTGAAGGTCTTGAAAATGTTGCTTCGGGAAAGAAAGTCTGTAGACTGGTCAAAAGTTTGTATGGCTTAAAACAGTCAGGTCGTGCTTGGTACGAGACTCTTGATATGAGGTTGATAGAAGGTGGGATGAAGAAAATCAGATCTGAACAATGCATTTATTTCAAGAAAACAGAAAGCAAGACAGAGATAATACTTGTTTATGTTGATGATTTGATCCTGATTTCATCTTGTCCTGCTGCAATGGAAGATATGAAGTCGATGCTACGGAAAAAGTTTGAGATGAAAGATTTAGGTGAGCTACACTATGTTCTGGGAATTGAGGTTAAGAAACAGCAAGATGGGTCATTCTTGTTGAACCAACGTAAATACCAACAAGAAATATTAGCCGAATTCAATATGGCTGATTGCAGACCGCTCGCAAGCCCTATGGACCCGAGTCAGGTACTGAATAAAGCACAATGCCCAAGTACCGCAGAGGAGAGACAAGATATGGCCAACGTTCCCTATAGAAGACTTGTAGGGAAGCTCATGTATCTGGCGCAAGCCACCAGGCCAGATCTATCTTTTGCAGTATCTAAACTTGGGCAATTTTTGTGTAATCCTGGCAGAACTCATTGGGCGGCAGCAAAGAGAATTTTAAGGTACTTGAAAGGAACAGAGAACTTTGCGCTCAGGATAAAACGAGATACAGATGAAATTAGTGCACATGCGGACGCAGACTGGGCAGGTTCCAAAGATGATAGGAAATCTACGACAGGTTTCATTGTAAGGGTGGGTAGCACGCCCATTGTGTGGAAATCCAGTAAACAGGCGTGTATTGCATTATCAACTATGGAAGCAGAGTTTGTTGCTGTTTCATCATGCAGCATGGAAGTAGTCTGGCTGGAATTCATCCTCAGTGAACTGGGATACACAGTCAAGAAGGAACCGACGGTCTTGAGTGACAATCAAGCGGCAATCCAGTTCATAAAGGGCAATGGAGTGAGCTCCCATTCCCGTCATATAGAGATCCGATACTTCTATGTCCGAGAGCTGTGCAAGTATGGGAAGCTGCGTGTTGAGTACACGCCAACTGAAGACAACGACGCAGACCTGCTCACAAAACCACTCCTAGGGAACAAGAACAGAAGGATCATGGAGAGACTGGGAATTGCCGAGCATTGCCAACCTAATCGTGATTAGTGGGGGGGAGTTTGTTGGGATTCACTCTATCACGATTTGGTTGCCAACCGCACACATGACTGCATTCAACCACTTTTCCAATTTTCCCCAATTTGGAGAATAGATTCTTTGTTTGTTTACGATAATATATTTTGTATTCCGCAAACCGGTTTTTCCTGCAACACTTTTTCATTTTTCTTATTAAATTAACAGAGTGAAGTTACTATAACTTCACTTTTTTTTTATAGATGTGTACACACAGTTGTAACAATAAAGATGATATAAAATTTTTTTTTCTTATTTGAACGTCTTCTGAGTAACTAATGCCACTTGTGGCTAAAATGTTCTGTTGACATTTTAAAATTGGTTCAAGCATCATCCATCACACGTAATAAACAATTTTGAGTGTGTGTGAGAGAGAGCATATTATACTGGTGATGATTAATTTCTCTTCCTAGCAAGAAAGAATTCTTTGCACTGCCTTTATTTATGTCTAGTGCGAAATGGATAGAGTTGAAAATGAATAAAAATGGATTGGTTCTTTGGATACATTTTTTTCACGCGCCCTGAGGTAGCCAAGCGCGCAAGTTATAGTGGGTCAAATCCAAATTTTGTTGTCCAGTGTGTTATCATAAATACCCTCAAGCGTGATAGTCATTAATGCTTTTGGCAACTGTGGTTTTTGTTTTGTGAGAATGTGGAGCTAACCTCTGAAGTAGTCTTCCCCTTCGTGGAGAGTATGAAACAAGAAAAGTTCCGCCGTCGCTATGTCGTAGGGCGTGCGGTCTGCAGCCGCCTTGAAAATGCCGCTGGACCTGAAGGATCGGTACCAGGACCACATGCAAGCGCAAGGCATCATCGCAACGTTTGCCAGGACCATGACGGCCATACACTCGGCTGCCCAGTACCATTTGCCCCAGATATCGCGGCCTCTCACGCCCATCACCCAGCTCGTCTTGTCCCAGCCGAATGTCAATGAAGGGTTGATTTTGGGGTAAATCACTTGCTCCTCTGTAGAAAAATCAAACGCCAGTCTGAAGACCTGTAAACAGTTGATTATTAGGGTCGACATATACTAAAGCGTATAAAGAATAAAAGCGGAGTAGTTGAAAGGTTGTTAATTTCCACTAATACAAGAAAAATTTCTCCCTTAGTGGGAAAAACATCTGATCATGGATATGTCTGTTTTTCGCAGTAAGGGAGAAATTAGCTTTAGGTACCACTCAGCTGATCCGGGGCCTGGGCAGCGTCAATTTAAAGTCCTAAGGAGGCCACATACCAAATTACAGCTTCATAGAGTGAATAGCATAGAAATTAGCTGTAGAGCAACTCAGATGATCCGGGGCCTGGACAGTGTCAAGTTAAAATCCTAAGGAGCCTACATACCAAATTACAGCTTCATAGTGTAAATAGCATAGAAATTAGCTTTAGGAGCCACTCAGCTGATCCCGGCCCTATGCTGCTTAAAGTGTAAGTCCTAAGGAGGCGACATGCCAAATTTCAAGTCTCTACCACCACGGGAATTGCGCCAAAAAACGTCAAAGATGAGAAAATTTAGATGATTACATCAGAATTCTAAGGTGAAGTTATTGACTGAATGTACAGTATTAATTTTTATATGATACGAACCAAGTTTTCTTTCAGTCCCTTTCCAGAGAATGATGATAATCATCTACCTGCCTGATTTAAATGTTTGAAAAATTGATTTTTCAAGAAAATCGATACACAGGGTGTTTACAAAAGGACGCTTTAAAAAAAACACAAAAAAAACAAAAACACTAATGTAAAAAGAAAACAAGAAGTAGGACATAATTTGATTCAAGAGATCCTCCGGTTCGATGATCGTGCGAGGTTTCCTTTGTAGCCTTGAAACTTCGCATAACCCCGTAGGAAAAACGTTGAAACTGCAGGAGGCGTATTCCGCCCGAGTTGCGTACGGAGACGTCGAGCTGACTCATTGGTGTTCCTGCTTTGTGAATTTTTGGCATACAAGACAACCTGGGTGCATGTGCATTCATTTCTGTAAAGCCTGGTTTGTACAATATGTTTAAGATATTTTCGGACTAAGTAAATATTTTTCTAATTGTTTGTTGAAATTTATCATTTGGGTCTGACGGCAGTGGTTTACAATTATTTTCATTCAAAAAACTAACAGTTCTGGCTACATCCTCAATTTTTGTCATAATGACTCTGGTATTGCCTTTATCTGCTACAAGCTTCTTATCCATAAATTTCTTCCTGTATGCTCCTGCCAGAATCGACCCCTTTACTGTGCTCCATTCTCCTTTTATCTTTACAATCAATCCCAATCGACCATCATCTTTCACTGTTTTGGACTGTTTATAAAGTCACCTCTCACCAAATTGCCTTCAGTTATTATTTGTTACTGACGATGGTCTGATCACCGAAACCGGTACAACACTTTATTTGTCGCGTATTAGTGGAGATAGACAACCTTTCAAAAACTCCGTTTTTATTCTTTGAAATGGGTTTCGGCGATTCCGTCGCGAGTGATTTAGATCGTATTTACAGCGTGGCGGAGAGGTTCCACTAGTGGCATTCCTTAGTGTCATCACTCATGTATGAAATTTTCCGAATCTCGAACTCGGATCTCAGGAGGATAGCTCATGCCTCCTAGGAATGCAGTAATTGCAGTGTTCTGTTAAATTGTCCTTCATAACGTGAAGCTTATCTATGTCCGAATGGAACTTGGTTTACGTATGCGCGACGTGAAATCACAGTTCCTATTATAGCAGAATAAAGACGTACAGACTCTAAAAACACCGCAGATACAAATTTGGATTGATATAATGGATGCTATTGTTAATATGCTTCTGTGGTTAGGAAGCTAGATGTGGTAGACTGGAAGCTGGACATGCCACCAGTCGTTACAAGGTGCTACTACTCTATGCTTTTATGTTACCTCTTGGGCCCTAAGGTAGCCTTGGTAGTCCTCTTCCGTCGTTGACGAAGACGGGTCCTGGGGGGCAGGAATCCCATTCACAACTTGGTAGGACAAGTACACGCACAATACCCATAAAGTTTCAGTTCTCATTATCTTCATCAATGAGTTTCAAATTATATCTGATCGCTCAGCGGCTCGCAATTGAAAGATCATTGACTTTTACTGCAGGTAGCAGTAGCCTGGAGATCAACCAGGGAATTGTAACATATTGATCCAGTATTCTTGAATAATTTTTGTAGGGGTAATAACTGCATTTCAGTCAACTACTTTGAAGTAGCTATGTGTGTTACTCGCACCGTTGATGCGTTAGCAGTTAGCTAAAATAACCGTCCAGGTCGCGAAATGCATCTGGATATTATGTACGCGCGCACCATTCTTTTCTAAGGTAAGTCCCTATTTTTGTTGTGCCTAAAGCACATGGATCGTAATAAGAAATACAGGGGAACTGCTGTTGGGATGCACACGGGAAGCCGATAATACCTATCTGACTGACGCCAGCGTCACTCCCGATAGCTATCGAGGTTGGCGGAGGTACCTGTGGTACCTTATTCGTATCCCTTGTGTCACTTATTGAATGATTTGTTTCTTTGCAATTTCTGAAGACCTCCCCTACCCCGATACCGGCAGTACTCACCAACTCACCTGACTACAGGGGCAGTTCACGTGTGCCGCTGTATCATATCGCCCTGTATTGAAACGAGGTTTAAAATACGCGGCGTCCCTATAACTTTTGCAGCAGGTGTGCACCGATAGGCCGCAGATTGAAATTTAGTGGGTACCTGCTGAGTAATTATTCTCCTTGTGATTTTAATGGTTTATTTCTACTGTTAATATAATTATCATTACATCATTAACCTGGATGTTACCTCAAGTGCTGCCAGGTATCCCTGGTAGTCATCTTCCGTAGTCGACGACGTCGGGTTCTTCGGTTTGCGGGAGCCTACAGGAGGAACCCCGTTCACAACGCGATAGGACAGAGACACAAACAAAACCCATACTATCGGACTCCTCATTATCTTTCTCAATGAGTATACCTCTTACTCGAGGACACGGTTGACATCAGTAAAAGTAAAAACCTATCAAGCGATGAGTCGTAGCTGTGGATGTAACCGTTACGCGGAAGCGCATACAATGTTGGAACTGGTTACAAAAAACTATGTTCACTCAGGAAAATAACAGTTCCACTTTAATTAGGTTTTCATTTATTACATTAATTAGTTTCCTACATTCATTCATTCATTAATTAGTTTCCTTTGGGTACGTTCTTTTAACATGTTAAAATGTTTTAGGGCTGGGGGTCATTCTGTGAATTCCGACACGCAAATATGCAACGTTTTTCATTGGTTACTACACAGTTACTACCTTCTGTTGTAGCAACCATAAAGAATATCGCACTCGAAAGAAACAAGAGTCAATAGCTACGTTTTTCATTGGTTACTACACAGTTACTTTGTAGCAACCATATGTTGATGGCGAGTTCTATAATAAGTACAGTAAATGCAACATTATACTTGTAGAGTTCAGTGAAATTGTGGCTTTCATTTTTTCTTGACATTAAAAAACTATATCTAATTTCTCCCTTGCGAGGGAAAAACATTAATTTAACTAAAAGTAGTACTTTTAGTAGGGTTCCTTTATATTTCGATAAGACGGTTCTTGAACGGTTCATGAGAACCGGTTCAGTAGACACAAACTACATTTTTGTTGTGCGAAAGTGGAACGTGCCAAGTGCCAATGAGGAGAGTCTGGAGGATTGATGCAGCGATGCCGCTCACTAACGAGTGCCTGATTTTTGCTCATCACTTCTAGTTAGATTTTTTAATACTATCCGTAGAACAGCATAATCAGTGTGCCGCGCGATGCTTATCATTATCAACAAGATAAGTCACCGTCAAATCAAATGATTGAATTTCAGTTTTCTTTTTCATTCAGTTTTCTTTAAAGTTCCGAATTAGATATCTAGGTGGGTCCGTTGTAAAGGCAAACAAAGTTGAAAAAAGTACTAACATAACATACCTACGACCTCTACAAGGCAGGGATGTCGGACACACGTGTTGTAGTTATGGTAGAAGGTGTACGACCTAAGGATGGTCGCTGCACTGAAGAATTAAATCAACTCAAAAACTGTTTTTACACCATGGATATGTATTAAGAAGAACTACGAATTTAATTGCATTTATCAAATTCATCGCTTCGTAGATTGAGAAAAGAAGTCGTTGGCAGATCTGAACTTAAGTTCGTTGTTGGCAACACTGGGATGTCCAAGCCAAGTTTGAAAGATGCGCGAGGAAGCCAATCTACGGGTATCATTATAGAAGCTAAACAGCAGTGGAGAGGAAAACCGTCCAAGTTTTGGCGCATGCACACTCGTTAGGAAGCGGCATCGCTGCATCAATCCTCCAGACTCCCCTGCCGATGACCAATCAAGTTCCTTCTTCGCATTCAGAAAATTATAATGAACGCGAATGTAACATATGATTTCTCATACAGGCGTGTATTCGAAACCACAGAACAGGAGACTATAAGAAACGTTACTCATTGTAGATTGTAGGGTAGGTGTAATGACTGCATTTCTGATATTGTGATAGTTGGAAGCATATTGTTGACAGTATCGGTGATTTTCGCAGTAGATGATTGCTACATCTCACGAAAACCACTCGTTGGAATTTCTCAGTTCATTTCAACACAACGCTGTCCACATGAATTGGGTAAGAAACATCCCAATATACAACAACCGGTCAGTTCGTAAAATGCATCCTAATAAGCTAAGTAACCCTATAAAATGTCGTCATTGTTTTAAAACTTCTGAGTCAATGGACTTTATCCCACAAAGCTTCAAGACGGCTTCAATATATTAATGAGGGCCCACCCATTACTACTACTATTGCTACTACTACTACAAAATTATACTACTTGAAATTGGACGGCATTTATCAGAACCCAGTAACGAGTCAAGTCATGCCAAGTTGCGTAAATCAGGAAATTGTTTGATAGGGATTTTCCTGGTTTCGCCTAAAACCTACAGCAATAGAGAAAGAGATAAATTACTATTAAATAGGCATAATTTCCTACTATTACCTATACTCATTCATAACCAATTTCTCCCTTGAGAGGGAAAAACATTAAATCATGTTTAATGTTTTTCCCTCGCAAGGGAGAAATTAGATATAGTAAGAAAAAATGAAAGCCACAATTTCACTGAACTCTACAAGTTAGTATAATGTTGCATTTACTGTACTTATTATAGAACTCGCCATCAACATATGGTTGCTACAACAGAAGGTAGTAACTGTGTAGTAACCAATGAAAAACGTAGCTATTGACTCTTGTTTCTTTCGAGTGCGATATTCTTTATGGTTGCTACAACAGAAGGTAGTAACTGTGTAGTAACCAATGAAAAACGTTGCATATTTGCGTGTCGGAATTCACAGAATGACCCCCAGCCCTAAAACATTAAACATGTTAATAAAACTCCATTTTAGAGTATGGTATTGGCAAGATAAAATGATATTTTACTTCAGTTCAAATTCACGAGTTTGCCTATTGTATATCAATATTTTCGGGATTCCATCACAAATAAATTTGGGATGATTGAATAATTCTAGTTTCCACTACAAAAGGTGTATAATGGATATATTGATACAAGCTAGTAGTTACTTAATAATGTACATAAAGGCCGGCGCGGAAGTTCATTTGGCAGGTACTCGTAGTAATGACTAGTGAGAGGACGGAGACTTAAAGACTTGGTTATCTTCCTCCCCCATCAGTTATTCATGAAATATTTTGGTTTTTCTCAACTTCTTCTTTTTTTGTATCATTTACTTAAGGTAATGCGTCAGAAGTCGACACGTTAAAGGAAGTTTGAACTTTGAGCTTACCTTTCACGTAGGGAAATAGTTTTTTCTCATTGCAAACCTGTTCATTGTGTACCCAAGATCCTTCCCTAAAAGACCGGGAAATATTATTCAACATGGTTTGAAAAGGGAAAAACAAGTTTTGTAAAAAATCCCAATGCTCTAGTAGTCGACACTAGTGACCAACATTTTCTTTAGTAGTCGACATGGTTTTGCACTAGTAGTCGACCTACATGTGGAAGTCGACAGTATCTCTTGAGTCAGTAGTCGACAGGTTTCGTCATTCCATCGTTTTCACTTTTTTTGACTTCCATCTAAATAAAATACATTCAACCGTGAATCGGAACTTGAAAATAGATTAATAAGATGTAATAAAGTAGTTATCAGACTTTTTATTTGCAAACAGCTCATTATCAGTCTCAAATTGCAATAAGTACTTAGGTAAAAAATGTAGAGCAGTTTTCATTTCAAGAAAAATATTGTCAAGTACTAGAGAAATACTTTGCATGATTCATTACACACTAGCTGTGGACTATTAATAAATCACATTACGAAATAAATAAAATCACAAGATAAATGTTTAATTAAAATCACAAGCTGGTAACTTATTATTGCAAAATGAACAAAATCACTTGGAAGAACTTGGCAAAATGTATCTCCTGTCCTCATCGCTGTCTTCCCCAATCAATACAGGGTTTAATTTATCTGTAAATCTTTCACAAAACACAGCTGAGAATCTTCTACTTTGGCCTTGAAAGTAGTGGCGAACTTATGAATGGGTACTAAGGGGATACCAATGAAGGAGTCCTCGATCAACGTGGTAACTTTGAATAGCTTGCAGTTCGAATTTTCTCCTTCAACCGACACTACATCTTTTTCTGCAATACCAAGTAGGTTTTCAGTACCATCCCGAGATTGATCTCCATTCTGAAATGAGTCGATTTGATCAAACAGAGAGCGACATGCACTATCCATTTCTTCATCATTTAAATCTTCATCTCCGTCTTGTGCCTTCGATGGACTTTTTACAGGGCTGCTCATTACAATGTTCGATCTGCAAACCCCATAGGTACTGGCAAGTGAGTTTAACTTGATTGAACGAGAGGAATTATCTCCCATATAGGTGAATGGAAGCGGTTGAGGAACAGGTACGCCACGGCTGATACTCTCCTCAACATCAAAATCAGGATTTGATTGGGCCTCCGAGCTTTCTGAAGCAGACCAGTCGGTATCCTCCTCGGACGAAGAGACAGCTAATTTTTTCTTCATCTTCTTCGAATTGGGAATCTTCCTTGTGCCAGGTCGTTTAGAAGCTCTTGTTTTCTGTGAACTTAGTTGGTATATTTTCGAAGAAAATACAGCAGTAGGGGTAAAAGGAGAGAGCTGGCGCAGGGTCTAATGAAGATAACCTGACACACCTGAGAAGTGGATGGTAACAGTAGTGATAACCTTCCTCGCGACTCATACTAGGTATAACCTGTACTTTTTTACTAACTTGTTGACACTTTGAGGGTAGTTGGAGGCTAGCCCCCTTTCTGCCTTTTAAATTTCTGATGACGTCACTGGCCGTCAGGACCAACACGCAGTATTTCCGTTTCGCGGCGAAAAAATTTTCCTCTGGCGACGGGGCTCGACCCCCAACCTTTCGCGTGGAAATTTGATGCTTTACCACTAGACTACGAAAGAGCCTACCAGAGTTCTTGAATATGATGGTAGACGAATCCGCTGCAAAATAGATCGATGGCCCAGCAAACCCTCCTCCAGCTAGCATATAATTGGATAGTAAAATATGTTATTATCGATAGTTTGATACAGCGAGGCACGATGAATGCATAGACGGGGCATTATTTCAAATACCAGGTCGAGTGTGGAATTGAGCTTTCGTCACTTGTGCGCTGGAATGTGGATGGGACACGAGATGTGGAAGACTTGTTATGAGACAGTAATGTGTTTTGACTTCTTGGATACCTTCTATGACGGCTGTCAGTAGCTCCACATTGATGTGGTTGGTTCGATTTTTTTTTTAAGATGACCTCTAATGGGGCTTCAAGTTTCTCTTCCGTCTCATAACCAATCACATTAATCGAAATTGTGAGGTTCTGTGTGTTACTCTATAGTTCCATCCTCTATCTGGGACAAGTGCGGCCAAAACAGTCCACAGAAAGCATTTTTCATCGCCATTTTAGATGTTGATTACGCCTATCATTGAGATTGAATTTGAAGAGGGAGTGGTGATGATCCACTGTGCCACACGTGTTCGACCAGTGAAATATTTTATTGATCCGAGTAGACCTCGTCGGAATTTGCTGTGTAGGTATTTCGTAGGTCGTAAATAATTTCGCAATCTAAAGTTTAATGAGAATATCGACACTGCTCAGTACCTTTCACTGCTTTATTCGAGTAGCTACATCCCACTATTTAACGTAGCGTGAAACTGGTATGTTATTTGGTACCTAGATGAGAAATAATCTACAAGACACCCTGCGAAGAACGAAGGGATTCCTACAATGATCATCAAATCTTTATCAGGTTAAAAATAAATTGTTAAACTAAATAGTCGATTAGTTCTTTGATTAAAATATTATAGAAAAATAATAATAGAACGTAGAAAATATAAATATCGTTTTAGCAAGTTAATCGAAAAATATCTCAATCTGTAACTGTTGATAGTGTTTAACCAACTTTTCGTGAAATGGTACTTATGCGACGTGAAAAGGTGGTTCAAGGCGGGAACTAGAGCTCTGCTATCTCCTCAAATATTAGAAAATGGAAGTTTTTGTTCAAAAGTAAAATAGCTAACAGTCCACTAAATACGTTGTACAGTAGTGACTCAAGAACCTACCAGTTTATTGGAGATCAGTTATTTTATCAAAAATTCAAAGGGTTCGCTTTAGCAAATGTTTTTTGTTTGTTGTTACTTAATCATGTACACCGCATTATTTGATAATTATAGTTTGTGCCTTTCTTAGTCAAAAGCTCCATCACCAACGTCAAGGTGAAGGCACATCGATGGAGTCCTACTTACATACTAAACACATTCATACTGCTTGGGGGTCTTTACGACCACGCTAGAGGCCCATTCATACAAGTAAATCTCCAAGGATAGTTATTCAATTTTGAGTATAAGTGGGGATGCCCATGTTTCCTGTAGGTAGGCACATTTCTAAGGAAAATTTATACCATTTTGGGCAAAATTTGGGACTTTTAAGGGAAAATGCCGTGTTTCCGGTAAGAACAATTCCATAGATTGCCATACCTACCATTTTGGGCGTTATTTTGAGGGATTGCCGTGTTTCCGGTAGGTAGGCACATTTCTAAGGAAAAGTTATACCATTTTGGGTAAAATTTGGAGCTTTTAAGGGAAAATGCCGTGTTTCCGGTAAGAACAATTCCATAGATTACCATACCTACCATTTTGGGCGTTATTTTGAGGGATTGCCGTGTTTCCGGTAGGTAGGCACATTTCTAAGGAAAAGTTATACCATTTTGGACAAAATTTGGGACTTCTGGGGAAACTGCTGTTTCCAATATGGGTTCCCACCATTTTGGGCGTTTATAAGGGATTAATGACTTACTATTGACTTTTCTAAGTTCCATTCATACTGCTTGGGGGTCTTTACGACCACGCTAGAGGCCCATTCATACATTACACACATTCTAAATCGAGTCGATCATCGGTAAATTTCGCTACCTCGTAACAGGTTAGTTCAATAGGTTTTTTTTTTTTTGTTAGTATGTTTGGAATTATTTTAATTGATTTTCATAACGGTGCTATGTACAATATGGGAAAACTACATAAATTTAATAATAAAATATTCAAGTTGAATAAAAACATGTGATATTTTTAAAAATAGGAAGTTTTTATCTTCAATCACACCTATTGCTGTGAAGTCATTTTTTTTATTTTTTTTTTTTAATAATTTTTTCCCTAAAAATAATAATTATAATCAATATTCTATTACATTTTTTCTTTTGACGGGGTGGCTTTATTTTTCTTCGAGTTATTCCAAGTAACCATGAGCAACTGTTGACATACCGTCCTCCAATATTTTCCTTTTAGTATCAAATGGGGACAAAGCTATTTTGTTAATTTGGACAGTCGATACGTTATGTTGTTTAGATTGAATGACTACCATTTGCTTTCTTTCTATATTACCTGAAAATAAGGAGTTGTAATAATCTTCAAAAGTTATTTCATTTTCAACCACATTTCTACTAATACCCTTGATTTTCTTTATCTCCCTCTCGTCTTCGGCTAAAATCTCATACATTTTCGCTCTGAGAGCTATAAACTTGGCTATTATTTTCCCATTCATTTCATCTTTGAATTTGCCCAGTACTTTTTTATTTTTTAAAGAGAAACAGGGATGATCTTGAGGATAGTCGGATGTATCCATGTAGTCCAGCATGTTGAGAGTTTCGATGTGTATGTCGTCTGTCTTCATTGCGTATATAAAACTGTCTGTGTCCATATAACAAAGTTTCAACCTTTCAGGTCCAAATCTCGGTAACATTACATCATAATGGTACTCGTACATTGTTGTTTTGGAAATATCTAATATACTCATACCAATGTAAATAGGTTTATTGAATGTTATTGATTTTTTAGCCATGTGTACCGCGACCAGATTTTCACTGTAAATAGTTCTGTCTAGAAACTCGGGTTTTGCTATGAGTTTTTCCAGCTTTTTAGCATCTGAAACCAGATGAATGGTCAGTCTATTCCTAATGTTTTCCATAGTTTTACCAAAAATGGCGTTATTCATCAATTTGAATAGGTCTTTTTCGAAACTGTTTTTAGCGTTCTTTCTAAGATCTGTATTCAACGCTATGTACGGTCGTAACCACTGCGATTGTTTGAATTTCAATACCCGGTGGATCTTTGCAACTTTTAAACCGTGATCCATAGCTTGTTTTAGCGCGATGTAATGCACTATATAACGTTCACGGTTTCCTAGATGTGGTGTCAATTTAGTTGTCGTATCGCCGGGAGGTATAATATTTTCTGCAAGGAATGGAAGATCGTTATGTGATTTGTGTAGATGTTGTGGGTATTCAACATCAACCTCCAGGATGTATCCGTACTGATCATCTTCATTCAAACTCAGTACATCAATGTCTTCTTTACACCACGTAAATCCACCGTAAGGTAGAGGTTTCGACATGGCAAAACCATAGAGATTGTTGCAGTCCTGATAGGTGATGAAAGTAGATTCTTCTTCCTCGTTAAAGTCCTTCATATACTTGTTATTGGCTTTGACATATCTGTGGGAAGCCTGACAAATTCCTCCTCGTATCCCCTTTTCAATCATCAAAATCTGATCGTAATCAGTTAAAAGGTCCAATCTCATTTCAGTATATTTAAGCATTGCATCCCACGATAGACCAGGTAATGTAAAGTAGTGAGCTGGATCTAGCTTATGGCTTTTATGGATTGTATCTCTGAAGTTTTCGAACACATCTGCTAGTAGGAGAACATCTGTCTTGAGGTAGTGATCACTATACTCTCCAAGTGTAGTACAATTAAAGTGCCGCCATACTGTTTTCACATGTTGATAATCCTCATCCGTGATACCACGTTTATGTAATTTGCTGTAGAAGGCTTCTTTAGGAGGTAGAGAGGTTTCATCCAATTTTTCCCAGGACGAGATGTATTCATACGGAAACACGCCTTTTCTATTCATTAGAGCTAGATCGTCCAATGAATGAAACTTTGTCGTCTCTTTAAATTCAGGAACATTTTTTGCCAATGCGTCCAGACTTGCTGGCATAAACCTGAAGGTGTCAATGTATCGGATTTTGAATCCTCCTGCTACTTTTTTAGTGAACGAGATATACTTTTCTTCAGAGTTAGGAATAACCTCAATTTCTTTATCGTCGTATCCAAGCTCCTTTACGATGAAATGTGAGTCGTATCCAGAGAGGTTATGTATTAGGACTGGAATAAATTTTGGGTTCCTACATCTCAGATTACAGCTATTGTGCGCGGGACCCCTATATTTACCAGTAATATGGCAATGATCGTGTACTTTTCCATCATTTTCGGTGAACTGAGAGTTGCACAAGTAACATTTCTTTGCTGATCTAAAGATCATTTCATCTCCTTCAGATAGTGGGGTCATTGGGGTATTCACCGAATAAGCTGCCGAAATCGTCTCTGCTATTGTTTTTACTTGCTGAACAAAGTGAGAGACTGCATCTTTTCCCCTGTAGACAGTCGGTTCCGATGGTATGTCTAACTGCACATCCTCAACTTTATCCGTTTTCTTTACATAGAGACAATAGCTCATTGGTACATGTCTTTGAATTGTTTTGGTGCAGGATTCCGTAGACTCTTCTGCTGTAGGCTCTAGTAATGCTTCAAAATCAGCATATATAACGTAAGGAACCTTCAACATTCTTTCACAATGTTCGAACTCAATGTACGGTTTTTTTGTAGGCATGTCTACACGAATTGCCTTATTTTCCATACAGTATTCGTGGTGTTCAGCTAATTTATCCTCTTTCGTTTTACCATATCGATCATCGAATTTTGTGAAACACCTTTTACATACGACTATTTGTCCATTGTGTTTAGTCAACTGTCTTCCGACCAGTTTTTCAAAATGTTTGATGTAAACATAATGGTGTGCACCTGATTCGTCGTTTATGAGAAGGAGATCACGGTGATCGGGTAACTCCTCTTTTGTCACTTTAAGAGGATATATTTTGCAAGCATCATCCAATCCGTATACATTAATCGAAATGTCGTTGACATTTTCGAATTTTTTGATCTGCTTTAGAGGTGTAGGAAAATCGATGCAAGAAAAATCATAGGGGTGATCAAGATTGAAGTATTTACTCACACGCTGTGCATCCTTGGTAATAAATTTGGCTAGAATTGAATATTGAAAGCATAAATCATCTTTATTTTTCACATTGACACAAGCATGTTTGCTTTCGATTTGCGGAGGGAGTCGGATGTAAGTGCTTCCCTTTAGAGGCAAATTTTTATTAATTCTTAAACGCAACCCTTCTATATGGTGCAAAGACCATCCACTTTTTTTCAACTGAGCCTCCTCCATTTCATTTTGCAATTTTTCATTAAATTTCTTAACAACGTCATCAAGATTTGTATCAACTTGTATCGCTTTGTTTCGTGTTTTGAACGCTTTATCTTGTAACTCACCAACCGTACTTTTAAAAGTACACTCCACAAGTACATTGACCTTGATTGATGTAAATTCATTTAATGCGTCTCTTATTTTAATTTTTATGTCATCTTTCACTTTGGACAGGAAAGTTGGTAAATCTGAAGGTGAATCATTTCGAATAAACCAAGATTGCAATCGGTTCTTAAAAGCTGTTTCATAGCCATAAGTCATACCTTGTCCAATTTGTTCAAGTATAGCTTGTTTCTTCGGCTCCCACAGTTTAATCTTCTTTCCTCCTGCAGCATTGCAACACGAGTCTTCATGCTTCCTTCCATTGTAGAGATTTTTAAATGGTTTATCACAATATTTACAGGTAAAAACCATTCCACAACTATTTTCGTGCCTCCGAATATTTTTGGCACTGAAGGATTTTCCACACTTCACGCAGTTATTCATCTTCACAGTCAGAGTTGTTAACAGTACGAAGTTCAGGGAACTACTGATCAAGAACAGTGTTCATCCGTGCTTATATACCATCGCCACTTCAGAATCGACTTTATTTTAGCCAATCAGAGAAGGCGTTATTTAATCCAATGAAATTGAAGGGATTGAATAACAAATTTTTCGTAAAGAAATGGCACAGGATGATGCGTAAATGGTAAATAATGGTAAAAACCACTAAAATAGCCTGGATTAAGAAATGATAGACGAGAATGGGGGGAAAATGGTGAAAATGATCGAAATCACTTGGAATTGGTCAAAATTGTCTGAAATGGCGATGAATTAACGCCAAAAAGCAGTGGTAAGTCAATATCCTCTAATATTCGCTCAGATACCCATTCTGCATGCCTAGAACTCTCCACTTTTTAATCATGACGCCAATCGTAATAAAATAAAATAAATCAATTAATGCATGAATAATATTAGCTCACATATACATGCTGCATATTATAGGCGAGAGTGGTCTACTGTAAGTGGTGTGGGAGGGGGAAAAGGGAAAATGGGTGTGATTAGGGAAATGGAGGGGAGGGGGTAAAACGTTGATTAATTATCATTATAAAGTAAATTACTCCAAATTATCAAAGCAATGATAAAAAACACAAATAAATACGCATGAAATACTGCAAGGGGGGAAAAAAAATCATTGGGTTTCTCAATTGTACTATGACTCATCATGTTATCAACCGTCATCCCAGCCACTGAATAATCAGATTTTGGTATACAGCCCGGTATTGTTAACCATTTTAGCGGCACACACCCCTATCTCTCAGATAATCTGAGGGAGGTATGGAACCCGAAGGTCACTGGAACTATGCCATCTGCACACTAGGTTAACGTACTGGCTGCAACTCAATATCTGGGGAACAGGACTCAACCGAAGCTGAATCTTTACAGATATGCTGAGTCATTGAAAGTACTGAGCTGGCTCAGGGAATCGAACCCTGAATGCCCGCACGGAAGGCGGATGCTATAACCACTAGATCAAGGCGACCA
This sequence comes from Leptopterna dolabrata, assembly GCA_954871275.1. Taxonomy (NCBI): domain Eukaryota; kingdom Metazoa; phylum Arthropoda; class Insecta; order Hemiptera; family Miridae; genus Leptopterna; species Leptopterna dolabrata. Next base: position 17,711,128 of record OX940985.1, read on the forward strand.
GCTCATAATGGGCTATTGTTTTTAATTTTTTCAATCGAAAACCCGTGTAGGACTTATTATGACCGTCAACTCGAACCATTTGAATATTTCCAACCAGGAGGATAACTCATATTAGGTACTTGAACTTAGTAATTATTGGCTTTTCATTGCAGTTAATAACTGGGGGTAACTTGGGGTTCATCTCAGTTGCTGTGTAATACAGGGTAAGTTTGGTGTGAATATAATTTTCTCCCAATTGATAGCAAGTTTTGTAAGAAAATAATTATAACACCTAATGTGTTTACAACAAATTTTAAATGCTTGGCTTACAAAATATAGGCAAATTTCAAAATTTCAAACAGGTAAAATGCGTGGATTTAGGGTCATAAAGTGCAAATTGACCGATATTGGTGAACTGTACTATAAATAAACTAATTTATTGATGTGCTGAATAACACCCTCAAAATAAAATAAAAAGGTTACTTTTAAAAATTACAGTATTTTACCACAATTGTCAGGAAAAATCCTGTTTTTTGAGGCCAACAAATTTAAAATGGTAACCAAAACCATAAGATTTTACATGTTCAGAATTACGCCGAATGTTTCAATCAAGGTTTAAGGATTATTTTTCCAATTTTATGCTCTTTAATAAATGCAAAATTCAATCAATCAATTTATTCACAAATTTCCCTAGAGGATTGTTGTGGGGAATAATAGACTTGTTTGTGTTGTAAATGTGAACTATTCACATACTTACCACTCTGAGAGACAGCAACTAAAGCTGGGCATTCACGGTCCGATTTTTCATCCAACTAGTAGGAATAGTAGTCGGATCTATTTTCACCACTCACGCTCCAACTTGATTTCCAACTAGCGATCCAACTTCAGTCCTCGTTCTGCTTTCGTCGCGAAAACTGGTCATTGTGAGCCGAACAAAAAAAAAATGTATCGGGTGCAGGCCACGCAATTTGCTTTAAAAAAACGAAAAATAGCAGCATTGTGCGTTTTGGCCGCATCATTTAAAAAATAAAAAATAAAGGTTTGGGTCAAGAAGTTGTTTGAAGATCGCGTGAACTACTGTGACGCGAAGTTGCTAAACATCGTCGATGAGGACGATTATAAAAACGCTGCAAAGTCCTTGTCACATGGGGTTTATTATTCTACAGAAATGTTGGCTGTACATTTATTGTTTGTTTCATGTGAAATAATTGAAATAGCTATTTCTGATGGTTTCCACCAATTTTGGCCCCCAAAACACAAATTAGGTAGGTACGATCTTTTTAGCGAATTTTCAAAGAAAATGAAGCTATTGCAATGGCTTCGAAATTTAAATAATATAAATTTTTGGAAATTTTCTTCATAGAAATCCGTTTCAGACCATTCTAAAACGATTCCTGAAATTTAACACTTTTTTATATGTATATATATATATATATATTTATTTATATATGTGTCACTCCAGACGATAACTCTCGATAGAATTGAGATAAACAGCTCAAATTTGCACAAAAAATCTATCTTGGCAATCGAAAGGCTAAGTTCGAAGATGGGCGAAATTGGCCTACTCTAAGGAGGGTTTTGGCGCATTTAAAGTGCGCAAAAATTACCCAAAAATCCCCAAAATGTTATTTTCCAACAAGTGACCCCTCATTTTAAAGGTTTTTGCACGCTGAACACGATGGTGGAATCGGATTTTAGATATCTTGATCCGTTCTCAAATTAGAGCATTTAAAGTGCGCAATAATTACCCAAAAATCCCCAAAATGTTATTTTCTAACAAGTGACCCCTCATTTTAAAGGTTTTTGCACGCTGAACACGATGGTGGAATCGGATTTTAGATATCTTGATCCGTTCTCAAATTAGAGCATTTAAAGTGCGCAAAAATTACCCAAAAATCCCCAAAATGTTATTTTCCAACAAGTGACCCCTCATTTTAAAGGTTCTTGCACGCTGAACACGATGGTGGAATCGGATTTTAGATATCTTGATCCGTTCTCAAATTAGAGCATTTAAAGTGCGCAAAAATTACCCAAAAATCCCCAAAATGTTATTTTCTAACAAGTGACCCCTCATTTTAAAGGTTTTTGCACGCTGAACACGATAGTGAAATCGGATTTTAGATATCTAAATCCGTTCTTAAATTAGAGCATTTAAAGTGCACAAAAATTACCCAAAACTAGGATAATCTTTAAACTCTTACCCCCCCCCCCCCCCACCCCCTTAGAGTGGTCAGATTGAAATATGTGAGAAGTATTAATTGAAGACGAGAGTTCGAAGCAAAAAAGGGGGAGGCAAACGATTAGTACAACTCCTTGAATTTACCCACAGCGATCAAATAAATAAGCACTTAGTACAATTACGTAATAAACAAACGGTAGAATCAGGATGGACAAAACGTACAAATTAAAATAAATACGAAGAGAATATACATAGAAAACCAAATTTTAGACCGAAGTTTTCCTTTATTCAAAACCATAGCCATTAATTCGAATATTTCTTTGAAAATTCGCTCATTAAGTCATGCTGCATGACTGGTTTTTTTTCTTTTTTTTTCAAATTATCTTTGATCATTGGTAGTGCCATCATTTAATCGTCTTGATCCACGTGTTGACACTTTTTCTAGTGTTATTCTACAAATTGATGGTGATTTCGCAGGTATTTGACTCATAAAAAATCAATTTTGGGAGCTGAACATCTGGTACAACCTCAATTTTCCACTCCTTGGCCAAAATCGACTTCATATTCGATCTTCTCGTCCCCAAAAACATGGAAAACGATACCTCAAAAGCTCATGTTACCAAAATGTTGCTAAAACGCAAAAAGTACCTATTTTCACACACATTTTCACTCATAACACCCCTGGGTATATTCCGATCGTGCTGAAAAGTTTCGGGACACAACTAGGGCCCAAATGGAGCATGTGTGCGAAAGAACGACTTTTTTAGATCGAAAATGAAGCCTGTACACGTGATACGGCGGACGGCGGACGGACATTGCATTTTGGTTTATTATTCTGTGAATAATACACCTATGTAATCGCTCAGCAAAAAATTTTTATAACACCCCCTCAAACTTTTTTCTTTTCCGTTTCAAGGTACGTAGATTCCAAAAATGCAATGTCCGTCCGCCGTATGCCGTCCGCCGTATCACGTGTACAGGCTTCATTTTCGGCCTAAAAAATTCGTTCTTTCGCACACATGCTCCATTTGGGCCCTGGTTGTGTCCCGAAACTTTTCAGCCCGATCGGAATATACCCAGGGGTGTTATGAGTGAAAATGTGTATAAAAATAGGTACTTTTTGCGTTTTAGCAACATGTTGGTAACATGAGCTTTTAAGGTATCGTTTTTCATGTTTTTGGGGACGAGAAGACCGAATATGAAGTCGATTTTGACCAAAGAATAGAAAATTGAGGTTCTACCAGATGTTCAGCTCCCGAAATTGATTTTTTATGAGTCAAATACCTGGGAAATCGTTTGAAATCACAATCAATTTGTATAATAACACTGGAAAAAGTGTCAACAGGTGGATCAAGACGATTAAATGGCACTACCAATGATCAGAGATAATTTATTTTTAAAAAAAGGAGCGTAGTTTATTCGAGTTTTGGGGGCCAAAATTGGTGGAAACCACCAGAGATAGCTATTTCAATTATTTTATATGAAAGAAACAATAAATAAACAGCCAACATCTCTGTAGGTAGGTATGTCCAATGGAATAATAAACCCATGTGACAAGGACTTTGCAGCGTTTTTTGAATCTACACACCTTGAAACGGAAAAGAAAAAAGTTTGAGGGGGTGTTATAAAAATTTTTTGCTGAGCGATTACATAGGTGTATTATTCACAGAATAATAAACCAAAATTTCCTCAGAATGGACAACTCCACATTCACGCTTTTACTTGAAAAAGTTGGCCCATTCATTATTAAAAAAGATACAATCATGCGTGATAGTGTAAGTGCTGAAGAACGCCTTGTAGCAACTTTACGGTCCCATAGGCAGGCACTCTCTCTGTAAACTTCAATAAATTCAGAAGCTCCTTCTGTGTTCATTCTGATGAGCGGGAAAAAACCCCGAGAGCAAAATTATAGAACCATCTGCGAGGAAGGTCGCACTCATACTGGTTGAAGTTTGATCCGACAGCCCCATTCACGATCCAACTCCGTCGGATGTTGGATGTTGGACTTTCTTGTTGGGCCTCTGAATGCTCCGACTCGTCCGACTAGACTTCCAACAATCCAACAACCCCATTCACACTCCGATATCGGATCCAACATCGGATGTCGGATGACAAATTGGATGAAAAATCGGACCGTGAATGCCCAGCTTAAGCAAATGCACACTGTTGGGATTAATTATTAAATAATGGGAGTGTGAGAGGGGGAGAGAAACCATATTTCGGTGAAGACTCAGTCTGAGCTTACCAGTGCCCTGATAGCAGGAGAACAGGAGTCGCCAAGGGGTCCACTCGCTCCCCAGGCCTAGTTATTTTGAGATGGAGAAGGGGAACCACCAACCTCGGAGCGAGTGGACCCCTTGGCGACTCCTGTTCTCCTGCTATCAGGGCACTGGTAAGCTCAGACTGAGTCTTCATATAGGTAAGAAATCACATTGCTATGCTTTCCACGAAGCTAGTTTCCACGATAGGAGCTAGGAGGCTCCCGAGTCCCCAAAATAGTCTCTCTCTTAATTGTTTTGTAGTTAACCATGTTTCCATGCACATGATTAGGGTCGGGATTAAGAAATAATTACACGATTGTTTATACAAATAGATTTTATTAAAAATAATTTTCTAAATTTATATTACACACAAAATACAACTCTTTCCTTGTTTCTATTAGGCGTATGTTTTAATGTATCTGTTTTTATCTTGATCCTATAGCTAATGTCCATCTCTCCTAATTCTCTTTCCAGCCAGTAGTTTGAGCAATAGACAATCTCCGAATTTTCGAACTTTAATACGTAACGAAGTCTGTCCCTGTGATTTATCTCTTTAATGGCTGCAATTACCATTTCCGCTCCTTCGGAAATTTCTTCTAGCCGGTGGCAATCTCTAAATTTAATACGATCTTTTATTTTCTGCATGGTAATATTTTTAATTTGGGTCATATCCGCTTGGGTAAAAGGGATGTTCTTCCATACCTCTGTGTAAAACTTTAAATTTTCTATCTTAGCGAATGTGTGGTTTTGGTAATTCGTAACACCATTTGTAGTAAAAGTTACAAAAATTTCTTTGGTAGGCAAGCATATTATCTCCATACCGTTGTTATACGGCACTAAAATATATCCATCTGCAATAAGGGCTTCCCTGTTCTCGTATACACTTAAAAACATCTTTTTGTAGGAACCTTTTAAGAAGTAGACCTTTTTTACTCCATCCTTCTCCGCTAATACACCAACATAGGTAAATTTGTTCTTATTATTAACAGTAAACGCCGACACCTTGTAGACACCTACTGGATCTAGGTTCTCCCAACGGCAACAGAAATGGTTTTCTAATCCTTCCCTCAGTTGTGCTATCTTCTCTTCTTTCTCCAGAAGTCTTTTAAATTCCTCCCTTAGTGCAGTTGTCTTCTCGATAAAATTCTGCTTTCGCCTCTTCGTATCGAGGTCCTCCATCTCCTGTTTCCGTTTCCTTGTCGATGTAATGTAGGCTCTCGACAGAGGTTCGATTTCTTTAATATTGTAGGGAGATAGTTTGTTTGTTTTATTAGTTCTTTTCCTTAAAACGAGTGGAATCAAATTATCCGTGGCGACTAAACCAGCGTCCTGTATATCGATATCCGCCGGTATTGTCGAAAATGGAGTACTGCACCTAGAAAAGTAGGTCTCTCCGGCTTTAATGTAACACTTTTGTATGATTCGGACATTGTCTCTGCTCCCGTTTTCTTCCGAAACCTCTATAAAGTTAACAGGTAGGCAATTAAAACTACACGCAGAGAGGATGTAATGTACAACCTTCTTCCTGGCTTCGGGTTCTTTTGGGAGATTTATTTGTAATCCGGTCAATTTTCTTGTATTGCTGTTACCCCAATAAACATATTGGAGGATGTCTTTAAACACAAGACAACAGCTGTTCTGTAGACTCTCTGTCAATTTTGTCCACATTTTTGGAATTGAAGCAGAGTATATCGGAGCATCGCGGAAGTATAATTTACTCTCTTCTAGCAGAGTTATACAACCTTGTAGAGGACTGTAGCCTTCTCCACGGGGATGTCCAATAGCATAGTTATAAATCGTAGCTTCTAATCTCGTAATACCATGCATCTTGGCTAATGCCGAAGAAAATGTCTCCTTTAGTCTCGCATCTGGACAATTAAGGAAATCTATAATATGGTTTCCAATATTCTTGTTAACTCCTGGGCTGGTAACTTGGCAAATAAACTTGTTGTATATTTTAACCCGAGCGTTAGATGTAAGCCAGGTAAGACAATCTATTCCCACTGTCTTATCGTTGTTTACAATAACATTGGAGTTTTCCTTGTACTCTCCCTGGACGTAAAACTTAAAGTTGTTGGTTAAATATGTAGTCATTTCCTCTTTGTTGAAAATGCCCGCAAAATCCTGCGTTATGTCCAAGTCCATTAGGTAGTAATTCTCCTTCCGGAGCTGCTCCAATAAATCCGGTAATTCTTCCAGCAGTCTATCGAGTTTTACATCCGCCAACTCTACTTTGTACGGGATGCAGACTGGATCTTTGTACTTCCTTTTAATATTTTCCAAATCTTTTTCTACGACTTCTCTCGCTCCACCGGCTAGTGGGGTGTTACTTAGTAAGAGGAAAGGCAGTTTAGCTTTAACCCCATGTTTTGCAGATACCAAGACGCCAAACTTTCCGCGGATATAGCTATTAAAAGATCCACATATCTCCTTTTTAATAAGTTTGGAATTTCCTTCGCAGTCGTCTAAGCTGCATACCTTTACAAGCATTATGTTGTCGCAAAATGGCTCCGTGATTGGTCTAAGTCCATCTCCCAGAAGCGATTCGCCTTCCGTATAATTAATATTTCCGATATCCGTAACCAGATTGCTTCCCTTTAAATTTTCCAGCAGGAACCACAATCCAAATCTCTCGTCGGTAGGTTTTACCTTCCTTCCATAAAGTTGGGACACACTAAAAACTTTAGAGCTATCCATGTTAACACTTCCAACGATCGCCGAAAACTAACTGCGATAAGACTCTGGCAGCTCATACTTATAGTATCGTGGAACGGTATGGATACTCTAAAGTACCTAAAAGTAGCTAAAAAACGTGGGGAGGGGGGGGGGGGTTATAAAGGCGTACAAAAGGATAGTTGTAACCGAATTAAATATCCAAGGATACCCTAAGGGGGGCCTGGCCGGGGCAGGGGTTAATGGGTTAACAGTGTCCTGGCTCAAGCTTGGCAGGTGCGGGACCCCCTGCCACGGCCAGGCCCCCCTTAGGGTATCCTTGGATATTTAATTCGGTTACAACTATCCTTTTGTACGCCTTTATAACCCCCCCCCCCCACCCCTCGTTTTTTAGCTACTTTTAGGTACTTTAGAGTATCCATACCGTTCCACGATACTATAAGTATGAGCTGCCAGAGTCTTATCGCAGTTAGTTTTCGGCGATCGTTGGAAGTGTTAACATGGATAGCTCTAAAGTTTTTAGTGTGTCCCAACTTTATGGAAGGAAGGTAAAACCTACCGACGAGAGATTTGGATTGTGGTTCCTGCTGGAAAATTTAAAGGGAAGCAATCTGGTTACGGATATCGGAAATATTAATTATACGGAAGGCGAATCGCTTCTGGGAGATGGACTTAGACCAATCACGGAGCCATTTTGCGACAACATAATGCTTGTAAAGGTATGCAGCTTAGACGACTGCGAAGGAAATTCCAAACTTATTAAAAAGGAGATATGTGGATCTTTTAATAGCTATATCCGCGGAAAGTTTGGCATCTTGGTATCTGCAAAACATGGGGTTAAAGCTAAACTGCCTTTCCTCTTACTAAGTAACACCCCACTAGCCGGTGGAGCGAGAGAAGTCGTAGAAAAAGATTTGGAAAATATTAAAAGGAAGTACAAAGATCCAGTCTGCATCCCGTACAAAGTAGAGTTGGCGGATGTAAAACTCGATAGACTGCTGGAAGAATTACCGGATTTATTGGAGCAGCTCCGGAAGGAGAATTACTACCTAATGGACTTGGACATAACGCAGGATTTTGCGGGCATTTTCAACAAAGAGGAAATGACTACATATTTAACCAACAACTTTAAGTTTTACGTCCAGGGAGAGTACAAGGAAAACTCCAATGTTATTGTAAACAACGATAAGACAGTGGGAATAGATTGTCTTACCTGGCTTACATCTAACGCTCGGGTTAAAATATACAACAAGTTTATTTGCCAAGTTACCAGCCCAGGAGTTAACAAGAATATTGGAAACCATATTATAGATTTCCTTAATTGTCCAGATGCGAGACTAAAGGAGACATTTTCTTCGGCATTAGCCAAGATGCATGGTATTACGAGATTAGAAGCTACGATTTATAACTATGCTATTGGACATCCCCGTGGAGAAGGCTACAGTCCTCTACAAGGTTGTATAACTCTGCTAGAAGAGAGTAAATTATACTTCCGCGATGCTCCGATATACTCTGCTTCAATTCCAAAAATGTGGACAAAATTGACAGAGAGTCTACAGAACAGCTGTTGTCTTGTGTTTAAAGACATCCTCCAATATGTTTATTGGGGTAACAGCAATACAAGAAAATTGACCGGATTACAAATAAATCTCCCAAAAGAACCCGAAGCCAGGAAGAAGGTTGTACATTACATCCTCTCTGCGTGTAGTTTTAATTGCCTACCTGTTAACTTTATAGAGGTTTCGGAAGAAAACGGGAGCAGAGACAATGTCCGAATCATACAAAAGTGTTACATTAAAGCCGGAGAGACCTACTTTTCTAGGTGCAGTACTCCATTTTCGACAATACCGGCGGATATCGATATACAGGACGCTGGTTTAGTCGCCACGGATAATTTGATTCCACTCGTTTTAAGGAAAAGAACTAATAAAACAAACAAACTATCTCCCTACAATATTAAAGAAATCGAACCTCTGTCGAGAGCCTACATTACATCGACAAGGAAACGGAAACAGGAGATGGAGGACCTCGATACGAAGAGGCGAAAGCAGAATTTTATCGAGAAGACAACTGCACTAAGGGAGGAATTTAAAAGACTTCTGGAGAAAGAAGAGAAGATAGCACAACTGAGGGAAGGATTAGAAAACCATTTCTGTTGCCGTTGGGAGAACCTAGATCCAGTAGGTGTCTACAAGGTGTCGGCGTTTACTGTTAATAATAAGAACAAATTTACCTATGTTGGTGTATTAGCGGAGAAGGATGGAGTAAAAAAGGTCTACTTCTTAAAAGGTTCCTACAAAAAGATGTTTTTAAGTGTATACGAGAACAGGGAAGCCCTTATTGCAGATGGATATATTTTAGTGCCGTATAACAACGGTATGGAGATAATATGCTTGCCTACCAAAGAAATTTTTGTAACTTTTACTACAAATGGTGTTACGAATTACCAAAACCACACATTCGCTAAGATAGAAAATTTAAAGTTTTACACAGAGGTATGGAAGAACATCCCTTTTACCCAAGCGGATATGACCCAAATTAAAAATATTACCATGCAGAAAATAAAAGATCGTATTAAATTTAGAGATTGCCACCGGCTAGAAGAAATTTCCGAAGGAGCGGAAATGGTAATTGCAGCCATTAAAGAGATAAATCACAGGGACAGACTTCGTTACGTATTAAAGTTCGAAAATTCGGAGATTGTCTATTGCTCAAACTACTGGCTGGAAAGAGAATTAGGAGAGATGGACATTAGCTATAGGATCAAGATAAAAACAGATACATTAAAACATACGCCTAATAGAAACAAGGAAAGAGTTGTATTTTGTGTGTAATATAAATTTAGAAAATTATTTTTAATAAAATCTATTTGTATAAACAATCGTGTAATTATTTCTTAATCCCGACCCTAATCATGTGCATGGAAACATGGTTAACTACAAAACAATTAAGAGAGAGACTATTTTGGGGACTCGGGAGCCTCCTAGCTCCTATCGTGGAAACTAGCTTCGTGGAAAGCATAGCAATGTGATTTCTTACCTATATGAGTCGCGATGAAGGTTATCACTACTGTTACCATCCACTTCTCAGGTGTGTCAGGTTATCTTCATTAGACCCTGCGCCAGCTCTCTCCTTTTACCCCTACTTACAGCTATGTCGACTACTGATGCACAGCAAATTCTGAAAATTTTCAGAAGTCGACACCCCCTGTCGACTAATAAATATGAGCCAAAATTTATGTCAGTAGTCGACACCCTCCCCGAACCAATCAAAACATCATTGGATTCGCAAATAAACTGAATAAATGTTGCCTAGAAGCAATAAACGACACAGAAATTTAAAAGATATTGTCGTGAGTCCCTCCCGGGAACACTCCACCAGCAACTTTAAGCTCTCACCAATATCCTCATGTAAAACTTACTTTCCGCTAATAAACATCTGAGTGGGGAGACAGGCAACAGAATCCAGGGAACACAACCTGGAGCCCCACTACCAACTCCCAACAGGGAGTTGGAGGGAGAGGCCTCCAAGTCCTATATAACCCTGGATCCTGGAGCTTTAGCTTCATTCGACACTTCCTCTAACCAGCTCTCTCTTCTCTCTCTCTTACCTTCCTCCTCTCAGATGATCGGTGGATTACCGCCGCCTGGGAATTTACCTCCTACCTTTTCCTCTTGTCTAGATGATCGGTGGACTACCGCCGCCTAGACAAGCACCTCTCCTCACCTAGATGATCGGTGGATTACCGCCGCCTAGGTAAATTCCCTCACTCACCTCTATCTCCTCCCAAAGTCGTAGATGATCGGTGGACTACCGCCGCCTGCGACTTTTCTCCTTCACGCCACCGTGATGAAAATTCTAAATTCATCACAGATATTATTAAATGTCAGGTAATAAGAGTGAAATACACTTACATTTCTAGTCCGTCCTTAGTCAAAACGCCAACAATCAGCATAGAAACGTGGTCAAACGAACGATAGCAGCTTTGAGCGCTCTGGCGTCCTTTAAACCCGCGTGTTTCTAAGGCAACCTTATCTCTCTACACTGAGAAGAAATAGTATAATAGGAAGCAACAACTAAAAACGTCAAACCATGTCTTTATCCTTAGCTTTTGCCCACTTTTGAAGAGGGTGTCGACTATTAGTGCAGTGTCGACTTCTGACGCATTACCTTAATTAGTATATTTTTCACTCCTGTTAAATTTCTTGAATGTTGTAATGTAGTTGGGTGCGCTCGTGAAATAAATAAATCAATAAATTGAATAGAAAAGGAAAATAACTTTGGACAGGTATAATAAATAATGCATTCTATGAATGACCTAGAACTCAGGTGGGGAGTTCAGGAACCCATCCAAGTCAATGGGCCTGTTGCAAAGCATCGTCTACATTACAGGATCCACGATTTCAAGATTCTTAAGAGAATATTTCAGCTCCCCAAGGATCGTAGTACTGTTAATACTGCTTTTTGTAGTACTGCTAAGGGCATTTAAAATATAAAAAACCTGTAGCTGGAATTTGCAGTGTTTTTCATTTTTCTCTGCTACAGATTAGTGCCTTTGGTATTTTTGAAGCGTAAAAAACTGCGGCCACCGGTGTCAGCAACGGGACTTGATAAGCAGATAATAAATACGGTTTCACCACTTTTTTTTTCACGCTATCACTTTTTTGACAGCCGTCATCAGTCCAAAGACCCCACGGCGCGATAAGCCCCCATACCACACAGCCAGCTTTACCGTCTTTTGTACCATTGTTTCTTCCTTTCCCCAACAGCCTGTGTTACTGTCATTTCCGACGCGAGTTTCCGTTTACCGACCGATACCCCCTCTTACCACTACTTCTGGCTCACGCTAACTTTGTTCCAATGTAGACACACACCAGGCCTCGCTCTCGCTAGTCTCCGAAAACTTCTCTTGTGGCGGCCATCGAGGCTTTCAGGACTTTGCGAAACTCAACTACCGCGGTCTCGTACAGTCGCCGAACACACTCTCCACCCTTCTCGTACCATGTGTGGTGGCATGGTCATCATGTTTTACATCCGCCTCTCACCGAGACTTTACCTCAACGAAACACCTACCACCCACAAACACTCGTCTACACAGGTTCATTCGTCTTTGGTGACTGGAATTCATGGCTCAAATAAATGTATCAAAGGTCCCAACATCATAAACCCCCTCAATTTCCTGTCGCTGTTTGACGAAAATGTTGACAACTGTAGACGAAATGTTGAAAAACTAGACGACAATTTCGTTCTTAGTTTTCTCAGCAAAGAGAAAACAAAACACCTAGTAGGTACCCATATACAGCCTTCCAGAAAACAAATGTCATGATATCATCCAGAAGCTTTTCACAACGTGATACTGTATACAGGTTCGTTGCTGGAGTTGTTTCCGGGGAGGGGGGGGGGGGGTCTTAATAAAATGTAATTACCGTAGGAGGGGACCCTAAAGGTGGAAACAGACTACCCTCACGTCACGTGCTCTCATGTGATGTCATGTGCAGTTTCACATCACGTGATGTCACGCGTATACGCACACTGGTATCACGACCTATCATCAGTTGTATGTTGACGGGCTCAAAACGTGCACCACCTAGTGATTTTTTATTGTTCCAGAGGCCAAAAGATGGTCTCCTCGAGTAGCAATTCAGAATGGGAAGAATTATTGGAAGTAGTTGCTAAGTTCGATCGTATTTGGTAGTTCCAAACGGGCATGGATACATGAGATAAATGAACAGAGGGAGGAATTAGGGGAGTTTCATACATTGTACCCCCAGCTGTTGAAAGACCCAGATCGTTTTCGAATTTACTTTCGCAATGGAAAAGAAGAATTGGACTACTTACATCAGTTGATTGAAAGTGACATCATGAAAATGAATGAAAATAAAGAAATCAAGGGAGCGGACCGAAGAAAAACGTAGCTCACCTCAACTCACGCCACGCCGAGATGTAGTTGTCCACACTTTGTATCACGTGATATCACGTCCGCGCCCCATGGCATGAGCGTGAGAGCATGACGTGCCGTCAGTGTAGCTCTCGTGAATGAATCACCTACTGTTTTATGGGAAAACTTAGAACCACACTTTGGTGACGTGACAAGACCCCTCGTGACATCACATGAGAGCACGTGACGTGAGGGTAGTCTGTTTCCACCTTAAGACCTAATAAACATCAAGACAAATTACACAATTATACTGCATTAGGACCATCGTAGTTCTGTGCGATCTCCTGCAGTTATTCAGAATTTCAAAGCTTAGTGTTCTGTTGCATTGGTAAAATCCAATTTTTCTTCCCCGCAAAAGGTTTTTTTTGACCTGTGTCACATTTTTGGCAAGAGCTCTTTTATTTCAGCTTAGCAAGAGGTTTTTTATTTCAAACTCCTGAAGTTCTCTGTTATCTACAGCTAGATTCCATTTTTCCAGGCTTTTGACACTTTTTCTCTCGTTTACTTGAAAATTACTTTCTATGTCAAATTAAAATTTATTAAGTTGGTACCTACTCTTATATTGACTCCCAGCACCTTTTGTTTTGTAGAGTCAGAGTGTGGGTGGTACGTTGGTCAAAGTACAAGTCATTTCTTTGGTTGTTGAATCCGGACACACTTGGTTACATTGGTAGGTACCTACTCTTAAGTCACTCTTAGGTAGGTACACCTAAGAGTGCCACTTGACTGTATTGATTGCAGTGATTGGAAGTGCAATTAATTTCTTTGGATTGCATTAGTAGGTACCTACTCTTAAGTGCTCTTAGGTACACTCTTAAGTCAGTGTGTTTGGTACCTACATCAAAATGTTTTGTGCCGTTTTAGAGGTACATAATAAATAGTGGGTTGCGAAATCCGTATTTTGTGTTTATTTTGAATAGAGTTGAAAAAAATCATAAGACCTCGCACTCTCTGCGCGAGAGACGTGGAAAGTCGACAGAAAAATCGGAACTTCAACATTATAAAGTACAAATTGTATTTTTAAGACAAAAATAAATATACATCAAGAAATCAATCAGGAAGCATGAAGAAATATCGAGAAAGGAAGAAATTAGAAAAAGTAGCAACAACTCTCGAAGTAGATAAACCGAAGAAATCAGTTGCAGATCGATGTAGATTGTATCGTAAGCGACAAAAAATTCGTAATAAGAGTAAAAATACTGATTCTTGGGCAAAATGTTTGTTTCGGACGAAGTTGATAGATATTGAATAACCTCGCTTATCGTAAAATTTCGTAACGCATTTTTGGGACATATACTTTTTACACCTGATATTTATGTACAGTAGAACCTAGAATGAATTCGTAACGCAACTTTTGTGACACCTTTATACTTCTAACCTCGCTTATCGTAGTCTGTCGACTACAAATTTTGACGACAATTTGCGTGGACATAAAAAAATTTCCCCATGAATTAGGTATTTCCATTTTCCATAGATGATACAAATTTTATCAACCGCTGTAGTCGTTTACCATTCAACTCCATAGTCCGTTTATTTCTATTGAGACGGATAGCATCGCTTCAAACTTTTAAACAGGCTGATATCAAACAACCATAGTTTTCAACCAAAATTTCGTAACTTCGTAAAATTTCTTTAACTTACCTAGGTTTTGGTTCTACTCGTAATACTCAGCCCTCGTAAAATACATTTCCGTAACGTACATCTAGCTGAATTCGATGGTATTTTTGGCTCTGGCAATTTCAATGCATTTCCCGCCCAGTTCACCACAGTCCTAAAGAGAAAGCTCGTCAGGAACATGAATAATGATAACCCGAGCAAAATGCTGTAGTTGGTGAGTTCTGTGCGACTATGGCTGCCTGCTGCAAGAACTGCCTCAACTTGAATCTGTACGCTGCTCTCGTCATCATCCTAGTCCTGCTGATTTGTGGCCTCATGACTAGGTATCACTTCCAGCGAAATCAATAAAAATCGGTTGCGGCCCCTTGGTTGTCGTTGTTGATGAGTGGCGGTGCGCGAAATCGATATGGTGTTGTACGTAA
Organism: Leptopterna dolabrata; assembly: GCA_954871275.1. NCBI lineage: Eukaryota > Metazoa > Arthropoda > Insecta > Hemiptera > Miridae > Leptopterna > Leptopterna dolabrata. Next base: position 17,726,197 of record OX940985.1, read on the forward strand.
AAATAACTATGTACCTACAGCCTTTTAAGCTCTAGTCTATAGCTACTAAAGCTCTTAATCTATAGTTACTAAAGTTTTTGATCCACGTTTGCGTCTTGATAATACAGTCGGTTTATTCCATCATAATTACTTATTTATTTAATTTTACAAATTCATTTTATGTTGTTCTCACGATTTTTAGAAGCACTTTGAGAAGATATTTCCCTTTGTTCATTTCAAGATGGCTATTGGCTATGTTTTTGTTAGTGTTTTCTGAAATTTGCATGACAACCAAAAAACGCTGCAAAGTCCTTGTCACATGGGTTTATTATTCTATTGGAGTTCTAGAGATTCTTGTTGGCTGTTAAATTTATTGTTTCTTTCATGTGAAATGATTGAAATAGCTATTTCTGATGATTTCCACCAATTTTGGCCCCCAAAACATGAAATAGGTACGCTTTTTTTTCAGATCATCTTTGATCATTAGTAGTGCCATTTAATGGTCTTGATTCACCTGTTTACACTTTTTCTAATGTTATTGTAGTGATTGGGAGTCGGATAGACGAGTCGATCGATTATGAGAGAAAGGTTGTTTATTGATGGCACCCTGGCTCTTTTATATTCCCCTTGACAAGGTCAGAGGGGGGTCGGGGGGTCCCCACTCTGAGTAATAGCATGTTCAGACACAATTTGAGTTGTGGAGGAGCAGCCGATCACAACACTGCTCCCCCCAGAATTTAAGTAATTTTCAATTTTAATTAAATTTTCTTGATGTCGCTGTGGCTGTGGCCGGGCGTGGGAGGTGCGTGTGTTGGGTCCGAGTGGGTTGTGCGGGTGGCTGCTATGGTCATTGTCGTGGGGTGGCGGTGGGTCGAGGCCGATTAGTGGCGTGGGTGCCGGTGCGGGCGCGAGATATCCCGCCGGTGCCGTATGTGGCTCGTGCGGTAGCTCGGGCGCTGTTTTGCGTTGGCGTGCGAGGCTTGGACTTCCTGCGGGGTTGGTGCGAGCCGTGGGCGGTGCGGCGGCGAATTGATGGATCGTGAGTGGCGTACGGTAGATCGTTCGTGGTAGCGTTTTGTGCTGTTGAAATCTGCGTGTCGGCAGTCCACGTGAGCGTGCGGTCGTGATTCGATTGTGCTTGCGGCGAGTTGAAGACGTAGAATCGTAGCGGCTCGTGGAGTGGTTCGATTCTGCAAATTAGTGAGGCCACGGAACGTGCGTTGGTTGAGATCAATTTGCGCGGTGAGTCGGTAGTCCACGTGAGCGTGCGGTCGTGATTCGATTGTGCTTGCGGCGAGTTGAAGACGTAGAATCGTAGCGGCTCGTGGTGTGGCTCTATGCTGCAGTGATCTGGACCATGCAGGTTCGGAAGGTTTAATGACCCCCGCCGCTAGTAATTCGCCGAAATCCGGTGGTTTTCGGCGAAGTTTCGCATGGCACGGGGGTCCCTTCGTGACGATCTCGTGTGCGTGGTTCGGCGCGTCGCGTGTACTGTTGGAAGGTTCGTAGCCGTCGAAAAGGGCTGGAAACCGGGGCTCATTCGCTGTCGTTCTCGTCGGTGATCGCCGGTGTCGTCTACTGTGAATCACTGTTGTTTCTTCGGCGACGGTAGCCGCTTGAAGAGTTGGTGCGAATGGGAGAAGGCGATCAGCGTGTTTGGCGAGCCGGGTGATGTCTTGTTCTTCGTGTGCCGCAATGTGAAGTCGAAAATTCTCGTGGAGGGCTCGAAGAAAGACGTGTCGGACGAGTGGTGCGGGTGTGTCGGCCGGAAGTGCTCGGGTGAGTCGGCGAGCGAGGATCGACGGTAGTTCGTCGTCGGATGTCGGCTGTAGGAGGGCGGTGAGCCGTGAACCATCTGAAGGTGCGTGTGTCGCGAGAAGGCGTGTTTTGAGCGTCTGGTAGCTACTGGTGTTCGAGGGGCTGATGTCGGCGCAGAGGTCCGCTTGTCGAGGTTCGAGAGCGAGGAAGGCTCGGGTGAATTTCGCATGTGGCGTCGTGAGGCCTTCGTGTGCGAGGATGATCTCGAGTTGGGCGAACCAGACGTGCGGAAATGCGGGGTCAAACGGCTGGAGCTTGAGAAGTGAAGGAGCGCTCGCTTCGGGTGTCTTGCGGTTTCTGCTCGGTCATCTTCGTTTTCTTCGTAGGTGCCAGTCCGTTGAGGTGTCAGCAGGAAGTGTGCTCGGCGCCGGCGTCCGTTTCCTTACATAAGGATCGGTGATGGTGGGGCGAAGTAGCGGGAGGCGCTGCGATAGCCGTCGAGGCGGGCGTCGGAGTGGGGCGCCGCTGTGGCGTCGGTGGGGGCCGCGCGTGGTGGTGCTCGTTGAAGTGGAGGCGGGGCTGCGACGCTGTCAAACGGCGGGCGCTGGCGGTGTAGCTCACACGTCGGATGTCACCAGTGTAGTGATTGGGAGTCGGATAGACGAGTCGATCGATTATGAGAGAAAGGTTGTTTATTGATGGCACCCTGGCTCTTTTATATTCCCCTTGACAAGGTCAGAGGGGGGTCGGGGGGTCCCCACTCTGAGTAATAGCATGTTCAGACACAATTTGAGTTGTGGAGGAGCAGCCGATCACAACAGTTATTATACACATTGATGGTGATTTCAGACAGTTTTCCAGGTTTTTGACTCATAAAAACCAATTTTGGGAGTTGAACCTTTGGTAAAACCTCAATTTCCGCGTCTTTGGTCAAAATCGACTACGCTCATGTTACCAACATATTGCTAAAACGCAAAAAGTAGGTACCTATTTTTACACACATTTTCACTCATAACACCCCTGCATATATTCCGATCGGGCTGAAAAGTTTCGGGACACAGCTAGGGCCCAATTGGAGCATGTGTGCGAAAGAACGAATTTTTTAGACCGAAAATGAAGCCTGTACACGTGATACGGCGGACGGCGGACGGACATTGCATTTTTAGAATCTACGAACCTTGAAACGGAAAAGAAGAAATTTTGAGGGGGGTGTTATAAAAATTTTTGGTGAGCGAATACATAGGTGTATTATTCACAGAATAATAAACCAAAAGTTCAAGCCTGAAAACGTATCCTTGTTTTTCCGTGAAGCCGAGATTTCACAGCGATAGAACAGGGTAATAAATTGGCGTGTGACGGTATCAAATACAATTTGAGTATTTATTATTTTTAGTATTTATTTGAGTATTTATATTAGTCTAGTCTTCCTACAAATGCCGAAACTCTATTTCACAAAATTGTCGAACAAATTATGTAGACGTCTTCCACTTTCTTCCACAGATCCTTCATCTCGTCCACTTACTGCTGATCTACTAATCTTAATGCTTATATTTTGATCTTAGTGTTACTCGTACAATCTTGCTGATTTTACAAAGCTCGCTTATATTGATAAAGATATTTTATTGAACTCGAGAGGCTATCAATGCGCAATAACGCAAAGGAACAGAAGGACTGAAAACAGTGGAGTAGGAGGGCATGTTGGCAACGACAATGACCTGATTGATACTTCCGTGAATTCTATATCTTGTGGCAGCAGATCAACTTGAGGGATGTACACTTCGTAGTTGCTCACTATGGATTTCTCGCGGAACTGAGTGGCGTTGATTTCTTTTTGAAGTCTTTCTGTAATGCCAGGGACGGCGCTGACAATATAGTCCATGTACGGGCCATCGATAGCTATGGCAAGGGAGCCGCGGGGATGTTTACCGTTGCATAACACTGGCTCGGCTAACAGACCGTGCAGATCTGGAAACCAAACGTGTCTCTCTTATTTGATACGAATGGTGGAAAAACAAAAATACACACTCGTATCTCATTGACTGTTAGATTTATAACGACATCACGTCTGTAATTAATAACATCAATGTTAGTTGCTGGCAGTACTGACTACCTGCTACGGAATCAGATATCGACCATAATATTGGTGGTATAGAGAGCAGACATTCGTTCACAATCACTTTTCTTTCTTGTTCTCTCCTTAAATGTATCTCCGCACATGAAAATACCTACCTCCGTAATTGGAATATACCTACTCAGCTCTTTACTGAGTTACCTGCATTATTGGTGATACATAAATATAAGTTTGAAGCTTTACCTCCATCGTGAATGACTGGGGAGCCGTGGAGACCTCTGCAAACTGTGTCTATATAGTTGTCATCACATAAACAAGTGAAACGCCTTCTTTCTTCTGAAGGGACGTTGAGATCTATGTTTGGGAAATCTTCCACGCAAAAGTCTTGGTCGCACTAAAAGGAGAAAAAAAATCGTTGTTCGATTGTAATCAGTAGCTAGAATGTTCTTAAAACTGTCGAATACCTATTTAGTAATATTTTCAAGTAGTCATGAGGGAGTCATGACATGAGTGGTGGTGCAGACAATACCGCTGTCTTCGGACTACGGGCAAAATGGCCGCAAACGTTCTTACTACTACTACTACAGCACAGGCTTCTAAATTGTCCTCACAACTGATTTGGCCTAGACGGCACCGACTGCTGACTGCTGACTACGGATCTCGAATGGTCTCTTCACCTGACTGCTAAATCTGCTGACAGGCTGCTAAATGTTTTCAGGAGAAGGAATTCAACATTCAGAAGTTGGACGAAATATGAAAATAAAACAATGAAAAGAACGAGCAATCTCAAGAGCCTGTATCAAAGATAAAATAGGTACCCATTTCAGTGAATAATCTCCTCTTGCATAACAGCAGTTCCTAATTTTTGGTTCTTTGTCATTTCGTAAAATTTGTTTCTGTCTCCACTATACTGCAAATAACCTACAGATGATATAATTATGGTCAGTCAATTGCATTATATTTATAATGATTATAAAAAGCTGAGTGTCCGTTTTACATACCAGAGTAGCTCTGAATCCCGCTCGAATGAATTCTATGTCAATTGGGTTTCCCCATGGGTCGATGAATTGTCTTTTCACCACATGATGGTGTTTGTACAAGTACGATGGAATAAATACTGACTGAGGCGATCTTGCACGGTGCACTGCCCACATGTTTGACTCTTTAACTTTCTTGAGATATGTAAGGAACAATGATTTTTATTCAAAATATCTTTTTATCAGTATAAAAATATTTTATCTATACCTTCATGAAAATCTACAGAAAAATCAACAAGTGAGTAATTAAAAGAGTTTAGTCTTAGATTTAAAACTGATATATTCTTCACAAGTTTTTGGGTAAATGGACCTACCGTAGATGTAGGTAACCTGTCGTGAATTAATTTGAGGATTTCAGCTTTTCCTTTATGCGGACCATTACAAATACTATTTACTACAGTTACTCTCAAGTACTGGGTATCGAGAATTGGCTACATCACCAACAAGCATCGTTATTGAGGTCGATTAAGTACCTTGTCATTAAGTGTCAAGTCGTATGAAATTGGTATGGGAGGCCAAGGAACATACATGCTCACGGTTTGAAGTTTAAAATCTGGTATGAACCTGAAACACGTTAAAAAAAAGTTTTTTTTTTCAGAATAATTCTTTTCAGTCCTTGGATTGTTATTGGAAATTATTAATCCGGTATGATTCGCTAACTCACTTCAGCAGTGCAATATTGGTCCTTTGCTCCCAGGACTTGTTGAACGTCGCGGATGCATCTTTGTAGGCCGCCATGCACTTTTCATTTGGAAGTTGCCCTTTCCCTTTTTCATTTATCAGTTTGTACTTTGACGCAACAGAGAACGTGATGTTTGGAGCGTCAATGACGAGCCAAATGTTCTGTCCCAGGTCCTCTGTCAGGGCGAATGAAGCCGGATCGTATTTTGCCCCTGGGCCTAAAATCCAACTGGAATAAGCAGCATCTCAAATATTAGGGGTCCTAAATGCAGAATTTATATGAAATTGTAAGAGTTCAGATATCCTTGACGGGTGGCAGGTCATGTACATAGTGCACATGCGAATATCTAGCTACAGTAGTTACTGGTGTCCGAGTAAATTAAGAAAGAGCCTCTCTGTCGTTCGGCAAAAGTATTTCCGCATTCCAGAAGCTTCATATAAGATTATGAATTAATAAAAGCCCAATTATCGCTGGATCTTTGTCGTGGCTCAAAAAGCTATATATACCAGGAATTCTGTTGATCCAACGGTAGACCCTTGGAATTTCATTCATTTATTAGGTGCTGCATAAATGAAGCTCCCCCGTTTAATTTTTCTGGTAATTTTTAATTTCTGTAGTGTTGTTCCATTCATACTCATCCATACACATTCCTACTACCATCACCTCATTCGTTTTTCGTAATTATTTTGTTCAGACCAGCCAGGACTAGCTACTAATCATTAAAAATTTGGGTAGTAGGTATGTGTTCTCCACATCCTACCTATTGTCGAATAGGTACATAGCTCCAGTGTCATTTGAGCTTCCATGTTCCATTGACTAGCAACAGCGTATTCACTCTCTCGTAATGGTTGGGACACTGAAACTTCTGAAGTTAAGTATGGTGAATTTATGTTGGTGTAAAATTCACCATGAGAGGTGGAGGTAGTTTGGATGTAGGATAGGTTTGAATTTAAGGTTTGAATTTGATATGTGTAGTTTTGATGTTGTTGCGGTTAAGGGCGAACCTCCACCGAGCGTGTGTTGATAATAGAATTTTGGTAAGTGAATTTTGGATGAGTGTGTGTTTGCGGTTAAGGGCGGACCTCCGCCGAGCGTGTAGTATATTTCGCCAGTTTGGTTAAGGGCGAAACCTCCACCATATCCTGACTAAATTTATGTATACGTATGAATTTAGAGTGTGTGTTTTTGCGGTTAAGGGCGGACCTCCACCGAGCGTGTAGTGTGTATCATCAGCGTTTGGTTAAGGGCGAGACCTCCACCATATTCTGATGAAATATGTGTGTGTGAGCGAATTTAGGAGTAAATTTGTGAAGGATGTGTAGCGGTTAAGGGCGGACCTCCACCGGGTGTGTAGTGTATTTCATCAGGATTGGTTAAGGGCGAGACCTCCACCAAATTCTGATGAAATGTGTGTGTGTGAATTTACTGTGGAATGATTGGTGTTAGAGTTTAAGAGTTGAATTTGGAGAGAGGAGGTTGAGGATAGAGAGAGGGTAGCCAGCAGCTAGAGAAAGTGTAGAATGGCGAAAATGGCGCAGGATCCGGGGTTATATAGACCCTGAAGCCACCACCCGGGTGGTGGGGCTCCAGGTTGTGTACCGGGTCCTGCGTCGGTTGCCCCACTCTTACCGTTTATTGCCAGTAACTTCATTCTACGGGTTGTTTTTGGTGAGAACTTAAGTCTACGGAGTTGGAGATCCGGGAGGGACTCACGACATTAAGTATTTAGCATTGTGCAGATACCATATAGGCAGGTTTAGGTGCATCACTGAGTGGACATAACTCATTTACTTGAGATAAGAGGCCACGCAAGAGCAGACTGTCATGACTGTGTTGATGGTCAGAATGGCACCACCACAGTTCCCTTCTCGGTAATGATCGAACCTTTTCGTCCCGAAAAGAAGTATGGAGAAGACGTCGTCACTCTGGATGATCCAACGTTCAGGAATATCATAGGCAGCTGTCGGTAACCTCTAAAATGAAGACGTAAGGTACAATTATTATAATAAGCGTAATTATAAGTAGATAAATACATAGTATTAATACACAATACATTTACAGTTATGTTACATTTCGGGATGTCTGATAGAAATTTGCCTATTTGCACTGTTGTAGGAAGGTGCCTACCTCTCTCTTCATCGCTTCGTCAAGTTTCGGCTTGTATGCCAATTTTTCGTTAAAATCATCCACTGCCACCTGATCGTTGACGTATTGGGACCAGGGGTCATCGTCATATTTCACCTTGGGCTCCCCGAACACCCAAAGCAGACCTATCACCAGTACAATCTGAATTGGGTTCAGCATAAATTGTGAATTAGCCATTCCAAAGCAACTAAGTTGGATTCGCAGTCTTCGAATTGAAAACGCACCAGTTCAGTTTTGTTTACAGTTCGGACATGTGTTTTCACGGAAACCAAAATTTACCATTATTTCATAATAATAATGATTGATTTCTAATGGTTTCTACTTACAAAAATCTAGGAAACTAATTCCATTCGGTTTATCTCACGGGAAGTCAACTCGTCGGAATGCTCCCAATTCATATGTCAAACGGTCACGATGCCGAAATTGGTACCTGCCCCCTCTTCTGCTCCATAAAACACAACAGTATTCCAAAGGTTTGTTTGACCTATGCCTACTATCCATGATTGCATAAATTTTTTCTCATGTAACGGGGAAATTACAGTTTTAATTATGTTTACGGCATCTGTCAAACATTTGGGATCGTTCTGTTAAATAGGATCTGAAGAGAAAAAATAAGAGGCAGAATGGCAGAAGAGTTGATTATGTACGAGTATGTATGTACTAGATATGTGTATATCTAGTATAGGATAGATTATGTGTATATCTACTAGATATTATATAGATGTTCAGATTGCGCGAGTTAATGAAACGAGGCTTTAGCCTAAAATTAATGTAAATTGGCAAAACGGCGGCTCTCCCTGAATGATGGCAGGAGGGGAAGGGGCGGATTGAGTTATTACTCAACGGAAGATGCGAATGCTCAGGAAGGATCGCTTGAAATTTCAGCCCTCTTGGAGACCTGGAATGAAAAAGAAAGCGGAATGTCATTATTTTCCACACTTAGTAGCAGGTACGGTCACGTACCTAATATGAAGTGATCGTATGTCCAAAAAATGTCTGTCTAGTGGGTGGGGCTTTTCTGGTATATTTTTATACCAGATAACATACCTTGAAGAAACCACCCAACCCATCTACCTTTCTAGTGTAAGGTACATACCTATATACATATATTATAGTTACTAGGAATTGCGCGCGGAACCAAAATCCTTTCCTTGATGTCTGAAACTCCAAATGCGAGTATAGTGGAGGTTGAGGATTATGGCATATTCAAAAGAGGTTTCTCTATGAATACCGGTTCCTTTTTCGGAACTAAGCAAGCAGAATTATTTCTGAACTACTGAGTGTCTGAATTAGTAGAAGCATAATTTAGTTTTAGCTCATACCTATTTATTAAATAGTACCTTCCTGTTAATAGTAGAGTGCATCTATCTAAGGCGGCGCTATAACCCCTCCTGTTCCACTATGCACCTTAGCAAAATCCTGTGGTTTATGGTCTCACCCGCCTGAAATCATATATTTAAAATAGAAAATACAGTGTTCCGTTCACTCCTTTCTCATTCTGGGTTAGTCTTTTTATCAAACATAATTTTCATGTTCTGTCGATTCAAATCAGTTGCCTTATTATTTCGTCCATTCTGTTTAGAATTGTCAAAAATGATTCATGGATAGTAACTCCAAAAAATTCTTTTCCAACTTCATTACATTCATCACTACGTACCTACGTCGGTCGTTGGAAACCCCAAACCAGTTCTTCTTAGTAAAATAGGCACCTAAGTAATTGTGAAATCTGTAGTTAGTAGATTGTTAAATTTTCATTCCCCTCGCTTATCTGTGGCCTCATTTTGATGTTAAACGTGTATAAATATACACATGTGCTGTGCACTCTTCGTTATATTAATACTGTATTTATGCTGATTCACTGGTAAGCCTGTTTTGAATGGTAAGATTGAAAGTTCTGGAAATGTGAGACACGCAGCTTCCTCGAATCCATTAAATGGTCGGGTTAGCAAAGGTTTAGTTGAGATATGTACCTCGGTGGCATTTGCTGGAAGTATGAAGGCCAATAAACTCGAATGGCGGCCACCGTGCTAGAATTCAAATTTCCGTAGACCTCTCAAGTCGCAAGAGAGTAGTGTTATATGCAAAACTTTCAATAATGATTGAAATTTACTCGCAGTCTAATTTCTCTACTAAATATGAATTTAGAACTAAAACTAAGGACTTTCTTGTGTTAAGATTTTAAGCCTCATACAACACCACTACTTGTGAGCTCCAAAAACTCTGATAGCCGTACCCATCTAACTTAAAACTTAATTTCATTTCAAAAATAGGCTCAAACGTGTTCAGGATTGTGAGTAATAGCTAAGTTTTGATATTCTGCGGTTGGCAATGGAGAAACTACGGATTCATGAGGAAAAAACGTTTTAAATAAATTTCTCTCCTAAATTAGGTGGTTCAGAACCTCCCAAATTGAGAACTGATTCATACTTACAGTTTGGCTAAACTGTTGGAATATGATTAGGATAATGTGCCTAGTATGAAAGAACTTGTAGTTCAAAATGATAATATTTGTTGCAGAGTAATGGGCCTGAGTCTGTCACCACTCCGTCGGCGGCATGTTTTGTTCGGGCTCATCTTGATCTTCCTCCCATGCACAGTCTTCATCCTCATATCCACACCGGGTGAGTCACCTCGAACTTTACATAATTGTGTGATACAGTTGATGAAATGCAACAAAGCAGAATGGTTCCGAATGCATTTTACTTCTTCATCAAGTATGGTTCCTTATTGTAAAAGCCTATACTGACTTTTCTGCGACGATCTGGGATGCCAGTAGTTAACACATAGTAACCCCTCTAGAGCAAAATAAGAGGTTACGTACTTTGAATGGTTGGTTAGTGGAGTAAACTGTGGTGAAATAAAATTAATGTGGTATACCAGAATTGAATAGGTGCAGAACATTACAGGACAAAAGCAAAAGAATAATTATTGCTTTTTGGTTTATTATTGAAAATAATAAACCTTTGGAATCGAGCATGAACAAATTTATTACCCCCCCCCCCCCCCCATTTGATTTGGTTTCCGTCTCAAGGTACGTAGGATCCGAAAATAGAATTAAAAAATTTCTGTCCGTCCGCCGTACGTACTTCGCACTTCCCTTAGTTACCAAGAACCAAAATTAATTAAATTTGGTTTGCATGTTTCATTCGGAATCTTAGTTGGTCCGCGAAGCTCGGTTTTACTGTCTGTCATCTCTAAGGGGTGAAAAATAGAGGTTGATTCCCGAAAGCCGTAGCTCGGAACTTTCAGTAGAAGGTTATGGTTTGTTTTTTATCCTTGTTAAATAGATCTCGAACTCGAGAATTGTTTGAGACCACCGGGAGCATTGTACGTCCAGCCGTTTGTTTGCACCGAAAAGCTTCGTCAACATGATCGTGAATGAAACGGTATACATCCAGCTAGATATCATTGCTATAGGGAACACTTAATTATAATCACGTATGGCTGTATGAAATCAAGTTGGTTATTACGGTATATTATTTCTTTTGAAGAATGATGGTTATTTTGAATTCATTTGATATAGGTACTTTCTCAGTTTGAACAAAAGTTTGTGCTTCATGAATAACAAAAAATATGTAATGCCTAATGATAGCATTCTTGTTTCCACCGCATGTTTATGAAATGTGATTGCCTGGCTGGCTCCATACTCGATTTAGGGCTATCTTGTGGGAAGCACCACAGAAAACAGTGATCTACGCAGAAGGGGCATCTATACAGGTAAATAATAAACCGTTGTCACTTATTATACCTAGTGAGTCAGTCAGTTTATTTTAATCGTTTTAAATCACATTCTTTTGTCCATGTGATGCGTTAATGAGTTCTTCTTATGATTTCGCCCGATTGATCAAATCAATACAACGCAGTGTACCGATCTATTATTGGTACAACAGCAAAAGTAAATATCTGCTATCATAAGAGGGAAAACTGAAATACAGAGGTTGAAACTGAATGATGTTTGAGCAACCCTTCCGACAATATCCGCCCTCAGTTTATTGGAAATCGCTTCAAAGCTGCCTTCATTCAGTCACAATATTTCTCAAAGCGCCCCATGTTTTTATTGAGGTCGAACTCATGCCTCCAAGTACCTACATCAATTTCTTCCTGTTTTCGATGAGGCGCGCGCTTTTGATGCCCTATGCTTCGTCTAATATACTCGTATACTTGGCTTTGTACCTTCTCCTTCTACTACCACTAGGAACTGTTCTAACCTCGCTGCTCCCGACCTGTGTGATTCAGTCGAATTATATGAGGAGTTCGGGTGTATTATGCATAGAGTAATATTATACAGTACAACATAGAAGGATGTTTACATAACTTGTTCATATATAGATCGGTATCTTGAGTACTAAACGGGTTTTATACCAGCAGTATTTTACACTTTACGCAGAATGGACAAGAAACGTTAACCCTTCCAGAAAAAAAACAGAGGGTGGGATCCGAGACTGGTTGTTTTACCGAGTTTATTTTCAGAGTTGTCCAAACCAAGTTTATGCACGAGAAACTCAAAATTCGAAGGCATAATTTGAAGCAGTTACTATGTATTACAGATTTTAGTGTTTTGCTGGCCTTCTTTTCTTGTAAAGAAAGAAAAAATAAATAAATAAATAAAAACAAAGGACTCCCGTCATACAAAATGAAAGAAAACCACCCAAAGTTGAGACAAAGCTGGATGATATTTACCCGACGAACTCCTGTTTTGGAGGAAAAACTTCCTTCTCGCTGGTAAAAGTTAGGAATACGGTTGGCGAGAGCGAATAGGAAAAGTTTGAGTGGGTGGCGGATGAATATACCTAACCGGCTGTGTTACGTGGAAGAGTTGTAATTAATGTCAAGCCCGACCCCGGGAAAACTGTTGTAATCTTGCCCCGATCGATTTCTTTGGGTCAACATTTGCTGGTACATTCATAGCATTTCATAAAGATGTTGATGTCCTCATGTTCGTTAATTTAGGATTGCTATTTTTCTAGTTAATGTAAAGCTTTGTGATATAATCGAACAGAACAAAATAATATTTCTTTAACCCCAAAATTTGGTGGTAAAGCATCAAGGTTTACCTAGGTACTTAGAAATTAAACAAGCAGTTCATCCGGCGTGTAGGTACACGGCTTATCAAAATTTATCCGCAATATTGAAATCTGGCATTAATTTGGGATGATGCCTAAAACTTTTCAAAACACAGACAACAGAAAGGGAAATTGAATGCTTACAATTATTTCATTTGCGATTGTGAAAAATTAATAGTAGGAAATAATAAAAGTAGTTTTCTCAGTAGAAAAGTCGTTTTCTCTGTAGAAAAGTAGTTTTCTTAGCAGATAGTAGTTTACGTATTCATTATTGTTATTTATCCAGGCGATGCTAGTACTAGCGAGTGAAAAATAGGGTTGGCAATACGCAGTGCATAGATTTGTCAAGAAAACGTTTTCACTTAGACAGACGAAATTAACTGTCGGATTTTGATCAATTCTGTATGGGATCAATCTTATCCTCCCACCCTCAATATTTCAGCTCAAGACTTTTCACTCGTATAACAGTTTTGCGTATCTAAATTAGTTTAAGGAATTTCAAGGGTAATGCTTACAGAACGCTGACCTAGAGATAAGGGGAATATATACAGAAAATAATAAACTGTTGTTTAACAATTCGCGGCATGTTTTTACCAATGGGTACCTTAAATAGTTAGAAGATATACCTACCTAAAGTGTTTGGTCGACATTTATGTGACACTCGGTATAAGGGGTTATGTAAGTGGTCGATGCTCGATAGTCGTGAAGGGGCCTGAGTTCGAGTTCAGGCTGAGTAACGATATTTATTCAGAGAGAGGGTTAAGGGAACCCCTTTACCCCTTTACCCTTAGCAAATTAGCATGTTGAGTATCCAGAAATGCTTCCTTGTGATACTTAAGGTTAAAACACAAAAATAAACTAGGTAGCAGTTCTCACTACTATTTATATTTTATTTTACTATTATTTTAGTAGGACATTTTAATTGTAGCAATTGTATATTGACAGATATGACGGGGGAGGAAGCTTTGGTGGAGCGGCTGGCAGAGTTGCAACTCCGGCTGCAGCATCTGGACGCTATGTACAGAGCGAGGGAGGAGGACGTTCAGGTGCTTAGTCACCACCTTTCTCAACTCCTTTCAGACTCTGGAAACACCACAACTCTCTCCGCTGAAGCCAGGTGAGTCTTCCAAATGAACCAAGTGATAGGGAGTTGTGAATATCTGACTTAATGTATTCCATGGATTACTAGGTTGGGCCCAAACTTTAGTTGATAATTCAGTTTCCAACGCCACTCTACTTTTGATCATTATGGGATGACATTTGATTTTAAAAGTGTATAGGGTTTTCCAATAATTTCTCACAGGTCATACATCAGCGCACGCGGCGACGAAAGTTGACGTAGGCTTTCGATTGAAACTGGAAAGAGAAACCACCTGGCCTGGGCGCCCAAATGAGTACTCATAGCATGCATACGGCCTAGGTGGATACAGGGTGTCGTGGCCGCACAGTGATGTAGAAATCCCAAAAAGTTGGCCCGAAGTCCTGGAGGGGTCACATTGCGGCCACACTTGATTTCTAGAGGTTTTTAGCGCGGATGTAAACGAACCTAATATTCTCACTTTGCTCCATCAGACACAATTTTGAAATGTTGGCAAAGATTTTGGTCAAAAAGTCATACTTTTCGTTAGTATTTCCCAGGTGTTTTTCGGGGGGGGTCTACGGTTTTCATGAATGTGATCCTTTTTTCGAAGGACCATTTTTGCTTCATGTTATTTTTGTAATGGACTCTGGACATCAAGAGTTCCATACGGAATGGAGTGGAGTGGAAGTTCTCAGCGTAATTGCCCTCTGTGGAAGCACGGAAGAGTGTGCTTGTGCCCATTTGGGTTGGTGGGCAGAATACTGTGACTACTGAGGCTGTAATAATTTATTACTGACCCACTCGGGCGATAAATTAGGCGTTTTTCTCCAGTTTATGTGTTCTGGCACCTACCCCCAAATTAACAGATCATTATAATAATTCTTTGATGTAGATATTGTGCCTAGAAGTTCCTAGGATTGCCCAGTGGTTAATACATACTTATTACCAGGCTCTTTTTCAACAGGGGCATAGTTATGCAATCACCCGCACGACCGCAAGGTCTTGAAGGTGGGGTTGGCCAACGCGCCGTATCCCAGTCCGGCCCATAACCCGCAGACCCTACAAAAGGGGTTGGCGTTCCGTATTTTTGTGATGAATCAAAAATTCGTAGCTCCAAACGAGTAATTTATTTTGTGTTGCTTTGAATTTTTTCAAAATGATGACATGTTCGTGACTCAGTTTTTTAATTTGTTTGTACGGCACACGTCAATTTAGGTGGGTTATAAAATCGAGTTGTAAACTCACAGGTGCTCAAATAAATCAATAAAATTTCACCAACAAAAAACCGACTTCAAAAGAAGCTGTATGAAACTAATAAGTAAAGAATAATTTGTTTGCTGAATAATTTGTGAGATAAGGGTTCCCGCGACAGTGCATACACAAGCTAATTTAAGGTTTGATCCAGGGCGCTCTGAAAGGCATTTTACGTAAACACCCAATGTTTTGAAGCCATTGCGGTAGGATTAGCACGCTTCCCTCGAAAATTTGCTTACAAACGGCACTAATCCATATTGCCAGCATTTCCTCTTCCTTTAGAGCAGCGTCTTCATAAATGCCTTGAGTCGTTGTGTGATAGGCTACGAATGGCGCGGATCTGTCTTTCGGTTGGCTAAGCTTCAAACTGCCACGTCGAATTAAATGGGCGGAAGGTTGAGACAGATCTTTGACGTTGATTCCCCTGTCAAAAGAAAATCGCGGAGCTCTGAATGGAACTCTATACCGAGGCAGGAGAAAGAGCCCATCGTCTGTCTGAATTGATTGCCCCCTCCTTCACATCTCTGCAGTCAGTTTCATGCGAAACTTCCTCTCAACACTCGACCCGGTTTCTTTACAACTTCCAGGTACAAATCGTCCAGCTCAACCATCCAGATATCAGAAGTTTACAGTCCTGTATTTTTGTTTTGTTTTCATGATAACTGTGTCATGTTTTGTAGTTTTGGCGAATCTCTTCAGACATTTAGCCCAACTATCAAAGACGTATCAAACGAGGAAAAATTTTGAAACCCTGGGCCCCAGTACCTTCTATGTGTACATTGTAATTATTTGAGAAGTCGATTTTCAATGTTTTGGTTTATTATTCTCAATAATGAACCTTTTTTCTATATTTACCGACCATTCTAAACGTTTAACCTCGTTTTTGACATCTCGTCGTTTCACGTAAGACGCAGCCGTGGGTATTGGCTGAAGAAATATTTATCCTATGCCCGGTTTGTTTAAAATCTCATAGTCTGCATTACGATTACTGGCCACCTCTAGTGACAATCGATCCCCGAACAAAAAAGTTGGAATCCCGCTCTCCAACGGTGCAGCATACGAGATTAAGCAATGTTAATTTCTGTATAAAATGGCGCGGTTCATCCTATTTGGATCATGTGGCCCGTAAGGAAGAAACTCGTTTCATGCCCCCAAGAGAGCCACCCCGACCCAAATTGGGACATGTGGAGGCACTGGAGAAATTACATGATTACCATGTAAATAGAATACGGGCAATTTCAGTGTAAATCGAACTGGTAGAGAGAAGCAAAGGCCTGTCCTCGCGTCGGATGTTTGTTTCATTGAGGTCTTTCAGGAACTGTTTATAATTACAGAGGATGGCATACAGGCTACACCTGGGATTATGTCCTGTTACCTAACTTTTAGTACATACCACTTAACTTTTTGAGCATTTCTTTTAGATCCTAAAATATCCTAGTAGCATTCTAAATCCAGCCCTTCATTTTGAATTTTTTTCTTGAATATGCAGGTTGATGTGGGTACCTATGTATCCAAATAAATTTGTCTTTCTTTGGGTTGAAATCAAAATTGAATGGAAATGTCAGTATCATTACCTACCAAATCTGAAGGGTAAGTACTAAGGCCAGGTATTTTGGTTTAGATACCTATCGACATCTATTAAATGGGTCGCTTCGGCGTTTTGTGCGGCAAAATCGCAATAAATCAAATAAAAATGGTTCTCTATAGATTTGGGAGCTTATACGAAATGAAGGTTATTACAACTGCCAAAAATATTGACAACGATTAAAAATTGATTTTTTTAGGGAGGCACCTGTACCTTAGAAGTGCTTAAAAATATAAAACATTACCTCCATTCACAGAAAAAAACACACAAAAAAACGGGAGAATGTAGTGAGGTGGAACAATAAACAGTTATTGTTCTAATAACAACAAGTTGGGCAGGAAAAAATGAATGTTCAAAATCTTCGAAATTCTGGTATTACCCGGTACCCACATAATCAATTCCTAGCTGTAGGGTCAAGTTGTTACTTTGAAAATTCGTTCATTAGGTCATACTATGCTTTGAAACCTTACTCCTGAGCACTGTGATGGGAATTCATTAGTTTATGCTAGTTAGGTACTTAAAAACGGTGGTCAGCTTCCCACCTGGAAATCAGTAGATATCTACTAGGTACTTGTTGTCTTCTTTGCAGGTACCTCTTGAACAATACGGCTGGTCGGCTGCTCAGGCTGCCGTCTGCCTACCATTTCCTCCCCCACCTCCTCCTCAGCCCTTCAAGTCTCCGCCCAGCTTTGGCCCTGTCTAAAGGCCGTACAGGAGGTGAGTCTGAAATATTTGGTGGGTCGTAATACGTAAATAATATGTGGTGGAGGGAAGGGAAATAAGGTGGGACGGATGTGGCATATCAGTAGACCAACTTTGGTAGCAAAAACTTCGAACCTTACCTGCCACCACTGTTGCCTTTTGAAGACAGAAATCCCTATTTATCTGTATGGCTCGCAGCATCCCTATGAGTTTGTCATTGATCTAAAACTGTGGTTGTACAGTGGATGGTGCTAAATTTGCATTTGCTCTGTACTTGGTGCGAATAAATTTTAGGTCCGCACCTTTTGTTTTTTCGTAGGTACCTATTAAACCTTCCTCCTGTGAGATGAAACTATTCTGTTTTACAGTAAACTGTCACGTCATATACCAGTTTATTTAAAATCATGCGAAACAAAACATCGGAAGATTCGACTTTTTGAACGAGGACTTCAGTTTCAGATGGATGAAGTCTTGGAATGCCTGCGAACGCTTTTTAGCAGAGGCTTGAAATATATTGAAATTTGTATTGCCAGTTATACTTGTTTTCAGTTTCGGTGATTTTGGGCGTACCCACGGTCAAACGAGAAGTTCAAAGTTACCTCCTTTCCACCGTCAGGAACCTCATAGAGAGCATGAACAAGTCCGAGCAGGACGATACCATCATAGTCGTACTAATTGCGGAGGTAGGATATAATAGTATTTCTTATGTACTTATAATGCGAATTTTTGTTGAAACAAAAATGTTGAGTGGAATTTTTCTTGAAGTTTCTCACTCTGCAGGTAAGGCACCCGAAACACAGCTTGAGACACAAGATTCGAAATCTAAAAACTCTGCAAATTATCACGTAAAGGTTTATTGCTTACCTGTATAGATGCCCCTTCTGCGTAGATCACTGTTTTCTGTGGTCAGTACCCTCGAGCTGCCCCCAGGAAAGCCCTAAATCGAGTACCGGAGCCGGCCTCGGAATTTCATACAATGTTTCATACAAATGCGCGGGATTCAATAATTCAATCACTAATTATTTGTAGTTATTCATGAAGCATAAGACAAATAATAAACCGTTGTGTAATAATTTATTTTTATAGGTGCCTCTTCTAAGTAGATAGGTAGTATAATAAACCGTTGTGTAATAATTCACCGTTGTGTAATAATTTACCGTTGTGTAATAATTTACCCAGTAATACTTCAACGATTGATCAAGTTGAAAAAGTACCTATCAACAAAATCCAAAAGAACCATCTTTTTTCAAATGAAATAATATCGCAGAACAACCAACTCGACTTCGTATAGCCGTCCGTGATATAATCAGGTGCTCCCTAGCAATGGCGTATGGGCCGGATTTATACCGTTTGATTCACGATCATGTTGACGAAGCTTTTCGGTGCAAACGAACGGCTGGTGCTCCGGGTGGCCTCATAGAATTCTTTAGTTCAAGATCAATTTGAAAAAGTAAAAAAAACCATACCTTTCTTTGGAAAGGTTTCGAACTACGGCGTTCTGAACATTTCAACCTCTATTTTTCACCCCTCAAGATGACAGACAGTAACGCTGAGCTTCGAGGACTAATTAGACCCCAAACGGGGCCTACCCAAATTTCTTTAATTTTTGTTTATGGTAACTAAGAAAAGTGCGAAGTACGGCGGACAGGCAGACATTTTTGTATTGCATTTTCGGATTCTACATACCTTGAAACGTAAACTGTCAAATTTGGGGGGGGGGGGGGGGGGGTCAACTTTAAAAAAAATTTCATACTCGATTCCAAAGGTTTATTATTGAAAATAATAAACCAACACGTCATTATATCAATTATTTGGTGAAGGAATTCTTGGATCTTGGGATCAACATCCACATGTCATAAATATAAGGTAGTCGATCGATGTAAGGTAATGTTCGATCGATATAAGTAATCAGTCGATATAAGGTAATCGATCGATATAAGGTAATGTCCTATAAGGTAATCAACATCGATATAAGTTAATGTTCCTGTGACTGGTGCGTTACACAGGAGCTCTGAAAATGGTGGGGCACCAAACCAGAACACAAAACCAACAGATTTGTCTACAAAATACCCCAAGGCAGCAACACCCTTCCCTTATTTACTGATTGAGTGGTATTCAACAAAGCTTATCTCTTTTAATGAACACTCTATTGTCGAACAAAAACTTCCACAATTTCTACTGCAAATTAGCCACGGAATTTATGTGTTATAAAAAAAATATAGTAAACTAAAATATAACAAAACTGACCCATCGGCCGGTACCTACTTGAATGGAGAAGCTATTGACTTCAAGCTAGGTAGTTATCTGTGTGTTAGGACGTCGATCAATCCACAAGACCACAAACAGCAAACAGGAGAAAATGCACGTATGTACCACAAATACAAATCTGTCATCAGAACCGGACCGAAAGCAAAACGCACACAATTTGACGCAAACAATTGAAAACTTACTACTGACTCAACAGAGAAAGCTAATATACCTAATTCGCGAGACAACAAAAACAAATCAGAAGATGAAGCAGCAGAAGGACAAATTAAATTGAAGGGATTGAATCGAATGTGACAACGGACTATTCTATTTTGGAGTAGAAATCAGATTTGGGGGCAGGCCCAAAGTTGGCGTGGCTAAAAACATTTTTACTCGACTGAGCATGCGCGGATGGGCCACTTTTCTCAGTTGCCATAATGACACTAGGTCCCAGGACCCAGAACCTACCTGTCAGTTTCAGGAGGCTAGGTTTCGATTTCGATTGCAGGACATCAATTACTGTCACTTTATTGCGATAACATGCTTGGTCGGTAGAGCCCATCATGGATGCTCTAGTAGAATATTAAATATCCATAGAATTTCCATTCCATAGCCAGAGAAATCTGGCGAGTCGCTGTTGAACTTTGTGAAAAATGCTAGGTACATTGTACGGAGAGAAATTCAAATGCCAACTGAACAATGGAGTTTTGTCTTACTCCTGTATTTTTGGGTGCAGGGGCAGTGGCCTTTGGACGCAACGCCCCTGCACAGGAGTATAGTAACTAACAGGAGAAGGTGAGATTGACAATTTAACACCCTGCACTAGTCACTACTGATAACGCCCCGCCCCGTTCCGATTTCTAGAACTCGAATTCCAAATTGAATTAATTCAACAAGATGCATTCATAGCTTTCTGTTCCTGCTACTGAAATCAATGTGTTGTACTTGCAATACATCGAACCTCGATCTTTTTCGCAGGATATGAGTTCAAATCAGTATATTTTTCGGAATGCTGTAATTGGCAGTTAGCAATAAGAAAATGTTAGGAGGTTTAGTTCCTTTTCAACAGCAATTCAGTTCCCAGTTCGTTATTCGGTCATGTTGCATTAACGAGTCCTGAGAGAGTCATTCGGTTTAATGAATCCCATAACCCCTTCACCATCACCCGACCGATACTATAACGTGAAAAAAGGTTATTTCTCCGACCTTTTCCCCACACACCTCGCATTCAACGGGTTAACTCGAACAAAGAATACAGTGAGAGGAGGGGGATCCCCAACGTGAAAACCCAGGTTTCCATATGTTCTCTGCCTCCACATGGCAGGTGGCTTCTAATACTGCTCGACAATGCCCGCGCTTTCAATTTCATGAGAGCGCCAAGCTATTCCAACGACACAATCTGCTGTTGCGGTACAAATATATGGAGGTTGAGTATGTTGGTGACACTCTACAATCCCTTGAAACTGTTGTATCCGTGTATAGGACGTTCTAGAAATACCCGCTCCTCACTAATTTCTCCAGGAAATGGTGGCTCAGTTGGTTTTAGCCATCATTGACAAGTATTTTCTTATTAGACAATTATTGTTCACTCGTTGTTGACTTGGAAACATCAACAAGCTGTTTTTTATTGTTAGATCCCCTATTGGTTTATTATTTTCAATAATGGTCCTGGAAATACTAACAAACTGTTTTTTATTGTTAGATCCCCTATTGGTTTATTATTTTCAATAATGGTCTTTTGGAATTGAGCACGAAAAAAAATCCTCAAAATTCGGTGGTTTGCGTTTCAAGGATGTAGGTACCTACCATGGACCGAAATTGATAAAATTTGGCTTCTAGTTTCCGTTTGGATCAGCGAAGCTCGGGTGAGGGGTTCGTGTAGCCAAAATGGCACGTTATAGAAGATGGGGCCGGTGGAAAAAATACATATTTATGTAACTGCAATTGCCCTGCCGTTTTCTGTACTCGATTTAGAACCTCCTGGGGAAGCACGAGGGTAGGTATTCACCACAATATGGTTTTATGTCATAAAACAGTGAGCTACGCAGAAATCTATACAGGAAAATGTATAGGCCCGGTGTGTAATAATTCGCACTTCTTTTTCTGACAAATCGATCTGAAAAATCGAATGGGAGAGAAGAAATACTTTTTCTGACAAGACCTGTCTGCCAAGTTAATAAATGGCTTTCAGTTAAAAATAACCAAGAACTGCTGCAGTTCTAGCGCTGTCGCTGAACAACTTCTTAAAATGATTTCAATATTTGCAACGTTTTTGACGAAGCTGTGCAGTCCATTATTTATTAATGTATGCAATTCTGTACAGTGATTTGTGTTTATGAATATTGTTTGCAGACTGAGGAAGAGTACGTCTATTCCGTGGTCAACGATATCAAAATACAGTAAGTACATAGCTCTGCCTTACTTATGTCGCATTTAGTTGGCTTTTAGCTCAAATTCAGTCAAGCTGAATCACTGCATGATTCCATTTGGATAGTTTCTATGGGTTTCTAGCTTCTATACCATCATTATATTTACGTACCCACAGAATAGTGTATCTAAGTAGTAAGGATTGCAACAAGTAGTTCTAATTCCAGTAATAGCTTCAAATTATACAAAGGAAAGCAACAAATTGGGATGTACGTAGGATATTAATCTGGTTGGTACCTCACGGTCCATCATCTTGTTGTCTTCAGTTTTCTATATTGACCTACTGATTCTAATCAATAAAGGGAATCAGGTTGGTAGGTACTGAATGAATCATTCGAGGCGACTATTATTTGCATGAGGACTTGGGCTGTACCCATAGCCTTCACCTAGCTGGAAACTTGTTAGTAATTTATTGTTGAACCTGTTGAGTGTTCCTACACTTTAACAGCAGGGGTTCGGTTGCTGGAAGAGCATACTACTGGGTGCTTAATAAAATGCCCCTTCTTCTCCCCTACCGATTTCCCAATTCAGCTCGACTAATTTCCCTTCAGTAGAAGGAGGGGAAAAAAACTACTTGAGGCAATCTGTGGTATCCTCATCTCTGTAATGCAATAGTATAAATTCATAATATTGTACCTCATCTCTATAGTGCAATATTATAAATTTATACTACAGTATTATAGAGATGAGGTAGGTACCATAGTATACAATAGTAGGGATACAATATTATAAAAAATGTTCACTATTGTATTATAGTTATGTACCCACTCAAGGTATAGTTTACAGGTCCTCAACCATACCGATAATAACTATGGTGGTATAATTGACCCATAGTTATACTGGCAGGTTTTCCAGAGTGATCTGGGTACCGGTTGAGTCTTAGGGGGTACGGAGAAGAGGAACTGTTATCTTCATTTTCAAGTCATGAAATTCACATTTTTTAGAGCTAAGTGCGCACACCAGAGCTTGAATCATATTAATAGTAAAATGCTTCGTAACGTGGATAGGAAAGTGTTTCTTATTTTTTCAATAATTGACGTTTGGGTATGTACGTATGTTCTCCGATGCGCTCTGTTGTAAGTTATGTGAAATAACGGGATCCATATAGTCCGTATTCCATGGTTGCTAGCTGAAACTACCCTGAGAATGGCACCATAATCCTCCAACAACTACCACGAGCAATAGTGCCCCAGACATAGTATATATCTTTTCTATAACTTTCATAAATTCATTTCTTCTTCAACTCTCTTAAACATTCTCATTCTGGGTCTCATCAATGCAAAGACAGTCTGAAATGCCTACGATTCCATTAATATAGATGAGGGAGTATTTCAGTGTATTAACCCTGGTTCTCATATCCTGCTGG
This sequence comes from Leptopterna dolabrata, assembly GCA_954871275.1. Classification (NCBI taxonomy): domain Eukaryota; kingdom Metazoa; phylum Arthropoda; class Insecta; order Hemiptera; family Miridae; genus Leptopterna; species Leptopterna dolabrata. Next base: position 17,749,594 of record OX940985.1, read on the forward strand.
GATGTGTTTCCCGCGGTAGAGGAAGGGTGCATTGTAACTTATTCACTCGGTTGGGAGGGGTGGAATCGATATTGGAGGAAATCCCGATCAAGCTCTAGCAAGATCCGGTTTTCCATGAGAACGCCTCCGACATTCAGGCAGGTGATTTTAAGTAGATTCCGGCTCCTTCTTTCCAAAAGGTATACAAGTTACCTCACCACCACCCTTTATGTTCATGTATATGGATGTAAATGTAGGATGGATATGGATGCAAATGCTACTTAGATTTATTGAATACAAAGTTTTCAGTAGACAGCCAGGTATTATTCTTTTTCCCATCCCACTTCCACTGTGAATAGCGTTGATGGCCTGAGCGTTGGAGGTGAAAAAGAAATACTAGAGGCCCCTCCTGAGGTGGAAATTGAACCTCGCCCCTGGGAAATTATACGGACTGCTTCCAATCCCTCAAGGTATCTACTCCACCATTCTCTTGTTCATCTCAAATATTATTATTTCATGACGTGCCGCCGTTTGCACCAAAGTGCACACCCCCTACTAGAAACCCTCTCAAAATCGACCTGTTTTTTCGACCTCTTTTGTAATTTTACAGGGAAACCCTTCTATTTCCAATAAATTAATCCCTTTAAGCCTTCCAAGTGAACCTTTAGCGCCTCGACTGGATCCTTTTGGAGTGCATTGTTCAGCCTTTTTTTCCCCCTGAGAGGCTCATTGTTGTTTATTGAGGTGGATTCACTGTTCCGCTACACCAATGGCCCGCAGCCATTTTCGTGACTATTTTAACCCAAAGAACCACCCAATCTTAGCATCGTTTTTAGTATAATAAGTAAGGGCAGAATAAGGTCAGTTGGTCGAGAAGAATAGAAGATGCACTAGCGCTCCAAGCGGGATTTGATTTGAGCTAGTCGGCGATTTACCTCATATTACGTCATTTCTAGTGGGAACTCGGAAGTTCAAATTTCACACTCGTTTTCTGCCTATACTTTCCGACAAACACCTCTTTATGTGGTAAATAAGTATTAATTTCCGTTTTTGAACGGAATTTGGCCCCAAAAATGGGAATTTGTAACCCACGAAAATTGCCCATTGTTTGAGAAAGGGTATGGAAGGTTGGAAAAGATTGATTACTCAATGAAAAATTGTTAAATTCATCCTTCAGTGGTTAAGCGCAGTGTGAAGGCTCAAAAGAAATTCGGTTGGAGATTTTTTTATCCTGAGGTAAAGTTTAAAATAGTAAACACAAAACCATGAAAAATTAATTAGATTTATTATGTATAACTTGTAAGTACGGTCAGTTCATTAATATGGAAGGTAGAAACGCGAGAATGTATGAATCAGGTTGAATGTAGTAGTAAACATAAAAAATGCATTGGTAGGTAGGTACCTCACTTCTGTTTCGTAATGAAGTTGCTGAAAAAATAGATTAGTAAATGAAATCAAGTTGTAATGATGTCTAACTGATTAATACGTTGGAAAACATTCAGTGGGTAACTAAAGGGTAGAACGACTTATGAAACCTCGCCGCAACGTAATTTGAGAAGATTGGTGTTAAATTTCACAGTAATGGAGCAAAGTGCTTTGAAGTTGGCCATCACAGGATGTGAGAGAAAGTTGTGTTGGTTCCCCTTTCATAAGTGTCGATAAGGCTGGACAGCGTCATCCTTGAGCAATGATCTTTTAATTGAGTGCCCACATTAACCTCACTGCAAAGCTATCAATGTCCCTACTTTATGTAGTCACCTGTATTCTCGTTAACTGAAGGTGAATAAAGATTTGATCTGATCGTATTCTCTTCGCAAATAAGGCTTCCTACCTATTCCATCATCAGATGCTCATATCGTCTGTCGGCTCTGAGTTCTTCATCGAATGAATTTGAGCGTCTTGCAACAATTTTCAACTACAATATGTTGACATTCCGTAATACTCGAGTGTAAGAACCTTATTGGCCAACTTTTATATACTTATATTAGTAGTTTTTGGCTACTGGAAGTTTCGGTTTCCTTACGTAGACTAGTAGGCATGATGATAGTCCGCACGTTCGCGAAAACTATCTGCCTCGCCTAATAACGGTTGAAACCGCCACAAGACGGTAGGTTGAGATGAACAGACTTAAACACGATTGTGGTGGGGGTGGTGGGGGCTGAGTGAATCCCTCAGGACTGTAAAATGCCTCTTGATAAATCTTCGTTTAGTGGCTTCCATTAGTCAAACTCTCCCTGAACCCCCACTGCCCCCTCCCCACCTAGTCCACCACTGCTTGAGGGAAATGAAACTCGAATGACGCCATGTTGCTCTTTTCAACCCTCTTCCACTTTTCTCCTTCCTGTCTAATCTACTTTTCCACGACCTAATTTAACTGTCAGACTTACAACATTCTTCATTCATTGGTTTCAGTTCATTTGACAACGGCTAATTCGGATAGGTACCGGTAGCTATTAGCAGAATATTTCAGTCCTAGTAGGAAGGAAAACCCGTTGTACTAAATACAACGGGCTCTAGAGCCGTGTACGCACTTGTAATATTCGCCCGTTCCGCTCCTCCGTTCCGAACAATTCAACGAACTTTTCATCGAACATCGCAGCGCTCCGAATCTCGCTCCGTACCCACAGGAGGGTGATCAGGGGGGTTCCTCAGTCATGGCTTCTCAACAGCAAGTGGCCGCAGCTACGTACATTGTTATAGATGCTATTTTGAAAAAAAAGAACAGAAAACCGCGTTGGTGGATAACGAAGTTGTATTCAAACCGAGAACAATCTGGTGGGAGCAGCCTGTTGGCTGAGCTGAAGTTTCAGGAGGTCAGCGGGCTCTACAAAAATTTGACTCGGATGCATCCGACGGATTTGGAATTTTCGCTCCACAAAATAGGTCCTAAAATGGCGGAAATTCAAAGAACTGCACTACGACGATTTACGGAATTATTGAGGAGATGTAGAACGTTCGGGAGAGTGGAGCGGCGCATCTAGACCCCGTCCACACTAGGCTCACGCCGCTCCGAACATTTCTTTGATGCGCAGGGAAAAACCGCCAACAGAGCGACCGGACTGCTCTCCGTTCCTCAGATCCTCATTCCTTTGAAGTTATGCCGCCCCGAACCTGCAGAGGATCGGAGCGGAGGAACGGAACGGCCGAATGTTACAAGTGCGTACACGGCTTTAGGCATCGAACAGAAGCCACGAAAAATTCGCACTTGATAATCGCAGTTTCACAAATTTCTCATTGGTAAGAACTTCTGTCTGTGTATATGTCATATTTATGTTCACTGGAAAATTATGAAAACTGGGTCCACCAATACTCATATCGATTAGTCTGACGATGAATCTCGTCGCTACCCAGGAACCCGTCGTGAAATCTTCAGTAACTCGGCTTCTAACAAAGCATCACCCCGGACACTTCATTCTCAAGATTGGACACAAATTTTAACGATCGTATTATGATTCACATTGGGACGTTAAGAAATATGAGGGCAACCACCTTCATCAACGACGATGAATCACGATCGTCGAAACGGCATGTCCCACTAAAATCGTTTTTGTACGGTTGAAATCGCCGTGAAAACTTCTTTCCAATAGCACCCACCGTATTCTGGTTGGATATAAGATCAAAGAGAAGGTCTGGAAGATCGAGCGATAACCTATAACCTGGCCCCTGTACTCGCTGATCACAATGAGACCACACTAATGAAAATCCGTTCAGCCGTTGGGCCCTGATCCGACACACACACTCACAACTCACGAATTTATAATGCCTACATAATAGGATCTGTAAACTAAGATTCTGTATTATAATAAATTCAGTTCTTGACGACTAAGGCCGGCAGGCGCGGATCCAAGGGGGGGGGGGGGGTGTCACAGGGGTCATGACCCCCCCCCCCCCCCCCCCCCCAGAATCAGCCTGCATTTCAAAAAGCAGAGCTGAAGGAATTGTTCACAAACCCGAAAACAAAAAAAAACCAAACGAAAACGAACCCAGTTTTTGTGAAATCAAAAAAAAACTATAAAAAAATCTAAAAAGATTCGATCAAAAATGTCAAAATTAGTCGAATATAATCGTACACTTGGTCCTACCAATGTTACTTTATAATATACAATTATGTCAATAAATTTACCTTGGTGTATCCGTCAAATTACACCTTGTTTATTTCTTCTTATTTTTGTTAATTATTATCTTGTTTTTGTTTCGTTCTCGCTTTCTTTCCTGCCAAATTCAGTAAAAACGATACTGAACTCACTGAGATCAACAATAGATTGTTGTGGTTTCAATGTTTTGATTTGCAAACTCTGAAGTTAGCTACGCTGCCATAAAATGCGCCAATTTGTTTGAAAACACATTAGGACACTTTTTTAGAAGAAAATTGAAAATAAATACATTTATCAGTTAAATAATTAATAGATATTGAAAAATATTTTTTACATAAACAATGAATTTTATAAATAAATACAATTAATTTTGTAAGTAGACAAATTGGACGAGTTTAGGCATAAGGTTGAAAATTCGGTTTGTATTGTTCGTTTGGTTATTTTGTTATTTTTTATATTGTTCTACCCTGTGACCCCCTCCGGAAAAAAATTCTGGATCCGCCCCTGAAGGCCGGTCCTCCACTCCTCCACTGGAAGCGATACCGAGCGACTGATCCCATTGCGGTGAAATATATTAGGGGGCACGCGTATTTGAGCGATGGACTTCGGGCGATAACAAGCGAGGGCGACGGATCCCGTTCGGCTCGTTCCTTCACCACCACCACAACCCCACACTTCATTACCACGGTACTGCACTGCTAGACTACGCATGTTTAGTCATCTTTCATCGCCTGATCGCTTCCAGTGGAGGACTGGCCTATCTTATGCTTGGATGTGACTACGTTGTATTGAGCGTGCATTTGAGAGGCATTTATGTAGTACTTACTAGACATGTGGGGAGGCATTTCACCATTTCTGTTTTCTACACGTGTCAGTAACATTGATGAGCTCAGTCTCCCCTCCCCCGTTCTGCTTACAACGCCTCTTAAATAATTTTGTAGTTATTACGTTTTATGTTATCAAGTAAACAGAACAACACTCGGTGCCCCCAAACATCACTGAACTACACTACCACCCTAGTCACATTTTGATAATCATTCCCGAAATCTTGATAAAGATGGATAGAATATCATTCCCGAAACGTTGTGAGGTATAAACACAACTTGACCTGTTCCGTTCATCCGAACTGATCGTCGAACAAAACGAGCTTTCCACTCGGATGGCAGATTGCAATTTACATTGCATGTCATATTCCCCAAGTTTCTTACAAATCCAATCATTCAGATGAGTAGGTACTCAATTAGGTTGGTAGGGGTTGGTGTGTACTTTGTAGTTTTTTTTTTGGCGAAATCAACTGTGATGGCGCCTCAAATGACAGACTAGGGACCGGATGTTCTTTCGTACTTGCCCCCACTTCGGATTTCATATAAATCCGTTATTTTCCCACCAAAAAATGAAGTTGACTAGCGTTTTGGAAACCTCTAAACCTTCTCTTTCGCATGCTGTGCAATAATGCCCATATTTCTCGAAGAAGATGAAAATTATGGTAGTATTTTTAAAAATGGGGGCATATACGGAAGTATTATCCTAGTCAATCCTTCCGTATGTGCCTCCACGCTAACAGTGAGATTATTGAAAAACGTGGATTATTGAAAAAAATGGAACCTGATGGCTGTTGAACGTTGATCAGACGTAGAAACAAGTGTCAATTCAGCGAGCAACACTTGAACAAACATGCATATAACCACCGACGACGAGCCTCATATACCATGTCCGCTTTCTGCTGCCGATAGACATTTAAACTCGCTGTGTTGTTTAAAGTTTGTGAGACTGATGAGGGTGCCGTGGAATGGCTGAGAGAAAAAGGATTATTTATGGAGGTGCTATGTGATAAATAAAAGTAAATCCAAAATTCTTACTAGATTTCTTTGTCTCCTGATCATATGGAACATATTACAGGGTCATTCATATATGTTGTCCTTTCGTAAACTTACTCCCCTGCCCGATGGCTTTCTGAAAACATCGTATCGTGTGTGCCATCGGTGGGGCGCGCATGGATTGTAAAGCTGCTCAGTGAAGTGGGTGTGCATGCGGAAGTTTTTGACTGGGATAAGACTTCCGTATGTGCCCCGAATTTTTTCGATCTCATAAATCTACACGTCGTCGATGAAGACTGGCAGTCAAATTCATTTTTTGGTGGGAAAATATCAGATTTACACGCAACCAAAAATTTGCTGAAAGCTCAAAAAACAAAATAGGGAATTCCAAAATTCACAAAAAATTACAACTGAACCTCTATTTTTAAGTAGGTAGTGGCGATAAACATTGGAGGTCATAATTATTTTGCAAACGAAAGCGTCATACCTACCTATGTAAAAGATAACGGGCGTGACGGAAATTAGGGTAAGACCTACGCACTTTGCAGGTACGTACCTAGTGGTCGTGTTAGTACGCGAGTTTTCTTCACGGCCATAGAGTGAGGACCAAAGGACATAAGACGTCAGGTAACCTGGGATAGCTTTTTCATTTTTTTCATGAAGTTAATAAAGGGGAAACCTACTTTGTGAAATTGGAAAACCTTGTTCGTGATTTGAAAAATATAAATTATTGATGTGTACATAAATAAATATTATAAGAAAAATGCTATATCTATAATGAAGATGAAACTCAAAAAAGTAAGTTTTAGAGAGTGTGAAGTTCGGAAAATCTGTATTTAAAAGTTCAGACTCAGGGAACGGCTAGGTGGAACAGTAGGTAGGTACCTGCCTAATAGGCATTTCTTCTTTATGTCTCTCTGGGTATTTATTTCCTCTTCTCCTAGGTGGGTAATTCTGAGTCCTGGGTGTCTCTGTTCTTCAGTTTTTGATCTCATGATCTATCACACTGACACATCACAAAGATTACCTACGCTTTAGACGCTGATGCGTTTGGTGGTCGATGGTCGCATCCACGTTAGCTTGCTCCAACAGTGACTTAGGTTGTGTAAAACACTATTTTTGTTACGTGTAGGAACTCCCAAGACCAAAAGTCCCTAGTCCTTAGATCAAATTTACCCGTTGATTGCGGCGTCATTGCCCACTCCATGGCGTTGTAGCACCAAAACCTTCTGCTCTTGTCAGAATCAAAGCAGATTCAATTCAGAATTCTGTATTTATACCTACTGAAAGCAAAACCGGGGCAAACATCCGTGAATAGTTCTATTACTCTCAACATTTTTCCACGCTGTAAGTCCTGAAGCAACCCCTTTTATTTGAAAACGTTCATTACTATTTTCTCTCAAATCCATTATTCCTTCCAGGAGTCATTCATTTCTCCCTCCTAAAGCGTCGATTCAAACACCACTTGTTGGAAAACGGCGTATAATTCATCATGTCGATGTCGGGTAGCTCCCGGATTAAATTACCTCGAGCTTTCTCCTGCCTCTGAATATATCTTCCTGAATTATCGTCGTGCGTTTTTAATCTCTTCCAAAGGATTAGTTAGGTCCCTTGATGAATCGACCTTTTGTAGGTAACAGCTCATTCATTACAGAGACTTTTCTTATCTCTCCTTCTACAAATTTAGGAATGATTTGTCCCTCTGTTTGTTCCAGGAATATTGATTTGTCCGTCTGTAAAAACTTTTTTCTGTAGTCATAACTTCCTGAGTTCAGATGTGATTACTTCAAAGCCATTTATGTATCTGTGATGAAATTAGTGAGTGTTCATGTCGCATATTCAACATATTTCAATATTATTAACTTGCATTCTAGTTAGTTCTGGATCTTGTTTTACTTCCACAATGCCTTCAGGTATTCATGTAGTCAGGATGGACTCCAGAGTGGGAAGATTGCTCAAGCGATCAAATTGGCGGGAGGGGTGTCGATAGAAGGAAAATGCTCATTTAATTATTATTTGAATGGGGTAATTTAAATCCTCATTCGAAATCAAGGAAATTCATTGAATCCGCTACACGGAAAAACATTAATTGTGGATATTTATGTTACATTCGACATGTTGGTTGGACATAACGATTGCAAACATGAGTTTGAATGTTATTTTGATGTATCTCCCTCTCTGTCGGTAGAGAGGGCTGTATGGCCCTATTTATATACACGTTTCTCAAGAAAAATATTCAACTTCAACTTCTCTCCCTTTACTCTTAGAAGGCTTTCAGCTCTTTCTTCTGAAGCTTGCTGTTGTTTTATAGAATACGGGATCGGGGAGGAGGGATTTTCACAGCGGGGAGTTTTGGAAGAGTTTTCCTACTGCTCACGATGGCGGATTATATCCAAAAATCATATCCCTTGTTAATATCCAAATCTAAAAACCATATCCATATCCGAAAACTATAATATATCCATATTTGTATCCAAACCCGTATGTCGGCATGTTACAAGTATTATCACAACAGCCCCTTATTAAAAAAAAAGGACTCGCTATGACCGTTTTTCTGTTGACAGTTTCGAGTACGAGCTGAACAGCGGGCTTGTAGAGGTGATCGCCCCTCCAGCCAGTTACTATCCTGAAATGGCTCGACTTCGCACGACTCTCGGTGACTCCCCGGAGCGAGTCAAGTAAGCTTATTGTTACCTTATTATGTGGTGTTTGTTATGCTATTTTGTAACTGAGTCAACTAAAAACTATCTTGTAAACCAAGCGATTGATACAGTGACGGACCTAGCTGACAGTTATTGTTGAAACGCTTCTTGACCAATTTTCTGCATCAGTACCTATGTAGTTGGGTTAGAGAAGGCTTGTCGTTGAGAAAAGATTGATTCTTTCTCTCCCTGTAGGTAGGTATCTACTTACTTGATTCCCATGTTGGTTATTAAGTAGTACGAGAAATTTGTTGATATTCATTCAGTACCTGTTTCTAACAATTCTACAAACTAAGTTCGTATAGAAACATTTGAGCTAAGGGAGCTAACCAACCACGAATTCTCAGTGTGGCTATCAGTAATCACCTCATGTATAGCGTTTATAATATAAACTGTTTTATAGGCATTCACAGCGCTCTTATTTTCTCGGTAGGTGGAGAACGAAACAGAACTTGGACTTCGCGTTTCTGATGATGTACGCTCAGCCGAAAGCGATGTTCTACGTCCAGCTGGAGGACGACATCCTAGCCAAGCCGCATTTCGTCACCACAATGAAAACTGTGGCCCTGGAGAGGATAACCAACAAGAAACCTTGGTTCGTCCTGGATTTCTGCCAGCTGGGCTTCATAGGTGAGTCCATCGCTATAATACTCGTGTCTAATTAGTTAGAAGGAGGCGTGGTGTTGTTTATCCAGAATGTGTGTTTGTGTACTTGTGAAGGGAGGAGAAGCACCACCTATATATTGGCGAATGTTGAACTTTTCTATTCTTTTGTACAATGGACCATGTTTTATCTTGTTCTCTACGTGTTCCAATAATCCCACCATTATTAATTACCTAATTTATCCTTTCTGATATTGTAAAAGTAAAGCAACGTCCTAAATTTTTTACATAGGTTTGTTTTCTCAGTTTCGCTCATACCTAGGTGTTATGCTTTAGTTCAGACGTACCTACTACCTATGTATGGGGAAAATTCCAAATTTGTCTTCTAGTTTCACTTTGTACATGTCTATAAAATATTGTACCATGAAATTCGACTCACAATGTCGTTAATTGGGCGCCTACCTACCTTACTTTCCTATCTATCCACCATAATATCTGCTCCCAAGGTAACTTTGGGGTACTTGGTGTATCTTTTGTGAGGAGTTCATTATTAATTATGAAATCTGATTTAAAGTGTTCGCATAGGTACCCCGCACTTGAACCATTAGCCGATTTTTTTGCATTTAATTTTAATCGAGTCTATTAATGTATTACAGGGAAAATGTTCCGGTGTGTGGAGCTTCCTTGGCTGATACAATTCTTCTTCATGTTTTACAACGATAAACCCGTTGATTGGCTTCTCGATCACCTCATTCACACCAAAAGTTGCTCCTTAGACAAGGACACTGTAAGAAACAAAGTTTCAATTTTTTTTTTTTTTTTACAACCGACTTGTGTTTATATTGTACCGGGTATAACAATGATCTTAGCATTTATTATAGGTATCTACTTATAGTATCGTTAATAGAACCTTGCAGGCGCTTGAAATAAAACCCTCTGTAAATTTCAGAAACATTGCAAGAAAGCCAAGGATGAGCTGTGGATCCACTACAAGCCCTCGCTCTTCCAACACATCGGAACTCATTCCTCTCTGAAGGGGAAAGTTCAGAAACTCAAGGTGATTTACTATTAGACATTCGATTGTATTGTTCACCGAGTACCTTGCAATCAGACAGGCTTGTATTAATTTGCGTTTAAAGTTGGTAGGTACCTACCACTAACTAGATCACTCGCAATGAAATCGTGGATACCCATGTCAAATAAAAACGGAGAATGAAACGTTGTCCGCTGCCACTAACAGCGAATTACACTGTCATCCCGGTTTCGTTTATCTGAAAAATTCGAAATGATTGAGAGTGACAGGTTGGGTAAATATTTGAATGATGATTCCTCAAAGTTCTTCTGCGATAGTTTTTGTAAAAGCTCTGTCCCTCAGATGGATCCATTTCTCTTTCCCATTGATCCCTTTCACTTCTGGACTATTTAATCCCACCTCTCTCCAATCTACCTTCATTTATTGTTGTTACTGACGATGGTTTGATCACCGAAACCGGTATTTTATTCCTAGTAGAAATAAATGACGTTTCAATAACTCCGTTTTTATTTGGCAGCTACCCACCCTCTAACTCGCGAACGCAAAATACGTAGGTACCAACATCTACGAGTATACATTATTTCACGAACCTCACACATAATAATGTAACTGTCTACACACCGACGTAATAATCTTCCCTTGCAGGTGGAGGGTTGGCCAGATCAGGTTAGTTAGATTATTATGTTGTAATGTAAAACTTGGCAGCAAAGATCTGTTTTCGTAGGTAGTTCATGGCTTGATCAAAAATTACGTAAGGCATTTCTTGGGACCATTTTGGGAATTCTTATTTCCAAACAACTACCCACAACTTTTTGGGCTATTTTCGCTATAGAGACAAGTTTTGGGCTACCTTGACGAAAGTTCTGGAGAAAACTCGATAACATTTAAATAGCAGTATAGGTTCAATCCGCGCCTCAAGTTCACCTCGTTACCTACTGCCATTTTTCTACATGTGTGTTCTAAGGAAAAAAGCCAGCAGTTATTACTACTATTTAGTGCGATTTAGTCTACAGAGTACTGATTCGGATGTCTTTCACATCTGATATTCAAATTCCACCTTCGCTAAAATCTGGAGGTCTGGGGCTGCTGTCTAGTTTGGGGATTTCGCAGTTCGTATACAGCATTAGAAGTCCACGTACCCCTCGAAGTCCTGGCGTAATAATCCAAGCTCTCGGATTAGAACTGCAGTTGATGAAAGATCAGTTGTTGTTCGAAACTTGCCTATTGGGAGTACAACGGCTTGTCTGACAGTCTGAATAGGACGGACCAGATTGCGAGTAGTGTACTCAAATATTGACAGACGATAGCTAAGATTAGGTACTGAACAATTACATATTGCAATCTGAATTTCGCTATAAATCCTGAACAGTCTGGTCTGCCAATTAAATTGAAAAAAAGTTTTGACAGACCAAATCCGAAGTTCTGTACCTAAATTAACAATAAATTAACAGTTAGATAGCTCAGATTTGCAAATTGCATTCTGCATTTCACGGCAAACCCTGAAAAACCAGTCGGTCGATTCGAAGTGACCAAATAATCCAACAAATGAATATTGAGAAATTTCTCGTCCTTCTGTTCGTCAGAAATTCCGAATTAGGCTTTCCGTCAATCGGGACTTCGGATCAGCAGGCTGGTTCTTCTGGATTTTTTCGTTATCCTAGCTCAGTTCGTCTTTAGTTTCCTTTTATAAATCTAGAAGTTGTAACTAAGATTTTGCTATGCTTTTATGCTTGCATGGCTGGATGTTGGAATTTCGGGTATTTTGTCACTTCCGAATCTATTCAGAGTGATCGTGGAATGGTACTTAAGTAGGCCAGTAGGAGTGAAGAGGGGGGGGGGGGGGTTGGTGGAATAAATTAGGATAAAGCAAGAAATCGTTTTGATACTTTTATTTGGTTCCAAATACATGGAATCTGAATTTGCACCACAGCAGGAGCTGTGAAACTTTTGGCAGCCAAAAACCACAAAATCTGTGCACGTTTTTCAGTTTTTTTGCTTATATCTCGGAAACCAAGCGCAGTATAGAAATTTCCTCAAACTTCGTCAAATGGACATCTCAAACTATAAAGTCGGTTCAGCCGTTTGCTTGCAATTGCCGATCGAAAAACCACAATTTTTGGCAACTTAGCAGGAAAAGTGGTAGTAGTAGTTTTCAAACTTCTCTTTGGTTTTAAAATGTTCAGAAAGTATGCTATTTAGTAAAATTAAAATAAGTAATAACATTAAAATAAGTTTGAAAAAACCAATGTTGAAGAGCATTTTGCTTGTCACGAGGTGTACCTAGTCACTTCTCGGGTTCTTCTGAAATTGAGTGCCAGATGTCCCAAATTATGCCTGTTGGATAGTAGCGGTGCGTGGGCTCTGAAAACGGTGGGGCACCAAACCAGAACACAAAACCAACAGATTTGTCTACAAAATACCCCAAGGCAACAACACCCTTCCCTTATTTACTGATCGATATTCAGCAGTGCGTATCGTCGTACGAAACGTCCATAATTTCTACTGCAAATTAGCCACCGAATTCATGTGTTATAAAAATATAGTAAACTAAAATAAATAAAAAACAATGAATGTTCCGTCGGCGGGTACCTACTTGAATGGAGAAGCTATTGACTTGAAGCTGGGTAGTTATCTGTGTGTTAGGACGCCGATCAATCCACAAGACCACATACAGCAAACAGGACAAAATGCACGTATTTACCACGAATACAAATCTGTCATCAGAACCAGACCAAACGCAAAACGCTCACAATTTGACGCAAACAATTAAAAACTTACTACTGACTCAACAGAGAAAGGGAATATAATTCACGAGACAACAAAAAAAAATCAGAAGACGAAGAAGCATCTCGTATCGAGATGACTAACCGAACCGAAGGGATCGAATCGATTGTGAAAACGAATGATTTTGGAGTGGAAATCAGGCCCAAGTTGAACGGAACTGATGGATTTTCACAGGAACCCAAGGCATTCTGTACACTATAATTGGGTGACCAAAGTTGTCAGTTCATGTAAATCCATTGGTGTGAGTGCGGATTGAGAAACCTTACATCTTAGTCGCTCCAGGTATATATTAATAGCCTAATAACCGAATACTGAAACCACTTTGCAAGCCTCAATATCCAGAGAACCATGGATTCTGAATACAACCTGCCCTTCGGGGCTATCATAGATTTCGATGGGAGACAGAGGTGCCTGGGAAGGCAGTGAATATTCATCGCAGAAGGTTGGTGGTTGCCTAGTTAAGGTTAGCCACGGCTAACTTTGAAATGGGAAGTTGAACTTTTATACAGTCGTTAGTAAACACGAGCTGTCAAACTCGGACGAATACGCAGTTTGCAACTTGGATGTCCCCTTTGGTTCACTTCCTATTGACCTACCCCATCTACAAAGTGTACAGAACCACTACTTGGCCTGTTACGTGCAGTTGAGCGAAGAGGCTCAATATGTGATCCAGCAGTGGCAGAAAGGGAATACCTCTCATGATTAGACACTGGAAGTAATTGGGGTAACTTCGTCCACATCCGACTTGTAGAAGATCTGTGAAGACGGAGGCTGGCCAGGTTGGGAAGTCAAGTCAATGGCAGGAAACAGAGAGGGATGACAAAACATTGTTGAGGCCATATGGCCTTCTTAGATATCACAGGAAATGACTGAGTGACTGAGTTGAAGGTTTGTCAGCCCAAGTTTCGTCTCCATTCTATAGGCTGCCTGCTCTGGAGCTTCATGAGGTGTGGAGGTCGCATGGATACTTACTACAAACAACTAAGTCTCTGTATAGTCGATAGTCTACAGCATTGCATTTCCTTCATGTGATTAAGCCTTAAATAGGCCACCCAAGAAGCCCTTCAGTCGAATTTGAACAATGACTGCATTTTTGGTTCTTGCATGCATGCAGAGCTTTTCTAAATTTCTTTCATTCTTGTATTTCTATTCTCTGTACCTGCCCATAATTATTATGCTGGGTGAACTTGCCCACAAGTCTATTGATTTGCTGAGTAAGCAATGATTGGTATGTGATGTACACAAAAAATGACAGTGACCCATACATAATTATCATCCGACTATTTCTCGTATAACTGCTGTCATTAGATAGTATATTACATTCTGTGTTTCTTGTTGAGCAGGATAAGCAGTTCGGGAAAGTGCGTTTGTTCGTGCCCCACGCGAATCCAGATGCCTCTGTCGAGTCAGAAATCAAATCTTACAAGCAGCACACTCTGAAGCGAGCCTACCAGGGCGAGAGCTTCTTCTGGGGCCTTCTCCCTCAGCCAGGCGATCACCTCACTTTCAAGTTTTCCAACCCTCTGTACATAAAAAGGTTAGTAGTATACTATTTTGCTTTTAGTCGATTCATCAGTACAAGCGTCTGTATAGTGTATGTTCCTATCTGTATCTTTATTGCAAGTGGTTGAGCTGACAAAAAAAAAGCAACACCTATGATCTTTATCTGTGGAGTACCAAGTTGTTTATTATTGATGGATGGCATGTTGTTAAGGTATGTCTTCCGAAGTGGGAATGTGGAGCACCCCTCTGACAGGTTCTACAACACAACTGTTGAGGTGCTGCCGTCTGTCAGCCCCACTGTCAACTACGAGTCTTACAACTACACTTCTGATGGTTTTATTGTTGTTGGTGAGTAGGATGTACATGTTTAGAATGAAGTAGTTCTGTATTCAGGAGGCATTACGTATCTGTTGTCATCAGCTACCCAATTACAGTATGCTAATGCTAATATTACGCTGAAACCCTCTCCACTGAAGGGGGTGAGACAATGAGTAGCCAAGAGTGAAAAGATCAGATCGAATTCTGATCCTCTCATTGGAGGACAGCTGGTCACGTTCACGACACTGGCATGGCAGTCAGAAGAAAAGCCCTTGCCTGAAATGGTCGTTTTACTTAACACTGTTCAGAATGAGGCCCAGAAGTTTTGATAACTGCCTCCACTGGTAGCTAATCTATTCAGGTAATATTTTTAGGCCGTTAGTCAAAACCCGATTTGACTCCTCAAAACCAGTAATCACCAAAGCCTAAAAATCTATGTATTTAACTAAAAAATAAAAGGTAAAATAAAGGTAAAATCTGTTTTGACTTCTAGTCAATTCGACTTTTGGCTGCTCCCATCAGTCAAGACTACTTTTGGTGGCTGTTATTTCAGGCACACAGTCAAGTTCCTGTTCTGTGTTCCGAACCGTCTGGAATTCAGTAGCTCCAAACCGTCCGGGAATTCGGCAGTTCCGAATTTCCAGTTCTGGGACTCAAGGCCAAAGAACGTCCACTATGAAGGCTTTCAGAACCTGGAGAAGAATAGGCAAAAGCAGAAAGAGAAATCGGAAACTCTGAGCTTCATAACCTGCTATTACTCGATGATCTATGTGCATACGCTCATAACACCTAAAATTACAGAAGCAAGGCCAACTGCAATGCACATGCGCTAGTTCTGAATTCTGGAAAAAACTCGGAATCGAACGGTTCCGAACTGGGTTGCAGGCACTGTAAATAAAACTCGAACTGCGAACTCGATATGGCTGCAGTATGAACGCTAGAAATGATCTGTGGGGTGGTTCCAAAGTGCACTACAAACAAAGCTATGGGGTAGCATAAGTTTCTGTTCTTCAAACAAAGACCCGCTTGTGTGGATCTAGAACTGTTTATAGCTAAATACGGCAGAGGCAAAGGCTTGCTCTGGTTCAGAATGCGTTTGATTTTGAACTACCAAAACTGGTGTTGACTGACTGGGGCAGCCAAGAGAATTGTTCTAGCAATTGATGGATTATCAGTATCAATTTTCAACTATCGATACCAGTCAGTATCAAACATTAATTTATTCATTTTTAGAATGAAAACGGTTGGGTGCTTTTTGTTAAAAATGAACACGTAACCATGAATAAATTCTTTTTATTAATTAAATTCTTAAAAATTTATGTATAAATTTTTTTTTAAAGTGCTTACAGAGAACCACATTGTATCAACTAAAGCATTAAATTATAAACGTAAACACTGAACCTTAACCATTCTCTTGAGTCCAGAATCCCCAGAACTGTGAATTGAAACCACTCATAAGCAGAGTCAAAATTTTCGATAAGCCGTTTCTGGCTTTCCCAAATTCGGAAACAGTCACTCAGCGTGAAGAAAACCATACAAAAATAGCAAACGAATGTGAAGGGGACCAACAACAAGACCACAAACCACTCAATAGGTTAACAACGACTGTCCACACAACATGAACACTGTCAAATGAAGAGAAGACCACACAGTTTTTTTCTTCAAGTTTTGATATAGAATTGATGCCGATTTATATATTTAAATATCAGATGAGGAGTATCGATACCGAAAATATTGGTATCAAATGAGAAGTATCGAAACCATTATAGGTATTGGATATCAGTAGCCCAACTTCCGCTTCTTCCGCATTACCTACGGGTTGACTGTTGGCACAAAGAAATATAGTTTGTTACTTAGGAGTAGTAGCACTACTAAGTAACAAACTATGTTTCTTTGTAGTACTACTACCCAGTAGTAATAGTACTACTAAGTAACAAGCTATATTTCTTTGTGCCGACATTCAACCCCTATGTATTGCAGAAGAAGCGAAGTTGAACTACGGACATCCATCTTCCGTCCACTTCTTCTGCAATACCTGCGGGTTGACTGTTGGCACAAAGAAATATAGTTTGTTACTTAGTTACCTGTATTATACATACGCCTAATGCTAGCACTGTGCCTAATTCATTTTCAGGTAAGTTCGATAATATGGGTCTCGCCGACGGTCCTGTTGACCACAAACTCGGTCTCATCAAAGAGCTTCGCCTTGTGGTCCACTCTGAAAGCGATAACTGGGCCATCTTGAGCGAGGTAAAGTTCCCATTTCACCGAACTGTGTGCTGCTAGATAGGTATCTTCTCCAGGTAAAGCATAATAATGATTTACCCGCTTCATTATTCTTATAATCTGACGGTGGCATTGTTATAGATCCTCATTGAGCCTGACGTGAGAAGATGACATGAACTCTTGGAGTTCTCTTCAACCCTTCCAAGAACCTCCGCTTTGGGTCTGTAACCTCTGTAAATCTTCTGGAGCCGAGGACAACGTTGCGAGCTCCACGTCTCCCTCCCACCTCTGGAGCACCAGGATCCAAAGTACCCTTTCTGATTCATAGATTAGTGAAATCCGAGGACCCCTCCTGGACAGCAAAACGATTCTGCCTGCAGGTTGAGGCACCTGATAGGTAGTCAATATACATTGAAAGGTCAATAGTCGCGAAGTCTGGTGCTTCCTCTACTGTCCGTCTTTCGTACGTTTTGGAGGCCCTGGCAGCATCATAGGGGAATCGTGTCAGATTTAGACCCAAAACCCGGATTTGGCCCCTTGGAAAACTCCCGTAGTGCCAATTTTCACCTCCGCGTTCCGTCAGACCTTGTAGATATGAGATTTGCATGATGTCACAAATATTTGGGCGGTGTTAACTAGAGAAGCGTCTGGGGACTGCACCGTTCCCAACTCAGCCTTGTCGAATATATTGGATTTACCTACCTTGATGTGAAATGGAGTCAGTTTGTAACTGGAACTGTTAAGTACTGCTTTTGTTGAATTGATGGAATTGAAAATGTTCGGCTGTTACAAGTAAAGGGATATTTTACAGAACATTTTCAGTAAAATTCAATAATAATAATAATAATAATAATTACAAAAAATAAATAAAATAAAGCCGTGTAAATCTAATTTTGATGCCAGATGTAGTGGTTTTGGAGCACTTCTTGTAAAAACAAACAAACTCAGTAGCTTAATTTCATTTACAAATTCACGTGTTACTCTTTAGGTGGTTACAAATGCCTGATTAATCAACGTCATTGTACTCTAGGAGGGATTCCACAAAATTTTATGGGAGGGGATGCGTAAAGACAACAATTTTGCTAAAATTCATCCATAGAGTTTACTCTTCATCACACTTCATGTAAAAAATGATAGGTACCTGCCTGATAACTCCCTTGCTCCTAAAACCACTCAACACAGCAATTTTAATGTTTATGCCATTTCTAAACGGCTCCAATGATTTTGATGAAATTCACATCAGTTACTCTTTAGGTGGGTGGGTACAAATGATATCCGATTTCCGTCATTATGCTCTGAGATGCTCTGGAAGTATTGAAATGTCGTTCAAACCCAACCGTAGCACAGGGCCGCCAGGAACTCTGGCAGTAGTTTATGGTGGTGATGATGGAGTGGGGACGGCCTGAAGATGGCGAAGGACTGGAAGGGGGGATGAAGGTTGAGTCCGAAACTGCCAAAATCGACCGTTGGCTCGGTGCTGTCGCCAGACGATGCTGTTCCCCCCTCCCCCCAAGTCGGGGGTTGGTGACGTCATAATTCTTATTTATTAATTTTACCATCCATTTCCACTCGCTGAAAACCCCACCACGCTACAACTTTTCTCAAAGCTCTTACAGGGATCTCTCACTTGGAAAAACTAGAAGTTACCATGTGCTCACCCATTTTCATCAAATCATAATGGTCACGGTGTAATTATTTTACAAGGTTTATTGAAAGTATGTAGAAAACGTTCAACCGAATGTGACAATACTAGGTAGGTATATTACCGCTTTCAATTTTTGAACAATAAATGTGATTGGCATTTTGATACACGATTAAAACAAAAGCTCAATAAATGGTGCTGAAATGAAGAGGAAGTTACTAGAATGGGTGCTCAGTTCCTTTATGAAAGTGAGGCGTCGATTTCAGCTTGACAATTTGTAAGACTTCATATTTTGGTTTGTACCGCCCAGTAGAAAAACTACAGTTCCCAGCATTTCTTCTTACCAGGTCAGTCAAGTACCTATCAAGGTTCACGAAGTGCATCACCATGATGTACCATACAGACATTAGACATTATAAATGTTCAGGAAGAAACATGAACGCGGCTGTATGATGAATATTGTCCTTGGCTTTCTCATCATACATAGCATGGATCTACAAATTTGTGTATTGATAGACAAGAGAGCTAGCAATGTGCCGACCCTTACCACTCTTGATCTCCTTTCCCCCTGGAGTGCTGATTTTTCAATGTTTGGTGGGTTTTTGGGAACGTCTATTGTAATGGATGGGAATCACACCACTGTTTCTGCCTGATTTACGTTCAAGATAGATTCTGGTTTCCACCCATGATGGCCCGTAACGAGGGAATCAGTAAACTCCTGGTAGAAACTGGGCTCATTTCAAGTTTAGTATTTTCTCTGTACGAATTTAACAAATCCTGCCTGCCATATTCTTCCCTCTTGATGAGTGATTTGTGAAATAAAACTACATGAACTTGAAGAAAATTCCTAACAAAGGGGTGGCCTTCAGAAGAGGCCTCGCATATATAAATTAAGTATATTATAATTATATTAAGACGTTCATATACAATATATTATTATATAGTAATTACCAGAAAACAATAGGTAAATGATTAAAAGGTAGGTATATAAACACGATGTAAAACGGAAAAAAATTGCTTCTTAAGTACCTACCAAAATATCTCATTTTAAAATAAGTCGTAAATAGTTTTTATAATATTCATGGGGAAAATTTATAATTTTATATTAATAACCAATGGGATGGCGTAACATTTCTCCAAATGATATCTGTGTATAAACCGTACATATTATATTTATATATAAATAATATCAACATATATTTTTTAAATGAGTGACACGTTGCCATTTCGTCGTAGTGATTCCTTAACCGCTTTTGCCATATTAGAGTAAAATAATTCAAAACGAAAAATAGTACAGATGGGTTGTTTGTTTTGGGGCGTCCAAAGGAACATGCGATTTGTAGTTGGTTGTTTGATGATAGAAGGGGGTTTTTCCCCCTCGTAGAATTCAAGAATCACATTTTGGTTCATATGCGAAAATCACATAACATTATGCTGTAGTCGAATAGAATTATTTCCAAATGCATTTTTTCGCGTTTTATGCTCGTTGTGGCTTATTTTCGTACAATTTTGCTTTGGTATAAAAGAAATCGTGTATGAGGGTTTTTGTTCTAAAATTTCGTGTAGAACCCGAATTTGCTCCAAATCACGGTTTACCCTATGTAGATTTGGGCAACAAGTAAACTACATACTTTTGGTAGTTAACTACATTTTCAACTACCTACTAACTACATTCTTAGTAATGGGTAATTTTCATGGGTTACAAATTCTCCTGTTTTGGCCAAATTCTGAACACTTATTCACCATGTAATGAGGTTTTTTGCCGGAAAGTCTAGGCAAAAACGAGTGTGAAATTTGAATTTCCGAGTTCCAGCTAGAAATGGCGTGAGGTGAGTTGCCTAGTAGTTCAACTCAAATCCCGCTTAGAGTGCTAGTGCATCACGTCAAACGATGTACAGAACCCAAATGGATGGATGGATGGATTGAACGGCTAATTTATAAATAAATTTAAAAAGCATGTCGTCAAAATCAAATCAAGGGGAAGGCCACCGTAAAGGAAGGTTGGTGAAGGTTTGCTATTTCTAATGTTGGGTTGTTGGCAGTATTGAGAACCTTTGCCTCATAGGCTTCCCTCCGCCTCCTTGGGCCAACAGCCAGTCAGCCTAATGCGTCATTTTTGCCGCATTTTTACTTTTAATCACTCTCATTTAAAAAATAACGCTTAATTTTGAAAACGGACTTCAGACTACCATTTTTCCCAAGAGTTCTGATTATTTTTTTTCTTCAAAAAACCATTTGAGAACAATTCCCCATTGTTGTCACTTAGCAAAAAACAAAAATTCCCCATTGTGTCACTCAGCAATTACTATGAATGTAATTGATAGGTAGTTATTAGTTGCTCAGTTATTAGTCACTCAGCAATTACTAGTTATTAGTATTTGGTAGTTGCAACTAATAACCCCGCCTAGCCGAGCATTGATGTAGGAACCCCTGGAAACGTTGAAAAATCATAGAGAAAGAACGGCCTATCGTAGGAGCGTGCGGTTGGGCTCAAAATTATCACGATGGACTCTACCTTCATTTAAAAAATATAAACCTCATTTGTGACCCATGTCAATAGCCCGTTAGCTAGTAGTAATTAGTAGTAGTTTAAAATAGAAAATGTGCTATTCAGATGGCTCCAACATTGAAAGTGTTGGGAGTAGACGGAGACGAACCTAAAATCCCTTGTAGTCAGTACAGAATACAAACCTAGATTTCTACGTTTTTGGCGTATGCTTTTATCTGTCAATTTAATTTCATTCATTATCCTATTCATTTAATTATTATTTGATGATTATGTATGTGTATGTTTATGTCCGTATTTCCAGCCAATAACTCCCGCTTATTTACCGATTAAATTTCGTTCCAGTACAAATAAAATCAATCGGAAAATACTTACGTATCCAAATTTACAGTTTAGTGGTATAAAAAAAAAGCAAAAACTACTTTTCTTCAAGATGTGGTCATTGAATTCTCATATTGATGTAGCAGTTGGGATAAGCTTCAATTCATCTCATATCACATTCATGCTGGTAAATTGTCTGAAGGTTCCTTGACGTTGTTGACTTTTAGGTCCTGCGTGCGTAGGTAGGTACCTGTTGTTCACTCGTGGACTTGCGGTTCTTAAACGCAGATTCCATAGTTTGGTGTCCTGTTCAAGCTCTGTCCAGCTGTTCATTTGTAAACCACGACAAGGCAGACCCCCCAAAAACTACAGCCTCTCGGTAAATTATGGAAGTCTTAACTTCTGCGACTCAAAAGAATTGCATCTTCTTTTCTTTTATTGGTTCATTATTCAATTGCTCAACTGCCAGTTATTTGTGTGCAAACAAAATGTTTCTAGTTATAACGCATTTATTATGAATTGTACTGTTTTTGTTGTGATAATTATTATTGTCTTTTGTCATTGTTGTAGTATTGTAAATACCTAGGTATATGTACGTTTATTTTACAAGCAATTAGTCATTAGTAGAAAATTATGGACGTCAAATACCGAACTTTAGAAGCTAAAGAGTCATTATGTAATACGCTTAAAAAATATTTTAGTTCTTTCGATATTTCTATCAATATTATTGTTCTTATTATTGTTCTGGCAGAACGTGAGGGTTATTTGTAATATTAATTTGCACTTGGAACGGTTGGTTGATGGATGTTGAAGAAAATCTTATATTTATTTTTCAATTGTCGCATGTAATCGTTATTACTAAGACCTACCTTGTAGTGTTATGATAGATGAATAGTTAGTATCTCGCAGTTTTGTTTTTTTATTTTTTATTAAATGCAGCGTAGAAGTTCGGACAACAGGAATGCAAATGATTGAGAGCAAATTGGCCTTCAGATTCGAGGTCCCCAGTGAACGAGGTATTGAAGGCGCTGATATCAGTGATCGGAAAAACCTGGGTTCAGTTCCCACTCGAGGCTATGTTTTTATTCTCTTGTCCGAGTCAACCGGCGACTGTTTGTTCGTGCGTTTATTAAATGTTGTATTAAGTGCAGTGAATTTCGCACGATTCTACTCTTAGAATCTTCTATGCCACTGACTGGTTAAATTAAACTGTCCTTGTTGTTTTGAGTTTTTGTTCAGACAATTTTGTAATCATTCTTTGTATGTGACCCACCTATTTCACTCTTACATGCATTCAGGAATGTTAGCTGTACCCGAGTACCTGCCTGCACTCGCCGAACTTCTCAGCAACGAGAATGATGTACTTTGATCTAAATGCCCACCAAAACATTTTTAGTTTTTCCACTTTGTAATAATTATTGTTATGGAACCCCATCACCGATATTAATTTCCCTGTGAACAGTGAACATAGCTGAGTTCGGTATTGTAGTATTTCCATCATCCGAACCACGCTTGAGTTATAGCAGTAGGTATCTACCAACTTAAGGTAGGTAGTGTCAAAGGTGAACGAACAAATTAGATAAATTGATGAATCGAACAATTTTAGGCTATTTCAACTCTTATCCTACTTTTAATGAGAATTTCGATAAAACCATTATTGAAATCAGCGACAGTACTCGCACTCAACAACCCAGTCAGATCTCAAAACGAAAACTCAAGGAAATACGTAGGTAGGGTACAGAATTCGCCAGTACCCTGATTATTCCATTCCTTAACTGTCCAATGTTCATGAACTGTAGCGCGCACAATAATGTTCAAATTGAAATTCGAAAGTGCATTGTTATTACATACTAGTCTTACTAAGATGCAGCTTCATTAGTGTATAATTTTTAATGGACGTTATCGAAATTGTGTCAATTCTATGTTAACATTCGTTGTCATTTTTTCGTCATAATTTTAGTAAACCCATTTTTCTCATTTTATTTTGGAGATGACTTCATGTATTTAGTGCTATTCTCTTTACTGAGTGAATCAAAACCATGCGTTGGCACTCAGTACCGTATTAGTACCTAGGTGTGCCAATCTGTACAGAATCCACATTTTACAGGTAAGTACAGACCGTCATAAGGTTTTTGTGTCAACAAATATTTCCCACGTTTCCATCAACTATATTATTTGTATAATTAATGGTCCCTTATTCACGTATTATATTTAAGTATAATACCAATTACGTTACCTTGTATTTCTATAAGTAGAGGTTCCATTGTTCAAGTATTGATGTAGACAGGGATTAGGAAAATCAAGTACTACTACTGCTAGTTTCATTATCAATTTCCGTTGTGCGGTTAGGCAGTTATAAGTTTTCTATAGCGGTATGGGACCTACAAAATTGTTTACTGAGAAGCCAAAATTTGCGTTTAATTATTTTCACTATGATTTGATAAATGTACCTGTAAAAACATGCACCTAATATGATTTTATTATATGTCTCTGTGTTTAAGTTTTTTTCTTTTGATGCAAATAAAATATATACTCTCTAAGACTGTATATAAGATTGGTATCATAGTTGCCAAGAAGCGTTTCTGCTTCAAAACTAAAATGGGAAAATAAATAATTTTTGGATTTAGCAAACTATTAAGCGTGTGCATGTTCCCTGCAAACATCAGAAAAACGTTATAATAATACCGCCTGTGAAATACGAATAATAAAAATATTATGTATAAATTAATGATGATTCAAAGAATGTACTTAAAAATGTTGTTGTTGAATTGTGTTTACAAGTTATTTAATGGTATTCAAAACGTTAAAACTGATTCTTGAGGAATCCGAAGTTGATTGACTGTAGGAAGATGCTGCGATTGCACCAAAGTATTTTGTGTGAAGACGAATGGAAGTTAGTTTGGAAATGTATTGTTTTTTTTCAATTGTGAGAATTGTTATTCTGAAAAGAAAACGCATTAAATGAGGGAGAAAAACAAAACATTTTGAGTCGATTTCTTTGAATCCTGTTTCTCCTTCTGACTGCCCAGATGGACGTTATTCATAATCAAAAATTAGGTGCCGGTATTTTATAACTGTTTACCTTACTCGGCGGGTAACCATGCCTTTTGGGGTTGATTCGACCCCACCAGGTCCATCGTCTTTTACCCGATTTCATGTTTCCGTCAGTGAACCAACCGTGAGACTCGTAAAAACACAGAAAGTGAAGAAGAGAGAAATAGTGACACGAAAAAGTGTCAAACAACTCAGTGAACTTTATTTATTTATTTATTCAAGCAAACAGGCAAGCACAATAATAGGTTGTCATGAGTCTCCTAGTCGAATTTTGGGTTTACCCCCGTTTTGGTTTATTATTCTGTGAATAATACACCTATGTATTCGGTCAGGAAAAAAATTTTATAACCCCCTTGAAATTTTTCCTTTTCCGTTTCAAGGAGCGTAGATTCCAAAAATGCAATGTCCGTCCGTCGTACGCCGTCCGCCGTATCACGTGTACCGGCTTCATTTTTGGTCTAAAAAATTCGTTCTTTCGCGCACATGCTCCATTTGGGCCCTAGTTGTGTCCCGAAACTTTTCAGCCCGATCGGAATATACCCAGGGGTGTTATGAGTGAAAATGTACATAAAAATAGGTACTTTTTGTGTTTTAGTAACATGAGCTTTTGAGGTATCGTTTTCCATGTTTTTATGGACGAGAAGACCGAATATGAAGTCGATTTTAACCAAAAAGTGGAAAATTGAGGTTCAGCTCCCAAAATTGATTTTTCATCAGTCAAAAACCTCGGAAATCGTATGAAATCACCATTAATTTGTATAATAACACTGGAAAAAATATGAACACGTGGATCAAGACGACTAAATGGCACTACCAATGATCAACGATAATTTGAAAAAAAGAGAAAAAAAGGAGCGTAACTAACTCGTGTTTTGGGGGCCAGAATTGGTTGAAACCATCAAAAATAACCATTTCAATAATTGCACATGAAAGAAACAAGAAATGAACAGCCAACATTTTTGCAGGTATGTCCAATAGAATAATAAACCCATGTGACAAGGACTTTGCAGCGTTTTTGTTGTTGTATGAATGTCAAGTAGGTAGGTCCAGTTGCTATTTTTTTCGCAAGAATCTAGACTTGGAACATGGCTGCTAGAGATATAATGGGGTCTCCGCCCGTATTTATTTATTTATCATTTTTTTTATGAAAGTAGATCACATCCTGAGAGTTTTGACACCAACCGCACTGCCCTACAATAGTTCTTTTTCTACGATTTTTCTATTTTATTTTATTTTTTATGAAAATAGATCCCATCCTGCGAATTTTGACACCAACCGCACTGCCCTGCGATAGTTAGTTCTTTTCCTACGATTTTTCAAAGATTCCAGAGATTCCTACGTCACTGCACCCCTCTCGCCCACTGTGACGTCAAAACCTCTGGAAACTTTGAAATCATAGAAAAAGAACTACTAATCGTAGGACAGTGCGGCTGGTGTGGAAGTTCTCAGAACGGAATCTAGTTTCATTTTAAAAAAATTATAATATATAAACCGCTTTTGTGACCCATGCGCACACCCGATTGAGACAGTACACGGGACAGTTGCAGCCAAGACAGCAACATTTACTGCAGACTCGATGACGGTAGAAGAATCCTTACAGCCAGTTTTCCGCAAAAACTTCATACAAGCCACCGACGACGTTATTTACAAAATATATACAATTATTGTAGGTAAGTAAGATAAGCAAAAAATCCACCAGTAATCATTAAGTAGGTAATAATAGTTATTATTCCGTATACAAATAGCACTGAACAATAAGGAAACGTGAAATCCTTGACTAATCAGTTTGCAAACAGGTTGAATTACGGCTCTATTGAAACATGAGTGATTTTGAGAAATTCAGGATTCTGTAAGATTGCTTCCAAGGTCTGAAATCGTTTGGGCGGGCACTTAACTGATTCAACGTGGGCATAAGGTCAAGAACTGACGGGAAGTTTTTTTTCCATTTATATAAACGGTCCCTGTAGTATCGTCAGTGTTTCGAAAGTTCTCTTCCCCTAGTGTCCTTGACAGTCAACAGAGTCACAACTATGAAAAAAACTATCGACCTATTGCCAAATTGGCACCAGGCTGTCCCGACCAACTCGTCTATTTATTCTTTATTGCGTTTGCCACCCAACTCCCTTTGCTTTTTACTCGATTATAAATGTGATGGACACTTAGCACTAATTGCTCACCAAAATCGGCTGTTTATTCAACAAATTAATAGGTACCTAACTACTAAGTGATTATGAATTTCTTAATAATGCAACGTAGGTACTGCTCGAAACTCAATAATTTTTAATCCGAAGAATTTGATGTTTTGTTTGTCTAGGATAAGTAGGCACCTATGTAGGTACCTACCGTCAGACAATAGGATTCAGGTTCAAAAAACCACCTACACCTATTTGCGAGGAGGTACAGCTGCATATCAGCAGCAGATACCTACTCATCGGGCTATTAGTGGTACTAACCTAAATTCCAGTCAAAATAGAAGGAAGGAGTGAAAACTATTATTTCAGTAGCAACGTTACTCCTTGAACAAGTTTCGACCCAAAGCGGGTCAAATTCGAGTTTTTTGAGGTATAAATATTCCGAAAATAACTTCAAGTCAACAAGTTGGAAAATTCGCTCATATCATGGTCATGGTCATGATGCATAAATTGAACTTAGCTCTAAGACAGGTCAGTATGCTAGTTCTTGTGCGCTACGTCGTTTTGGGCCCATAACTTGCACAAAAACACTTGAAAATAAGAATGGCAAAAAAAATATGCAAATAGAAATGATGAGTAAATTGGAACTGATGAAATATAGGTAGGTTTGTAAAATGAGCGGCACCCATATTAATTTTTGGTCATGTAAGTAGGCATGTGGATTGCCACCCTGCAAAGTCCTTGTCACATGGGTTCATTATTCTATTGGGATCCCACAGAAATATGGGCTATTGCTAGAAATATTGCTATTTTAGATGGTTTCCACCAATTTTGGCCCCAAAAAACACGAATTATAATTCGTATTTTTCTACAAAAATTATCTTTGATCATTGATAGTGCCATTTAACTGTCTTGATTCACCTGTTGATACTACTTCTAATGTTACTATACCAATTATGAAATTTATGAAATGGTGATTTCAGACAATTTTCCAGGTTTTTGACTCATATAAAATGAATTTCGGGAGCTGAATCTTCGTTACCTCAATTCTTCACTCTGGTCAAAATCAACTTCATATTCGGTCTTCTCGCCCTAAAAAACATGGAAACTGATACCTCACAAGCTCATGTTCACTAACCTCGAAAAACCCGTATTTTTACACACATACACACACACACCCATAACACCCCTGGGTGTATTCCGATCGGGCTGCAAAGTTTCGGGAGACAAACGGAGCATATGTGCGAAAGAACGAATTTATATGGATGATACGGGACAGACATTGCATGTTGGTTTATTATACTGTAAATAATACACCTATGTATTCGCTCAGCAAAAATTTGTATAACCCCCTATAATTTTTTCTTTTAAGTTTCAAGGTGCGTCAGAAAATGCAATGTCCGTTCGCCGTACGCCGTACTAATGCATAGGTACCGGCCTCGTTTTCGGTCTAAAAAAATTCATTCTTCCGCACACAGGCTCCATTTGGGCCCTAGTTGTGTCCCGAAATTTTGCAGCCCGATCGGAATATACCCAGGGGTGTTATGAGTGAAAAATGAGTATAAAATAGGTATTTTTTTGTGTTTCAATAACATGAGATTTTGAGGCATCGTTTTCCAAGTTTTTTTGGGACGAGAAGACCGAATATGAAGTCGATTTTGGCAAAAGAGTGGAAAATTGAGGTTGTAACGATGTTTCAGCCTTAAATTGAAGTTAAATTTAAGTTCATGGCGTTTAAGTTAAGGCGTCCTTAAATTTAAGTTAAATTTTGGTCTGAAATCGTCGTTCTTTCTCACAAAGTTTTGGTCCCCATTGGGAAAACATTTGGGTCGCAGTTGTGCTACGAAGCTCGGCAGCCCAATCAGCATACACCCAGGGGGGTGTTATGGTTGTAAAAATAGGGTTTCGAGTGTTTTTTGAGGTTTCTGTGAACATGAGCGTGTGAGGTATCGTTTTCCATGTTTTTTTTAGGGCGAGAAGACCGAATAAGTATGAAGTTGATTTTGACCGAAGAGTGAAGAACTGAGGTTGTAACGAAGGTTAAGCTCCCGAAATTCATTTTTTATGCGTCAAAAACTAGGGAAATAATTGTCTTAAATCACCATAAATTTGTATAATAACACTAGAAGTAGTATTAACAGGTGAATCAAGACAATTAAATGGTACTATCAATGATCAAAGATAATCTGTTTAAAAAAAGAGCCTACTTGCGTGTTTTTGGAGGCCAAAATTTGTGGAAACCATCAAAAATAACTATTTCAATTATTGCACATGAAAGAAACAATAAATGAACAGCCAACATTTCTTTAGGTATGTCCAGTAGAATAATAAAACCATGTGACAAGGACTTCGCAGCATTTTTGAATCTAAGCACCTTGAAACCTAAAAGAAAAAACGCTGCAAATCCCTGCACAACGGTTTATTATTTTGTATAGAATACCCTTCTGTTACAGATCACAGCTCTATGTATAGATAACCCGTCTATATAATATAATATGTACTATTCTACACAAACATATTTATGTGGATCGCGGACCCTCCGTAGGTTAGTACCTAACCCCGTACTCGTTACTAGGTACCTACCTAAACTAATAATTTATCTGTATAGGTTCCCCTTCTACGGAGATAGAATAATGAATCGTTATGTAATAATTTGCCCATCAATAATACTTCAACGGTTGTTCAAGTTGCAAAAGTACCTATCAACAAATCCAGCCCCTTCTTGGTAGATGAGCCGTTGTGTAATAATTTACCGTGGTGTAATAATTTACCGTTGTGTAATAATTTACCGTTGTGTAATAATTTGCCATTGTGTAATAATTTACCCATCAATAATACTTCAACGTTTGTTCAAGTTTCAGAAGTACCTACCAACAAAATCCAATAGTCCATCTTGTCAAATGAAATAATAATATCGCAGAACAACCAACTCGACTTCATATAGCCATACTTGATTATAATCAGGTGCTCCGTAGTGATGATATCCGGGCCGGATTTATACCGTTTGATTCACGATCGTGTTGACGAAGCTTTTTGGTGCTCACGAACGGCTGGACGATGCTCCGGGTGGCCTCAAAAATTTTTTTAGCTCAAGACAAATTTAATAACGTAAAAAAACCATACCCTTCTATCGAAAGTTTTCGAGCTACGGCGTTCTGAAAATTTCAACCCATATTTTGAACCCCTTAGAGATGACTGACAGTAACGTCGAGCTTCGAGGACCAACTAGACAGCGAACGGAACCTATAACCCGAATTTCATCAATTTTCTTTCATGGTAACTAAGAAAAGTGGCCCGTACGGCGTACGGCGGACAGACAGAAATATTTTTATTGCAGTTTTGGATTCTACATACCTTGAAACGCAAACCATCAAATTTTGAGGGGGGGTAAGAATTTTTTTTTCATGCTCGATTCCAATGGTTCATTATTGAAAATAATAAACCAAAAATTTGAGGGGGTGTTATAAAAATGTTTGCTGAGCGAATACACAGGTGTACTATTCATAGAATAATAAACCAAAATCTGAATCACAGTATTTCGGAATGATTTTTTCCCATTGATTTCGGCAACCCTATCCGACTGAAACCACACGTCTAACGATATCTACGGACTATTAACAACCACCGTTTTCACGCTAGCTAACTTTATTTTCAGCCTCGAGCCTGGCCACACTGCTCCCCTCTTGACAGCAGAGCTCCGAGCTCCCCCAGAGCCCCAGACCCAGTAAACAAAGGGAAGTCCGATCGGGAGGACCAGAAAACTCGCTGGATTTCGCTCGATTATTTGACAGTACCCAATATCAATTTTATTGAGGTCGATAACTCCCTCATTTCGCACGATATATTTCTAGTGCCGTCATATTAAAAGTGATAGAGTGGTCAGCTTCCCCATCCCTCGGAAGTACTTACATCGGGTTTTTCTTTACAAAGAAAATAAAAGAAGTTTCCCTGGGCCTAAAGGAACAAAAGCAAGAAGAATAAACTATAAGGTATTTATGAACTAATCGACAATTTATTTACTCGGCTATTATTGCCCTATTTTTATTATTACGAACTCGAATCGACTTGCTTATTTCTGGTCATGACCTCACCTCAGCCAGTTGTCAGTTTTGTCCTCATCAGCTGGGCATCGGGGTAAAAATCGATACCGCCCATTGAGATTCCAGGGAGGACCGCGAGAGGACCTTAGCTTACACCAGTTAAATTGAAAATATTCTTAGTTACCTACAACGAATTTTATTTTACTCGTATGTTGTGGTGAAATCGATTCAGATGCCTATCTAACTCCGTTAGGCGCATAGGTACAGATCCCGCTTGACTTCTGGGCCACTAATTTATGCTCAATCCAAACGCAAAATTTTACAGAATTATTTAAAATTTAAAATACTAACTACCTTTCCTAATAGGTAAATTGATTTCGACTGTGTATCGTGAAGCTTGAAACCAAAATGGATATAGGTAGGTAGTAATAAGAAGAGGCATCTACCTATATAAAATCACCACTAGGTAACTTCAGAAAATATTTTATTGATGGTCGCCTGTTAACTCAATATCTTCTTACTCAGTGCTCTACCTTTTATGAAGTTATATATTATTCTGCCTTGCGTCGAATTCATTTATTTACCAATAGCCAGGAATCCAATATAGAAGTTTGAATAACAGAACTGGATTTAGTAAATGTGAAAACTGGTAGTTTATCAAGAAAGTTTATATCAAAGTTTGGAATAATTCCAGAGAAGTCCAACTTACACTTGAATATTTTTAACGTAGTGCGAGATGAAATAAAACGCTGTCGAAACCAGGTCACATGCCTACAATTATACGAGATACAATTAAAATACCAGTTATGGGGTAGGTAGGTACTACCTAATTGTCGTTCGAGCAATAATTACCTACCAACGCTTTTCAAATGCGTAGGTAACTGAAAGTTTAATTAATGCAGAGTAATTTTTGCTGATTATAAGCTTAACCAAATCAGTAGTTTTCATTATACTGTTTAAATTACAAATTAATAATGAATCAATCGTACTTGAGTAGGTACCTAGTTATCAAACTGTTTAGTAGGCTGTATTGGTATTTGCCAATAACTATTTCTCGTTATCATCCTAGTGTCATAGTACCTATCTAACCATTTGGCGGGTCTGTTTATTGCGCCTTGGCCATTAAATTTTAGTAATACCAAAATATGGCTTCTAGTAATTCGAGTTTTAAATATGAAACCGTATATTACCTATAATAATAAATCGAGATTTGAGCTGTCCGCCTAATGAAGTATGAGTTGACTGCCTTAGCTGTGATGGTTCTATTCATTTTGCTTCTAAAATGTTGTTAACATTTTTTCAAACAATAAGGTAGGTACCTACATACTAGGTATCGTCAACATTTTGCTCACTCATTTTTCTACGATTCCACTTTGTCCTCATTCAACTTTTTCCTCAGCAATTGCGCTTAAATGTTCGTTTAGATTAGATTATTCGATATTACTAATTAGGTTGTTAGAGTCGTAGTTTCTTTGTTTATATCACGAAATTCCTTTGACGAAAACTACGTATCGGATGGGGTGATTCATCTTGTGATTGCTACCCGAGTCGACATAATATTGACTCAGATGGCCTTTTCCGATATCCGCGGATACAACACGGTTTGGTGTTGTGACTATAATCTGTTTTTTTTCTTTATTCGAATCCCCCACTTTGCGAAAGGTTGAATGTACTGACTCCAACAAGCTTCCGTTGAAGAAGCTTGACACGGTCGAATGTCAATAATGTCGACTAACGAGAGGTCGCAGTGGTGCCAACCCCACGGAATAGTCCGTACATACGTAATATAAGCTGCAATGAATTTCATAATAATAATGTTTACACTTTCCTACTATGGCATAACAATGTTTATATTATTATTAGAAAGGGTCTGGAGGTTTGTACTTGCACATCTTCAACTAAGGAATCTTGAAATAAAAGGAGCATAGGCAGGTATTATTGCTACTTTTATTTGCTGCATTTCAGTTATTGCTAAGTACCTATTAATTTAAATTAGGTACTGTCTAACCCCCCAACATCTTTTACGTGTTGGTTTTTTTCTTTTACCTAGTACCTACCTGTTTCAAAATCATAGTACGCGTAGGTAATAAAAGCATTGTAAGTATGAAATTTCTTTGAAGAATGTAGATCCTCGCTCTTCTTGTTAGTTTTCAACTTGAACGTGTTGTAATTTTGATGCAGCTCGTTCATATTTGATATTTCCATCTGATGTTGAGGCTGAGGTTAAATTCAAATTTCAATACATGTCCTTGGCTCTTGGCTGCGTATGTGCGAACATGTTTTCCTTGGCATTATCTCCTAAAACTCTATGAAAATGTTGGAATTTTTATCTATTTGTTCCTACAGGAAATGGTTCGTTTCAGTAGTTACTGGAGTGTTCCCTGCATTGAAAAAAAATAAATAAATTTTAAAAAACCCGCCTTGTGAAGCTGAAATTTTAAGCATGTACAGTTGAATGCACCATGTACATTTTACCAACATTCTTGAATTTCAAAAGTTTCTCTTCTGTCACACTCTTATAGAGTACCTTGAATCTTGTTAGGTTGGCAGCACTTGAATCCGTTGAAGAGGTTTTTTTGTTGAGGTTGAAGAGTTCTGTGTCCCAGGGAAACCTCCGTGCCCTCCCTCCACTCAACTCAGCTGACGTCCAACTTTTTGGAGGGGGAGGGGAAACTGGGTCTTGCGTGATGTGAGCAGAGTCCCCCGCTAAGAAGGCCTCAACCCTCAAGGCTGAATCTGTGACGTCATGGAACACGATGCCTTCTACTGACACCCACGCTTGAACCCAGGAACGGATGCCCGCCTCAGCGTTGTGTTCTGAATTTCAACCACATCCATCGATTTTTGTGTGAATTTTCTGAACATCTGCTCCCTCATGATTCTATCCGTCACAAGCAGTTGATTGATAATACTATTTAAATGAAATGTAAAAGTAATGGACACAGCGTAGGTGTCTAGGTTACTCTCATAATCATAGTGACCTACCTACAGGAGGCCGTTGATGATCTCTCTAACATAACAGTGTAACAATAATTCTAATAATTGTGCATATCCCGAGCACTTGAGCGAAATGTTCGGATCTCATCCTCGATCCAGTGAAGAAACATCCCGTTGAGGGAACCAGTTCCTTTGGGGGAGGACTCGTGATAGCGAGTCCTCAAGGCTCTCCTACTTTTCCCCGTGTGACGTCACACAACGGGATGAACTGACTGGGACGCATAAATACACAACGAATGTTCCTATATATCGTATGCACATAAGGATCGTGTACACCGTTCCGTGAGAAAACAAAACCTTAATCATCGAATTTGTGACATCCTTGGGATCCACAACCGAATTTTCCTTCATTGTATATATATATATATACAAATGTACCTATCTATTTTTTCGTTCGACGTGTTGGTCGTCTGTATAAATATTCAATTGTTCAGTTGGTAGTAGTCGGGATTCAGCCAGAATTTGATGTGATTCTTAAATAATTTTATTGAACATCGACGTTTCAGGCATCCTTGCTGGGCCCATCATTAGGATAAAACCTGTAGAAATTTGTAAATTGTAATGTGTCATCGATAAATTTTTGCGGAAAGCCTGTCATTCGACACTTTTTTCCTGACAATGGGCCCAGAAAGGAGACCTGAAACGTCGGTGTTCAATAAAACTGTTCAAGAATCACATTAAATTCTCACTGAATCTCGACTACTACCAATCGACAAATATATATTTTCTCCAGTGAAACTCGATATTACCAAACGAGCCAATTGTCCTTGCGTAGCTCGTTGCGCAAAAGTGATTACTGATTACATAACCTACATAATGATAATAAAAAATATAATATGAAGCATCGTATTCTGATATATATGTGTGTGTTTGTGTGTGTGTATGTATGTAAAGCTAATTAGTTACTTAATCCAGTATGAAATCTGCGATCGAAAAATGGTCTAGATACTTGAAGCAAAATGCTGGGTGTCCTGTTGAATGCATTTTTAGGGAATCTCAGGAGTAGAATCACATTGGACTTCGCAAATTGTAATAGTTTCAGGATTTTTACCGTTGAACTCTCAGGCAAAGGCTTTCAGTGTCAGGCAATGTACAATAACTCGTACTTTCGCATTCCTCATAAAATGTTTCCTCATTATTACTATTCTGTGAAATGCTTGCTTTAACAAGCTAGTTTTAGCTGTCGGTAATCGGCTGTTTTGTTCACTTAGTATGGAAATACGAGTATCCATCTCTGCTACCCAGTGTTGTACGTAGGTACCCTAAATTATAATGTACCTATGCAATATTTTGAAACAGGAAGTTTCAAGTTACAATACATAAATATTGCATAAATATTTACAATAAATACATAAATTTTTTTAATGGTTACCAAGTAAAATTAGAAGGAGCAGCAGTTCGATGGTAAGTTTCCACTACTCCCCTCCTGATACCCAAGACATTCTTAATAAATTGTCTGGCGCATCAAATGGGTTTGGCCGCTCGTGTGAGGGGGATCCGGTCGGTCGTCGATGGTTGTTGTTAATTACATGATTATATTATGATAATTATTAGGTACCTACGTCCTCTATCGTGCAAGTTGTTTATTGAGGGGGCATGATTGTCATATCTGTACATATGTATTCATTCGGGGCCTCCACAAGGTCTGCTGGTATGGGTTACCTGCCGACTATTACCGATCTGCTCGTCCTTGGGCTGAGCTTATGCAGTCCTCGGTGGGGGTTCGTCAGTTGCATCTGAAACAGTTTCATTGCAATCCGTTCTGAGCTGATGCTTGTTGAGCATTATTCTGCTTAGAAGGAAAACCCACTTATCATTTAGGAAGATTTGTGCCCATGTCAAATTGTAAATTTAAACTCAAATGGCGCACGTTGCTTCAATATTTGAGTCCCCTTCACCACCAAACCAATTTGATAATCTTATCACGACGATGCCTAGCTTTAATTTTTTTTTTGGTTTTCATAGCATCTTTTTTTTCTCGGGTCTTGATGATATCGTCGCCTTTTCGACATTTCGATTGCACAAAATGGCTTTTCATTTTCAGAAAACCTCACATGGACTGGTCATCACTTTCGACCCTATAATTTAGAGTGAATTTTTATTTAAACTGTCAGCGAGATTGTATTTTTGGTCTCTTCCATGATAAAATGCAACTTATTTCATCAAGTAATACGCAGACCTGCCTACTAGGTACACATGGTGTCCCAGTTGATGGTCTCCCTCCTCCCTCTCGATGAAAACTACGCCAACAATTCCCTGGCAATCTCAGACAATATAACTCACTGATGAGACGCTTTTTGCATTTCCCATCGAATTCCTTTGTTTGTTCTACCGTTCTTACAATAGTCGAAATTAGAGATTAGCTGTAACGGATTCTGCACGTGTCAAGGTGATTCCTATCAGCGAATCCTCCCACCTTTTATTATTTTAAAAGTCTGCATTTAATGCATTCTTACTGCTAGCTCTAAAGTTCTAAAGCTCTGAAGTCGTAGTAGCATGGTTATCATATTATTATTATTATTTAAATAAATAGTACGGGGGATTTGAAGAGTGTTTTCAGATAGACAACTCTAGAACAACAACATTAATAAGTAGGTACCTATCAACTACCATTGCCGTTAGTTGCTTTGTTTATCAAAGACAAACTCCTGACAACCGAGCTTTGCCAAAACTGTCATAAAACCCACCTAGTGCGCATTGATATCGTCACTTTATGGTCCGATGATCCAGCTTGCGTTTTTTTGTTACCTATTTTTATGTTTGTCGTTAAACACAGGTTCACCTTGCATTTGACTCTTTTAAGACAATATGTATCAACGAAGATTTCTAGTTGATCGTATTCCAGCGTCGTCATTGAACCTGCTTCTATTCAAGTTTGTTAATATGGATGATTTTAGCCTAGTTTAACTTGAAACTAAATTAAGTATTATTAATGAAGAGTTCGCGCAATAAAAAAAGGAGTACCTACTTATCTAAGTAGGTATACATCTTTAAAGAATACCTAAATGTATACATTTTCTAAAAGAATACATCTTTAAAGAATACCTAAATGTATCTAAGAGTAGGTACCTACAGGGGCGGATCCAGAATTTTTTTCCGGGGGGGGGGGGGGGGGGTCACAGGGTAGAACAATATAAAAAATAACTAAAAATAACAAAATAACCAAACGAACAATACAAACCGAATTTTCAACCTTATGCCTAAACTCGTACAATTTGTCTACTTACAAAATTAATTGTATTTATTTATAAAATTCATTGTTTAAGTGAAAAATATTTTTCAATATCTATTAATTATTTAACTGATAAATGTATTTATTTTCAATTTTCTTCTAAAAAAGAGTCCTAATGTGTTTTCAAACAAATTGGCGCATTTTATGGCAGCGTAGCTAACTTAAGAGTTTGCAAATCAAAACATTGAAACCACAACAATCTATTGTTGATCTCAGTGGATTCAGTATCGTTTTTACTGAATCTGGCAGGAAAGAAAACGAGAACGAAACAAAAACAAGATAATGATTAACAAAAATAAGAAGAAATAAACAAGGTTTAATTTGACGTATACACAAGGTAAATTAATTGACATAATTGTATTTATAAAGTAACATTGGTAGGACCAAGTGTACGATTATATTCGACTAATTTTGACATTTTTGATCGAATCTTTTTAGATTTTTTATAGTTCTTTTTTGTTTTCAGTTTTTTTAACACTGTCTACCGTTTGTGTAATTAGAAATTACAGTAATTAGTGGCGAGGGCATTGAAATTTCAATTTGACGGATGTTTTATGGTAAATATTTACACAGTTGTATATGAAGCAAAATTGAGAAGACCATGTGGCCAAATCAGTTTTTAATTTAAAATTCAAATTGCAATGATGTTTTGTTTATAGAATTTCTCGTAAATATTTATCACTTTTATTTGAGGGGTTCCCCACAAGAACCGAATAAGTCCAAAATTGGCAAACGCCAGAAACAAGCATTTTGTAAAACGCTCTTCTCAGAGGGAAATGCTCCGTTTGTGAACAATCGTTCAGCTCTGCTTTTGGTTTATTATTCTGTGAACAATACACCTATGTATTCGCTCAGCAAAAAATTTTTATAACACCCCCTCAAAATTTTTTCTTTTCCGTTTCAAGGTGCGTAGATTCCAAAAATGCAATGTCCGTACGCCGTCCGCCGTACGCCGTCCGCCGTATCACGTGTACAGGCTTCATTTTCGGTCTAAAAAAATCGTTCTTTCGCACACATGCTCCATTTGGGCCCTAGTTGTGTCCCGAAACTTTTCAGCCCGATCGGAATATATCCAGGGGAGTTATGAGTGAAAATGTGTATAAAAATAGGTACTTTTTGCGTTTTAGCAACATGTTGGTAACATGAGCTTTTAAGGTATCGTTTTTCATGTTTTTGGGGACGAGAAGACCGAATATGAAGTCGGTTTTGACTAAAGAGTAGAAAATTGAGGTTCTACCAGATGTTCTGCTCCCGAAATTGAATTTTTATGAGTCAAAAACCTGCGAAATCGTCTGAAATCACCATCAATTTGTAGAATAACACTGGGAAAAGTGTCAACAGGTGGATCAAGACGATTAAATGGTACTATCAATGATCAGAGATAATTTATTTAAAAAAAAAACGCTGCTAAGTCCTTGTCACATGGGTTTATTATTCTATTGGAGTTCTAGAGATTCTTTTGGCTGTTAAATTTATTGTTTCTTTCATGTGGAATGATTGAAATAGCTATTTCTGATGATTTCCACCAATTTTGGCCCCCAAAACATGAAATAGGTACGCTTTTTTATTTTTTTCAGATCATCTTTGATCATTGGTAGTGCCATTTAATGGTCTTGATTCACCTGCTCACACTTTTTCCAATGTTATTATACACATTGATGGTGATTTCAGACAGTTTTCCAGGTTTTTGACTCATAAAAAACCAATTTTGGGAGCTGAACCTTTGGTAAAACCTCAATTTCCGCGTATTTGGTCAAAATCGACTTCATATTCGGTCTTCTCGTCCCCAAAAACATGGAAAAAGATACCTCAAAAGCTCATGTTACTAACATGTTGCTAAAACGCAAAAAGTACCTATTTTTACACACATTTTCACTCATAACATCCCTGGGTATATTCCAATCGGGCTGAAAAGTTTCGGGACACAACTAGGGCCCAAATGGAGCATGTGTGCGAAAGAACGACTTTTTTAGACCGAAAATGAAGCCGGTACACGTGATACGGCGGACGGCGTACGGCGGACGGCGGACGGACATTGCAATTTTTGAATCTAGGCACCTTGAAACGGAGATGAAAAAATTTTGAGGGGGTGTTGTAAAAATTTTTTGCTGACCGAATACATAGGTGTATTATTCACAGAATAATAAACCAAAAACGCTGCAAAGTCCTTGTCACATGGGTTTATTATTCTACTGGACATACCTACAGAAATGTTGGCTGTTCATTTATTGTTTCTTTCATGCGTAATAATCGAAATAGCTATTTCTGGTGGTTTCCACCAATTTCGGCCCCCAAAACTTGAATTAGGTACCTACGCTCCCTGTTTTTTTTTGTTTTTTTTTTCAAATTATCCTTGATCATTGGTAGTACCATTTAATCGTCTTGATCCACGTGTTGACACTTTTTCTAGTGTTATTATACAAATTGATGGTGATTTCAGGCGATTTCGCAAGTTTTTGACCCATAAAAAACCAATTTTGGGAGCTGAACATCTGGTACAATCTCAATTCTCCACTCCTTGGTCAAAATTGACTTCATATTCGGTCTTCTCGTCCCCAAAAACATGAAAAACGATACCTCAAAAGCTCATTTTACTAACATGTTGCTAAAACGCAAAAAGTACCTATTTTTACACACATTTTCACTCATAACACCCCTGGGTATATTCCGATCGGGCTGAAAAGTTTCGGGACACAACTAGGGCCCAAATGGAGCATGTGTGCGAAAGAACGAATTTTTTAGACCAAAAATGAAGCCTGTACACGTGATACGGCGGACGGCGTACGGCGGACGGCGTACGGCGGACGGACATTGCATTTTTTGAATCTACGCACCTTGAAACGGAAAAGAAAAAATTTTGAGGGGGTATTATAAAAATTTTTTGCTGAGCGAATACATAGGTGTATTATTCACAGAATAATAAACCAAAAGAAGGAGGTACCTTATTCGTGTTTTGGGGGCCAAAATTGGTGGAAACCACCAGAAATAGCTATTTCAATTATTTTATATGAAAGAAACAATAAATAAACAGCCAACATCTCTGTAGGTATGTCCAATAGAATAATAAACCCATGTGACAAGGACTTTGCAGCGTTTTTGAAATGCAGGCTGATTCTAGGGGGGGGTCATGACCCCTGTGACCCCCCCCCCCCCCCTTGGATCCGCGCCTGGGTACCTACATAAATAGAAATGCTACGTAGTGTATGTTACTTTAGCTTTGCGTATCTAGGCTAATCAAAAGTTACAGCATACGTAAATGCTGGTTTCTTCACAGCATTGTTAGCGTTGTATAGTTACCTTGTTTAATGAAGACAGTAAAAAGAAAACCTTCTTTTTGAAATTTGTAAAACTTGTTTGTGCTATGTCGAACCTCCGTGGATGTAATTTATGTAAATTAATATTATAACGTTCATTTTATAGGTATCCTTGTTGAATGAAGATAGTTTTCCTTTTATTACCTTCATTCAACAAGGATAACTGTAAAATGAACGTTATAACATTAATTTACATAAATTACATCCATGGAGGTTTGTCAAATCACAAACAAGACAGATTTCAAAAAGAAGGTTTTTTTTTTACTGTCTTCGTTAAACAACATCATCTTCGCAAAACCTTCTATATGTGGAACTTGAAAAATTTTAAACAAATTTCAAAAAGAAGGTTTTCTTTTTAATGTCTTCATTAAACAAGATCATCTTCGGAAAACCTTCTATGTGAAACTTGAAAAACTTGTTTGTGATTTAACAAACCCCCATGGATGTAAAATGAATGGGACCTGTACTTTACTTTACTTACAGGGACTTTTACTCTGATATACGTACCGTAGAAAATGGTTGTTCATGCTTCAGTATAAATTATTATATATACCTAAATTCGATTAGTTCATAGTGATGAATTGATAGAACAAGTAAATCCTCCGTTCCTTACATACATGGGTATACCTAGTTGTCTGTTTCAAGGATCTCTGATGTTATCCTCAGTTCCCGTAGAGCATGGGTAGTATAAACTCACGCTTATTCGATAAACTCTGATTCTGGTGGTCATCGAACTCTGGTCATATCACTTATGGTTTAGGGGTGTAGTACCTCTGAATTAGACATTGTTTATTGATCATTGTTTGTTGGGTAGGAAATTACACAGCAACTCAACTTTGGTAGTTCCGCGACACTGACGGGAGACGAAGATAATGTAGTTCGTCACGAACTTAGCCCACTGGTGTGATATCGATATTTTCAAAAGTGGCTCAAGTTAACACCTATTCCTGCTGTGTGCATCTTGATGTTTTCTATTTTCTCTCCAAGGTAGTGTCTTTCTCCAAGTTTCTAAGAGATACTATAAAACATTATCTTCTATTCTAATTCAGTTAGGCTTCTCACAGTGCCCGTTAGAAAGTACTACCCTCGTTTACAGTTGTGAGGGCCTTTCCATGGGGAAAGGTGACCAGATACAGAATGTACCTACCTACCATTTTATTTCAGAATGTTCTGAAACATACCCCTGAACACCGTGGACCTTGAAGATTTTCTGTATCACTTCTTATTTTAATACCATACTTTTGTTTTTACATTAAATTATCTGAATTACGCAAATAGAAAACAGAAATCGAAAAATTTTATTAAACAATTTCTATACTCCAATGACTTTTATTAGGTGGTTGTACAGATTCATCATGTCATCAGTAAAAGAGTAAATCTATAAAATCTACCTTTTCAGCGCCTGTTGAAATACGTAGCGTTTGGATAATAATATTGGAACTTAGCCCCTTCCCCTAGTTGGTCTACCTCGCAGTCGCATCCACATAATCTCTCACTCCGTGTCCTAAATCCTCTCTTAGTTTAAATAACTTCCCAAATCTTGGACTTCTTCCATTCTATGTCAGTAAGGCTTTATTACCCCATCACTACAACGACAAGCGCTCATCAAGTCAAACTGTGGAAAAATGAGCATATATGTCATAAATTATGGCCCAAAACACCCATAAAGTGCGCGTCTGTTTGTTCCACTTTGAAAAACTGGCTTTTGTAGTCCTTTGCGCAGTTGACTCAATTTCAAATGTCGTTATGTAGCAAATTTCCAACATATCGATATTCGTGTAGGTAGTGGAAAGAATGAAATCGGATTCGATTAAATAATTTGGTTTTTTAACTTCACTGATAAGTTTGGTTCTGTTCTGGCTAGAAAGCCTGCTCCGAGTTTCTATTGGGTTCAGCTTAGTTTTAGCATAGCTTTATTTCCCCTGTTCAAAGTGCATCAAATTTCATTCTGGTCATCTAGGTAGATCTAAAACTGTCCCCCTAGACGTGACAGAGAAACTGACATGAAAAAAGAGACAACGGCTAAATTGTTGTACACCGCGTGAAAAAGAAGAGAAACAAACGTTTTATAGATTCAAGAACTGGAACACACTAATCACGCGTGGGATGGCGAGGTTAAATAACTAACATTGTCTCTGCATAGGACCTGACATCTTCGTGGCTTAAATTGTGGATAGTTAGGTAAAAAGCACGCATTTCTGGCTGACAGAGTTGGATTTTTTTCTGTATTTTACGTTTTGAAATACATTTTGGGAGTTTCATGTTGTATTGTGAAATCATCAAGTCATCGGAATTAAATGACAGTAAGTTGACTGACATCAAGGTCTCGCCTAAAATAGGCGTGTAAAAATATTGTCCTGTGCCCAACCTGTCTTTATTATCAAATGTATTTTTTTTTTCTTAAATTAAACTCACTCTGAGTCTCTATTTTCAGTTTTGCATGTTTCTGTTAGTGTTAAAGTTCGAAGTTTAGTCATGAAAGGCGATTAATAGGCAGTGTACCTACGTCTTAAGGGTTAAGGGCATATTTATCCAGGGCCTTTGTACTTGAAATCGCTATGCTATCAATACCTCGTCCCCTGCGCATGCAGCATGTTTTGATATTCCTATGTAGGCCTTCTTGGTTTTGGTTGGGTGAGGTGCTTGAAAGATAACCAAGGCCAATGCACGAACATGCCCTCAGTTCTGTCCGTGCTATGTAATTTAAATATAGAAATGATGCAACGCGCGTCGTTTTTTCCCCTTGTTTCTATAGCGTAGGTAGTATTTTTGGGCGGATTGCGAAGCTCTCAAGGTCGGTTGTTTAGGGCACCCCATTGAAACATGGCCAAATTCACCGAATTGAGAAATTCGCCTTTACTTTATCCAAACTTGATAATTTGTATCATCACAAG
Organism: Leptopterna dolabrata; assembly: GCA_954871275.1. Classification (NCBI taxonomy): domain Eukaryota; kingdom Metazoa; phylum Arthropoda; class Insecta; order Hemiptera; family Miridae; genus Leptopterna; species Leptopterna dolabrata. The sequence goes on from OX940985.1 coordinate 17,792,785, forward strand.
ATAAACTCAAGTTCCAAAGCCAGTGAACAAAGAAACAAAATTTCATTAAGTAGGTATTGCTTCAGTTTTTGTTAGTCGGTTCTAGGTCACTAAAGATAATCCTACGATGTGATTGCGTGATAGCGTTGATCTCTGGTGTGGATTTATAAATTGATAGAACACGAAACCGACATTAAGCACGTTTGAGTTGATATAGGGTACATAGTCGAGGGTACTGAAGCTGCCAATCTGATTGTAGATGGTTTTTGGTTTATTATTCTGTAAATAATACACCTATGTATTCGCTCAGCAAACATTTTTATAACACCCCCGCAAAATTTTTCGTTTTCCGTTTCAAGGTGCCTAGATTCCAAAAACGCTGCAAAGTGGGTTTATTATTCTACTGGACGTACCTACAGAAATGTTGGCTGTTCATTTATTGTTTCTTTCATGTGAAATAATTGAAATAGCTATTTCTGATTGTTTCCACCAATTTTGGCCCCCCAAAATACGAATTAGGAACGCTCCTTTTCTTTTCTTTTTTCCCCTCAAATTATCTTTGATCATTGGTAGTGCCATTTAATCATCTTGATGCACGTGATGACACTTTTCCTAGTGTTATTATAAAAATTTTAGGATGATTTCAGACGATTTCCCAGGTTTTTGACTCATAAAAAATCAATTTTGGGAGCTGAATATTTGGTAGAACCTCAATTTTCCACTCTTTGCTCCAAATTGACTTCATATTCGGTCTTCTCGTCCCAAAAACATGGCAAACGATACGTCAAAAGCTCATGTTACTAATATGTTACTAAAACACGAAAAGTATCTATTTGTATACACATTTTCACTCATATGGGTATATTCCGATCGGGCTGCAAAGTTTCGGGACACAACTAGGGCCCAAATGGAGCATGTGTGCGAAAGAACGACTTTTTTAGACGGAAAATGAAGCCGGTACACGTGATACGGCGGACGGCGCACGACGGACGGACATTGCATTTTTGGAATCTACGCACCATGAAACGGAAAATAAAAAATTATGAGGGGGAGTTGTAAACATTTTTTGCTGAGCGAATACAAAGGTGTATTATTCACAGAATAATAAACCAAAATGCAATGTCCGTCCGCCGTACGCCGTCCGCCGTTGCGAAATATGGACGACTCGAATAACCTGATATGTCGTAATTCCCAGCGGAACTTCAAAACGACTGACCCAACCTAGGCGAAACGCTCAGGCTACGCTCAGCAGCGATGTCCTTTACTGGCAGACATTCCGGCCATCTCGTATTAACGGTCTATGCAAGTCACACAGTACCGATACCCTTGGCTCTGTGGCAATGGCTGGGCAATGTCCAAATGGACGTGCAAAAACCTCTCATCGGAAGCTAAAAACAAAACGGATGGGCTGGCTGTATGACGGTGTACTTTGCTTGCTTGGCACAGGACACAAGCATGAACTCAGGACTTGCATCCTTGGCCATTGGTTGCCATAGGAAGCGAGCATGAAGGAGGAACCCCGTATCCCAGGATGTGCTAACCCATGAACAAGATCAGGCAGACAGCAGCTTAAGGTCATCCCCCCCCTCCTTCCCCGCCCTGCCCTTCTAGCAGATGACGGAAGTGCTTTACAGTGGTGTAAATAGGAGGAATTAGCGATCGTATGCGCTATAATTCCGTGCTGATTCGATGAACTTTTTGGAAAAGAAACAGATTGGTTGCTAGCTACCCTCGACCAGCTATTCTACGACTGCCCCAATCTCTGTGTCTGAAGAATCGACTGCGAGGGTGACAGGGGCTCCAGGAACAGGATGTGAGACAGCATTGCTTAAGACTATCCTTACAATGCTGGAAGGCTGCCTGCAAGGTGGGTTTTCATTTATGATAAATTGTCTTTCCTTTTATTTTTGCTGTGCAGTGCATGAAGAACAGCTTGGGCCTGTGCAGACTTGGGAATGAATCTCCTATAAATATTCAGCTTCCCTAAAAAAGGCAGAAGCTCAGCAACAGTTTTTGAGAAGTGGAAAGTTTTTGATAGCGTCGACTTTTTCTGGAAGAGGCTTTGTCCATCGTTGCTGAAATGGAACTCAGAAACGGAATTCAGAAAGACCGAATGAGGTCACGATAGCTGCTTTTTGTATGTCCCACAGGAGCGCCACTCACCGTTTTTCTTTGGGACCATGTGTAAAGGAGAGGACCAACTGCTCTTAGAAGGACGACAAATACCCTGCTCCATCATGTAGGTGAATTCTCTTCGTGCAATAGCTTCTTTGCGAGACGATAGGCGACGAGGTTTAGCAGCAGCAGGTGGACCAGCAGTTCTGATGTGTCACAGAGTGCCTGGGAACTAATTTGCCTACAGCAGCTGGATTCGCTATGTCGCTGTATGTACGTGGAGAGAAGTTTGCGGTACGGAGATGTCAAGTCGGGAGAAATAGTGAGTGGAAACACAGAGATCAGGTACCCGTCCGAGAGCGGCTGTATTATGGAGAGAGGTGAGGCTGTCAACCAGCCAGCGCCCTTTCAGATCCACCAGGAGTCCGAAATGTTTTGGGAAATCGGCACCCACAATAGGCCCGTCAACGTTGTCTACGGCGAATGACCAACGGAATTGACGTCTTGCGTCTTAACCCTAAGTCAATTTCGACAGTTCTGTTTCCATAAATATCCGTATAGTTGACCCATTAGCAGCATAAAGTTTATGTCGGAGATAGGAGGTTTTTCAAGATGGTTTGGTGGAATAACAGAAATGTAGCACCGGTGTCTACTAGGTGACGACAACATTTTTTTGGTCTGAAACGAATAGGCGACTGTTATACTGGACCGACGACTTTTCCGAGGTCGCCTGTAGCGCCTCCCCTGGGAAACTGTCGGATTTATAAGCACATGAAAATAGCCATGTATCCGTATTTGTAGTATGGTCTACAAGCACCGTTCCCGTGCGACCTAGATCTAGCGTTTGACGATGGTGAGCTCCAACTTTCATTCTATGGATTACCTCGTGACTGAGACCTAGAAGATCTGTTTATTTGACAACTGATGATGGAAGTTGAACTGGCCTGAACCTCTGGTTCAGGAGAGTGGACCGAGTTTACATTAGGCAAAGAGCTACGATGACAACAATTTTATCGGCCATTGCTGCTAACTTATTCAAATAGCCAAAGCTACAAGTCGACATAGCTTGCCTGGGTTGGTTAGTCTCTGAAGCCAATTTCAAAATCGCGTCACTTACGCGTTTCCCTTCTGCGTTGGGCGGCGTTTGTCTCCGAGCTCGAGAAGCAGTTTCCGGCGCTGTTTTTCTTTGGAGTCTGTGAAGTGCTATTCCAGGCGGCGACGTAAGGTTTCGTAAATATCCTGTGTAGGAATATTAAGGATCATGTCACTTGTGCAAGTAAATCACTGGAAATCGCGCCGACGAGTGTATGGCACTTCGTTGCGTCGCTGGTTGTAGATCCCTGCGTTGTAGAACTGCGGTACAATTTCACGGAACCACAGCCGCGAGTTGGATAACCAAAAAACGGTGGAACTTGGAGCTCTCCACCCTCCCGATGCGTGGAGCCTCTCTTTGACTCTCCTGCGTCGTTTTGAGCAGGGAATGGTAAATTTGGATGTGCCGTGGTAGCGAATTCTGTTTGATTCGGATCACGTCGGCGTCACAACTTTGAAGGCGAAGGTTAACATTCAAGAATCTACTCCAAATAATCGGATCCAAAAGATTTGATGGCAAATAGAAAATATAATTATATTCCAAATAATTTGTAACGTGACGCAAAACAAGTTAAGAGGAGACGTGTAAAAAGCAAATTGATTCGTAGACGGAAATTTGGACTGTCGCTTTCCAGACACATGCTTTTGATAATTTAGAAAACAACATCAGGAATTGAAACTCAAAAATAACTGTAGGATCCTCTACAGGTCGTGCAGTTTATCCGGGTTATGCCGTTTGAACACGATCGGCCTCATCATTAGCTCAGCCTGCTTGTCTGTATTTTTGTTCCTCGTCTCAACTCTACCAATGATTTGCTTTGAACCGAAATCGGGGGACCAAATTTTGAAGCGGGTGGGTGGGTTAGGGAGAGATGTTTAGAAAACGGGCAAGTTGAAGGAAAATAAGTACACATCTGGATGTTCTGATTCGCAGGTATGTTATTTCAGGAACATGCCAAGTTTAACCCATGGCTGGGAAGGGGGGGGGGGGGGGCTACCTTTGTTATTGTTTGTTACTGACGATGGCTTGATCACCGAAACCGGTATAACAGTGTTTTTCGCGTTTTTTCGTGTATTAGTGGAAATAGACTATTAATTTTTTCAATAATTCCGTTTTTCTTTGGGGACTACCTTCCTGAAGCAGTAAAATACTTGTGTAGATGGTCCGATTTTAATGAAACTAGAGAAACATGTTGAGGCCATCCAACCTCAAATCTGTACACAAACCATAAAGTGACTGGGACGAAAACATTAGACCATAGGTCCTCCTTACATAACTAAACACCTACACTCAGTTCTTTGGAGTGGACGATGACGAATGGATGTCAGTTTGGGAGACTATCTGTGCCATCGTGACGTCACTCCGGAAGGTACCTACTCCGTCTATGGAGTGGAAAGGGAGCCCTCAGCACCTTCGAGAGGAAACGTGATACCGTTACTAGCGGTACCAACCATTATGACACGTGGCCTCCCAACTTCCACCAGTTCGACCAGAAACAAACGTGTTCTGGTTAGTGGATTTCCCCGACTGATGACTGATATAAGATTATAAGGATAATCACTCAGGACCTCTGCCATTTCCAACGCCGAGCCCAGTAACTGTTTTGAATATTCGCGGAGCTCATAATAACGTAGGTAAGCACTAGGCGTAGGTATCCATCAAGTAGGCTACCTACGTGAAAACGGGGTCAACCTGCTTCCTCGGATGTCAAGCGTCCTGATTTTGAGAGGGCCTGGTTACTGACCAAAATTGATACAATATTATTTGATGTCCTGCTTTTTCCCCTCTTTCTGATGGATAATTAGGTAGGTAGTTACCTAACCTACTTACCTCATTTGGAATTACACAGGGCGTCCACCGAGTTAATTACCTATTGTGACATATATCCATTAAAAAATCATTTAAAAAATATATATTACATTCCTACACGCAAAGCAGGAATACCGCGACAGGAAAAAAATGTTGAAAAGTAAGGGAATTCTATGAACTAATATTAATCATTATTAATATTCTGACACTACTTTAATAATGGGAACATATTGGTTTATTATTTTCAATAAAGAACCTTTGGAATCGAGCATGAAAACAAAAGTTTTAACACCCCGTCAAAATTTGATGGTTTCCGTTTCAAGGTAGGTATGTAGAATCCGAAAATGCAATTAAAAAATTTCTGTCCGTACGCCGTACTTCGCAATTTTCTTTGTTACCATGAACCAAAATTAATGAAATTTGGTTTGTTTGGTTTGGTTTGGGGTCTAGTCGGTCCTTGAAGCTCGGTTACTGTCAGTCATTTCTAAGGGGTGAAAAACAGGGGTTGAAATTTTCAGAACGCCGTAGCTCGAAAACTTTCAATAGAAGGGTGGTTTTTTTTACGTTTTTAAATTGATCTTGGTCCACAGAAATTTTTGATTTTTTACAATGATTGTGTACGACGGCATTGTACGACCAGTCGTTTGCACCGAAAAGCGTCGTCATCATGATTGTGAATGAAACGTTATGAATCCGGCCCAGATATCATTGCTAGGGATCACCTGATTATAATCACGGATGGCCGTGATCGAATTGGTTATTCTGTGATATTATTTCATTTGAAAAATGATGGATCTTTTGGATTTTGTTGATAGGTCTTTTGCAACTCGAGCAAACGTTGAAGTATTATTGGGTAAATTATTACACAACGGTAAATGGGTACACAACGGTTTATTATACTATCTACGCAGAAGGGGCATATATAAAGGTAAATTATTACACAACGGTTTATTATTTACCTTACGCTTCATGAATAACTACAAATAATATTAATGATTGTATTATTGAATCCCGCGCATTTGGAAGAAACTTAAGTTCCCGGGCCGGCACCAGTACTCGATTTAGGGCTTTCCTGATGGGAGCTCGAGGGTATTGACCACAGAAAACAGTGATCTACGCAGAATGGGCATCTATATAGGTAAATAATAAACCGTTGTGTTATAATTTGCAGAGTTTTTTAAATTAAAAATAGCGAACTTAAAACTGATAATTTACCCTTGTCCCCTCCATACTACCCTCCCATACAATTCCCCAAACCACCAATGGCCACTTGACGCTTTCCCCACGGCTATAATAATACTTACTAGTCTTGACTTTTCCTCCCATATATTGAGGTTGTTTTAAATTTTTAAATGATAAATTTTATGATTTTTGATTATCATTGATAATAATTACGTAATTTACAATAAATACTGGTTTAAATAATTAATGATGTGACTTTTTTGAAATATTCCGAACATTGGAGATACTTGGAGGGAAGGAGTTAATTTCTAAAACTTGATTAGGACGTGCGCAAACTTCTTTCTTTCAAGTAGGGTCATGTTCAGATAGGAAATTTAGAGTCTGTTTATTTGAGGTTCCAGTTCTACCCAAACGTTCAGAAAGAATATTGAGGTAATATATAAGTATGTCGTGCATAGTATATTGAAATATCTACCGATTATTGTACAAACAAGTGGAATTTAATTACCATCACCTGTCCATCGCCTGTTGGCTATGCAGACTCATGCGGTCACCTTGGATGTGGTAATCGTAAATAGGTAGTATGCGTTCCATCATCTCGTTGAACAAAGACATTTCAAAACGAGGAAACGATGTAGAACGTAGAGGAGCCTCCTTAGCAGCTGCAGTTTGTTCAAGGACCTGCAACTCTCCGTGTGGTGCAATAGTCGTCGTGTCCCTCAACCACTCACTTGCCGCTGCATTTTTATTCCTTAGCGAATTAACGTAGATTATAATAGCAGTAAAAATTGTCATAGGAGATACATTTCTGAACACACTGGCATACATTCAGAAATTAGGTATATATTACTGCGAAACAGGATGGACAGCATAGTTTAACTTGTAAATATAGGCTTAATCTATCCTCTGTGATGCTGGAGCTAGATGAAAACCTATCACGTTGATCAAGCATCATATGTTAATAGCATTTAAGGAGCTTTACATAAATATGTACTCGTAGGTACGGAGGGCTTCTAGTCGATTTGTACCGTATCACCTTTTTTAGTGCAACATTTTACAAAATTTGTTCATTATTTAACTTTTGTTCCTCTTCTTTTAAGTCATGATGATGGCATGGTAGGTAATGTCATTTCCAACAATCTCTGGGTAGTTAGAACTTAAATATTTGTTATGGTCTCATAATTTTGAGACAAAAACCATCGGATTACCAGGGGGCTATTTTCAATTGCATATCTACATCAATAATTATTTTGTTTCTTCTGTGAAATTAGGTACCTATTGAGAGTAGACCCCCTCTGTGTAAAAGAAGGTCATTTGTAATGATTGGTTGCCAAGTAGGTATACTATTTCTATCGTTCAGGAGCATTTGCTTGAGAAAGTTTATAAAACATGAAATTTCTAATGAAAATAATCATCTTGAAATTCGTGTTTACATTTTACTCTGTAAATAATAATTTTCGTAAATAAAGATAGTATGTACCCGGTCTGGGACAACTTCTACCTAGGTAGGTACATACAGTACAAGCTCCACTCTCAAGATCAGCCGTAACCCGTAACCTCAAGTTGGCTTGATATCAAAAACTTGTCAAATTTCGTTCTGGCTCAACAGACACGTAGAACTGTTCGATAGATAGGACAATCGTCCATCCGCCGATCACGCTGCGCGTACGTGCCACGAAGGAACTTGTCCACCCATAGATTTGGATTTTGCGCAACGTGAAAGGCATCGGTTATCTCCCTTTTAATTTGTTATCACTCAGAACGCCGTACCGCTCATTATCGTTTGTGGTGTTCATTTCGTCTTCAGATAAGACATTTTCTTACCATCTAGACGAACTGTCACCACCTCTTGAGAGTGGAGAGACATGTACAAGCGTTGTTATCTACCGTAACAAACTGTAGGTGCTAGGTATGGTTCCTTTTGTATCGTACTGTATTATTTTTGTTCTGAGATCTATGAACTTTGGCATTATTTTTAAACCAACTACTTACCTATAGACGAATATAGAATGATTAATGATGGTGGCTTTGACTACAGTAAGTATGATTCTCTTCCGAACTACGGACAGTGGATCAACATTGTCGAAGTGGTGAAACATTACTGAAACTTCTGATGCCCTCATCCATATATTTCCACTTCAAAACAGGAAGGTTGCTAGATATTCGAGAGCGTAGAATCCACTCATTCATTTCCGAATATTTCCTAGTGGACTCCTGCTTAGGGGCGTCAGATTTCGATTATATAGGTAGTAGTTAAGATGGGGCATCGACCGGGAAACATAGCGATGTTGACATCGATGTCGATATCATAGAACCTAAAACATGGAAGAAGGTACACCAGAAAATACTGACAGTAACGCCGAGCTTCGAGGACCAACTAGACCCCTAATGGGACTTACAGACCAAATTTCATTAATTTTGGTTGTTGGTAACTAAGAAAAACGAAGTACGACCGACATACATTTTTAATTCCATTTCGAACTTTCCGTACCTTAAATCGGAAACCATCACAATTTGAGGGGAGGGGGGGGGCTAAATTTTTTCAAACTCTATTCCAAAAGGTTCATTATTGAAAAATAAACCAAAATATGTAACAATGAGGAATGGGCGCGCATTTTTTTTAAATCATTCAAATTGATGTAGGTCTAATGGAGAGCTTTCCAAAAAGGTGCTGTATGATGGGTCGGTAATGAAAGGAAGTGGATGAAAAAAGGACCCTCTCATCGGTCCCGCACGTGGGAACCGAGTTGAGACACTGGAATTAATTGTAGAGTGTCTCTGGAATTAATTTTAATTGCAGTATCTCTAGAACAGAGTGAAAGGGAGATGCATACCAGGTGACGTCACGCCTTTTTTTAAGCTTATTCCCGCCAAACTAGTCGGATTTCCGAGCTGAAAATTGGGGTAGTCGAGGGTGCTGGATGAGATTCTGAGGTCAAAACCAGCGAATTCCGAACCACGTCCCCGTTCCTTGTCCAGGAAAATGTACCTAATGGTTACTGTTCGGACACTCAGAACTACCTGTCAGTGCCCCGTGTGACAGGGATTATGCTCGTCCCTAGCACCTACCTCGTATCATTAGCATTGGATATCTTTCTGCAAGTCGATCAGCCAGCGCACTCTATGTAATTATCTCATAATATGTACATGTCTATGGGTCTGGGGAACAATGAACAGCAAAATCTCTTATCTATATAAATAGTTACCTACCTACCTATAGGTAATACAGTAGAAGTCGCTTAGTAGAAAAGGAATAAGTCGGATATAAGGATAGAAACAGTCAGGTGTCCCGATCGGCTGTATGTAAATACACAGGGAATCGGCCTGTTATAGTGTTCAAAAGGTCGGTTATAATGATCAGTTCTAGGGGGTTCAAAAGTCAAAAAAATATGTAAAAATGGCTGAAATCTCCGAAAATTTGTGCATATTCACCAAAATTGGTATTGAATGATAACCCGAAACAGAAGGCTGCTTTATCGGTTTTAATAAGTTTCCTCAAGAAAAAAATTAATCAAAAGTAGGTCAGTTTTGGGGGTCACAACTCGCCAATGTCGTTAAAAATGGCTAAAGATCCACAAAGTACATAGAGTAGAAGTCGCTTATAGAGATCGGTGATTGTTTCCAGTCTGTCCCAATTCGATCACTATAAGCGACTTCTACTCTAGAAAGAATTTGAATGAAAGACAACGTGTAAATAGAGGAAATGTTGAGGTCTTACGCTATCGATATTTTAAGATTTCAGAAAACTGAAGAATGTTAATCACAATTTGTTTCATCACCAAAAAAGATTATTATTAGTGTTTAAAACTATGTTTCTATTCTAGTCAATTGATTTTGATGGTTTATCATGTGGTGGGGGTCGAATGAGGAGTTTACGAGGCACAGCGCCTGCGCCTGAGCTAGGCACCTACCTGTGTTATCATTCATAACTTTTCAGTTCAACTGACTTCGATGACACGTCCTAGCAGTGCAGAAGATGTCCTTAGATGGATCCCTAAAGTCATTGCGATCCGAAAATCTCTCAACTTGATGCGATCATCGGAGGAGTGGGGCTTCCCTTAATTCAATCCGTTGACCTCTGAGAGAGGACAAGCTTCGGCAAATACTGTGGTCGTTGGGCACAGCGATACGATAGTGAGATAGGTAACCATCTCCCGGACTTGAACGGGTCAAATGTGAAGAGAATGAACGGATGCATTTCCTGTCCGACATCATGATACAGCTCGTTTTTTCACGCACTGATGGGTTTTCGTGGAACCCAATGCACTGGTTTCAATTGCTTTTTCCTTCTCATTGTTGGGGTCGGAAGGAAAAATGTAAAAAAAGGTGGTTTCGCATTAGTACTTGCTGAGGAATAGGAGCTTAAAAAGAGATTTTTATTCAGTTTCAAGAAGAAGAAGAAGAAGAAGAATAGATTTCACATAAATGCATAGGAATATTGTCAATAAAAAAAAAGAGAGTATAATTATTGTGTATCGAAGGGCAGCGCCTGACATACAGGAAATAGGGGAAAGCATCCGAGGGGGGGGGGGGGGGGGCAAGAAGCCCATCAGTGCAGCTGGTCAGAGCCACAGCGCCCTTTGAACAACCTTTTGCTTATCGAATGGTACGATATTGTTGGTATCGATACTTTTCTTTCAATAATATCGTAGTAGCTTGTATACGTTACTAAAAAATGAAATGTACACATCATGATTGTGCACATTCGATTTTTTGCCTCGTCCTTGTAGTTTAGCAACCAACCTTGCTCATATCGAATGGTACGATATTGTTGGTATCGGTTCTTTTCTTTAGATAATATCGTAGTACCTATCGATAAAATCTTGCGATACTGTGTCGATACCAAATATTGGATCGAAACCAGTATCGGAACGTTACTACACATATACCCAATTACCCACCATAAACGGTCAAGGATTGCTCATAGAAAAAGGCACTCACATTTGCAAGTCTTACCTGCTCAACTAGTTACCTCTACCTACCTTGAAATATAAAACATTAAATTAAGAGGGCATAATAAACTATTCTAATGGTTCATAATTGAATTATTATTCTTTTCATTACTCTAATTCATTATTATTATTTTTGCTTGACAGAAAGAAGCTCGTTGCCCTTGAACTAAGAGAGGAGTTCCAGTGACTTAGAATCTAAAGGAGTCATCATGTTGAGCAACTTGGCCAACTACCTCCTCGGCTATGGGGATAACGCCTCAGAGACCGCGGCAACTGGCGGCAGCGCCCCCCCGACTGCGACTGCTGCTGCTGAGGGAGATGAAATGAGACTGACGACTGTGGAGACTGAAGAGGACGACTGGCTGATGGTCGAAGCCTCTCGTAAGACGTATTCTTTTCGTTGTAATTCTTCATGGCGTCGATGCTCTCAATGGCTGAAAAAGTCGTAACCGCGAAATGTGAACTTACTTGCTTGCTTGATTTCTTTTTATTCTGGATGAACTTCAAATTCTGATAGCTGCGTCACTTCTAAAAATGTGAAGAAATGGCTTTTTCGCAAATTTCTGAATCCCATCTCACAAGAGTAGGTACGTAGAGACACTTTATGCTTGTGCTTCAGTATTCATCTTTCAAGAAATGTCTGACTAGTTGTGGAGTCGAAAACGGGGTTTTGAACTGAATTTCCTAGCTAAGCAAAGGCGTATAATATTAAGTTTCTCAGAACCCGCATATCGGTCTTGGGGGCGGAGCTTATGTTTTTCTTTTACTTATACTGGGCCACACCTATACTGAGGTATGTTGAAACCCATAGATCGTATTTATCAAACTGAATGTTTCGAATTGAGTGTATCAGGTGGTACCATCGATTGTATAAAAGTGTTGCCATAAACGTATTGTTTGCATAGGAGACGGGGAACGACGTTCGTCGACGGCGTCCCTCCCGAACATGAACCTCGAGGAGTCGTGGTTTGTTACTCCTCCTCCATGCTTCACCTCGACGGGGCCAGTGACGGTGGAGACGTCACCCCTGGAGAACCTCCTCATCGAGCATCCGAGTATGAGCGTTTACCACCGGGGGCCCAGGTATTCAATCGATTGATCTATCAAATGTTGAACGGTCCAAGGATATTCATATTATGAGTCTCATGGACATATTGTGCACACTAAGGTGTGTTGTACAATCTTTCTCTTTTTTTAGGCCCACGAGCACCCAAAGGCCCCAAAGGGCGAGAAGCCTGAGCCCCGCACGTCCCGTCCAAGCCCGCCTCAGGGCTCCGCTCCAGCCCCGGGAGCTCCACAACCTCCAAACCCAGGCTTTTCATCAAGCCCAAAAGGTACGTATCACAGGGTGGTTAATGGAGGTGATAGAATGTGGGGTGCAGAATTGGCTTCATGAAGATTTGGGTCAACCCGCAAGGCTCAAGCGCGAATGTTCCTGGCCTGAACTAAGCCCATATTTGTTACTAGCCATGGAGCAAAAGTCTTTTGTTGCCATCATACCCTTACACATTTTTGGACATTCTGATGAGGGTACGTACTACTTCTACAGCACTGCTCAACTCATACACAGAAAATCACGAGCCATTATCGAGATGACTTCCACAAAATAATATGTCTCTCCAGGAGCAGCTGTCACACTGCCTCCCTACCTTTCTGGAATGGAGAGGGGGAAACTACGCTGTATGGGCGGCTAGTTATACCTCCTCATCCATTACAACTGTGTACCCATACTGTCACCCTTGGTTGAACATGTTTGCTTTTCCATTTTCATATGCCAGGGGCGGAATAAACCATCTTAATCCAAGGCAATCTTTGAGTATACAAAAATAGGTAGGTAACTTGGAGAGCCATTAGTTTATTTTCACTGTGTGACGGTATATGAAAATCCCGTCAAATTTTATATTGGATCCGGGCTCTTTCCCGATCTTTTTGATACGCGGCTGATGGGGCAGTCGATTCGCGAAAACGAATCAACTCCTGGAAGCATTGTGTAATACTCAAACCAATGTCTCTCCAGGGGCAGCTGCCACACTGCCTCCCTACCTTTCTGGAGTTGAGAGGTGGAAACTACGCTGTATGGGCGGCTAGTTATACCTGCTCATCCATTACATGGTAGCAGAGCGTGGTTTGGTTGGTATGCGGTATGCGCTGAAATTCACCATACCCCCTCCACTTATTTTATGGATATTTCAAAAAGGAATTTCCACCCAGAGCCCCACTTATTTTATGGGTACTTCAAAAAGGAATTTCCACCCAGAGATTTCCAGAAGGCAATTAATCCAAGGCAATCTTTGAGTATACAAAAATAGGTAGGTAACTTGGAGAGCCATTAGCTTAGTTCCACTGTGTGGCGGTATACGGAAATCCCGTCCAGTTTGATATTGGATCCTGGGCTCTTTCCCGATCTTTTTGATACGCGGCTGATGGGGCGGTCGATTCGCGAAAACGAATCTTCAACTCCTGAAAGCATCATCAAACCAATGTCTCTCCAGGAGAAGCTGTCACACTGCCTCCCCACCTTTCTGGATTGGAGAGGGGGGAAACTACGCTGTATGGGCGGCTAGTTAAACCTCCTCATCCATTACAACTGTGTACCCATACTGTCACCCTTTTGTTACCTATTGAAGGAAAACTTAAATTTCCATCTCATTATGACTGACAGTAATTTTTTCCTGCTCAGTTTTGTTGCTTCTTGGATTTTTCGGTAAACTCGAGTTTTCTAGTTCCATTTACTTAATGATTTTCGTGAGAAAAGTAACGAACTACAGCAGATAACATACAAATTGCTTTTGTTCTGTTATAAGAGCCATACCTACTTCGTTAACTATACTGAACTATGTAATCTTTCTAGGCAATGTGCCTCATGAGGAATCGCTATCGAGGTTATAATGTTGAAAACTTATAGAAATTAAAGAAGTTAAATAACAGCTTAGCAGAAATGTAATAAGTTTAATGAGAAAAGGTTAACCGCTTCTATAAGTGAGTCGGTGTTTTCTGCAATAATTGTGAGAGGTCATTCTACCTGGAGCCTACTCAACAAATTGGTATAAACAGAAGTGGCTGAAGTTATCGTACCGAAAAAGGCGACACTGGCGGTATGGTTGAACAGTTGCATTGCCGCTGAAAATATAGGACCTATCTAGAAATAATGTAAATGAAGATACGTAGGTACCTATGTAGTTAGGTACCTGGCCCGATCGGTGCTGGATTCGAAGCAGTTGGTAATGACTTGAACTTAAACGCCCATCTCAAAAATATCTCTAACCATATCGTCTAATCTCCGATCATTTCCCAGCACCAACTGATGAAAGAAAGCCAAGTTATGCGCACCAAACAAATGGAGAGACAAAACAAAGTGCGGGACGTCAACAAACGCAACAAGAAGCAACGCCGGGCAGACCGACAGAAGAACCACTCTGGCGCCAACAACAACCGCAAGTGCTGCTAACTCCCCCTCTTCAACGCCTCGTATATCTCTCCGACAAACAATTTTATTATTTTTTTAATTTTTAATTTTTCAAGTTTAAAAAAAAGTATAATATTGAACACCATTGAGATTCTAACAATAATTATACAACCACGTCGTGTTCAAATTTACGCTCTTCTGAATTGACAGTTTTTCTGCTGTTGAACATGGGACTCTGCCAGGTCAGTCATATCTCAAGTGGCCTATGTACATACCTACCTATGTTAGAGAGTTTCATATATGTACAATTTAGTGGACACAACACAAAATACATAACTTTTCAAATCTAACAACCCATGGTAGGAAGAAATAAGTTGTGTCAAGGAGAAAATTGTGAACGTCCATAAATAGTAATAAATTTATTAGTCAATCAACTAATCACACCTACCTAATTCAAATCATATTTATACGTTGAAATTGTTTATTAAAAGTTCAACGGGTATTTTTATTTCGTCATTTTCTGTTTGAAAGAGATGAGATGGTTCGCCATAATTATATAAAAATCGTTATATTTTTATTTATTTATATTCATTTTAAAACTCCTGAAACAACAGTCATAGGTACCTGCCCCGTTTCCCACAATGTCGACCAAACTAAAATAAATAAAGCATATTTTTCCGTTTAGAGTACAATATGCCTTCTATTCAAAATAAGGGTGCATGACGAGACCCTGTTGTGTTTTAGATGTAGTTTGTACTTTCTGAACTTCCATAAACATGATCTTGAAATTGTTGTCCGAAATGTCGCTTGACATGGCTGTACCTACATTTCATAAAACACGAGCATAAAGTAAAATAGCGAAAAATGTTTCCTCGTTTTTGCGATTGTTAGGTACGAGTAGGTACCTATTGAAAATTGTTGGTGTTGAAAAATATTGATGTTATTTTTATACGGCTAAAACGTTAGGTATTTCGGCCGGTGCTGTACCTACTCTTGGTTGTCCTGATGTTCCAATTTCTAAGGAATCTGTAAAATTTGTGAATTGGCCAACAAAACAGATGATGTAAGTACATACCTACATCTAACTAAGAATAATCATTATTTAGACAATGTTCAAAAATTCACAAAAGTGCCTTTGTATTTGGGCAAACAGTTATTTTCATTTCTATGTGTCTTGGTTTTCCTTACAGAAGAAGAAAATCGTAACACGTAGACGTAGGTGGTTCTTTGAGATTTATTAGCAAAATTGAGTTTGCTGGATTGTAATCGAAGAATCTATCAAAAGCGTCTATTCGCTTGTTTTTTTTTTGCTTTTTTTTTACTAGAAGCTGTGTGTTGAAAATTCAACAAAAAAAATTGAATACAACTAAAGTTTAAAATTGAAAAAAAAACTGAATAAAATTAGGGATGAAAAGTAAAAAAAAAAGTTTTACTCGATGTTAATGTCTTGAATTGTAAGGTAACAGTGAACTACCGCCACCACCAAAACATTTGATCTTTGTTGGAACCAATGGCTTGGGCGGTTCATACAGAGTAGGAGGAATTTATTATTATAGAGCCGATTGAAATGATTTTTGCATTACTTTGATAGCGGATTCGTAATACCAAAGTAGATCTCTCTTCAAATACTTCTTATAGTAGTCGTTCATCAAAGGCTCATTTCGTTTGAACATTAAAAAAAAAAAAAATCAAAATGCGTCATGACGTCGGCGCAGCTGTAAAGCGCTCAAGGTAATATTATGGAAACGAGTCGATTTGTTTATAGTGCGATTCAAAAAGAATATAACAAAATCCGCTATAACAATGTTCTATGTTATTGCTGTAATATCGGCTTCGATGATTTTCGCACTTCTATTTAATACATAATAAACTCTGTGTAACGTGATTCGCGCACCGAATTATAAGAATTAAATATTAATAAGCTTTTAATAAGAGTTACGACACATCAGTGACATTTTAGAACGTACCAGTGGTTGATTCCTTCTCAATTTTTATTGTTTAAAGAATCTAAATAATCCAGGTGTTATTTTATTTATTCTTTTATTTATTTGTTCATGTTCGTTTCAAAGCACTCGATCTTAAACCGTATTACGGGTTAATTTTACGGAAATTAATAACAATATTTATTATCAGGTTTCCCCGTTAATTAGGTTTTGGAACCGACCAAAATTTTCCCAATTACCGATGCCCCGTTGTTTATAACTGTGATTGACTTTGCCCCTCATCTTTATTATTTTTACTATTTATTTTTCAAATCCATAAAATATTAATGTAGGTTACCTATTAACGTTTTCATTAAATCAGTTTTAACTGTACTGTGCAAATCGTGGAATTTGACCCGAGAATACGGATTTTGCTCCACAATCTCGCCTGTTCTTGTTCGTGAAAATTTCTTTACGAATTCTTTATGCATGTTTTTAGGTTGTGTGGATGTATTTAATGTGTGTTATTATATTGGCAAAACATGAATAATAGTCAAGTAAGATTGTTATTTTCGGCGTCAAAAAAAAAATGATCTCATAGCGGTTATTAAAACGAAAAACAATAGTGTTTTAAGAGGTGTCATTGAAAATTTGTACCTAAACGATACTTGACTAACACGTTTCGTCGCTATTAACAACAATTTTTGACCTATTTGAAAATGTGTTGTAGGTATTATGTAGGGTTGTTTAGTGTAATAGGTAACGAAGGAAAGCCAAAACATGTGATCAGGGTTTTCTAACAAGCAGTGGGTTTTGGGAATTTAATTTCCTCCTCCCTGTCGCATCAAAGTTCACTGTTATTAGATTGTAGGTTTCGTAGAATTGTAATCAAAGAATACAATTTACTAAAATGAAAAAAAAGATAGAAAAAATAAAAAATTCCTAGTTTGTAGTACTAATATTTAAATTTATTGAAATTTAATGAAACCCGCCCTGAATATGTTCAAACAGGGTAACGGGAAAATGATGAATAGTTTTTATCGATCTAAAAAAGATCATTTTAATAATAGTCAATTTTTTGACTGGCAAATGAGGAGCCAAGGAAAATTCATGGCTTTGTTTTATAATGAGGTGCATTTTATTCTAGGTACCTTTATAATTTCCAACCTCGATTCTTGTATTGCCTAGTATTCGCATAGGACAATTTTTGCACCCGTTATTTTTCTGGTGGGTTTAAGATTCAGACGGAGGGAAAGTGGTTTCGATTTCAACCAAGATAAATATAATATTGATTTCAAAGAATAAAAGAGTTGGTACTGAACGTTTCTCCTTGTTCCCTAGAATGTTCCTGTTGGTATTGGTTAGTGTGATGAATACTGTTAACTCCGATGATTATGGTGACGTAAACGTCATAAGCTTTGGCCTACTCAAATGAAACATGAAAATTAAATATAAAAAAATAATAGTTCCACATACGTAGCAAAAATTGGCTAAATTACTCGTAAATGTGCTACTAATCGGTCACTAGTTGGTTGATAGTCACTTATATGAGTTTCATCACGATAATAGCCTCTACGCGCATGCGCTAAATCTGATGCACGCGATCAAACTACAGATTCCGCTCAAATTTTAAAGGATCACCGTGCGAATTGGGGCTAGTCCCCTATGAATTTCATCACAATAGGATAATATTGGTATAGCCACTGTGCAATGTGAAATCCAATTTTACTAAACTAGAAAACCCGTCAAGAATAGACGGCTGCCCGCTTGGTAATTTTACTGGAGTAATGCGATGACTACCTGAGGAGTGAGTTGGGAGGTGAATAATTAGGTAATATTCTGAGAATGTGATGGGAATAGCTATTGACACCTAGGTACTAAGGTCAACCTCGGAAGTTAATTCCAATAAAATAATTTATGCGTACCTAGGTACCTAATAAATAAAATCCAACAACCACATCAGCTATCTTCTCAACACTGCATTATAATTAATTTAAAAAAAAATTAAATTATTGTCGGAGACAGAGACATCGATTTGGTTGTTCCGTGACATTTTTCATTTGAAGAAAGATAATTATTTTGGATTTTGTTGATAGGCAGTGGCGGATCCAGAAGTTCATTTTCCTAGCGCAAGGAGCCTATTATTTACCCATGTATAAAACATTCAAATTTTGATTCTTTATCTACGTAAATACGTACCTAATATAATGCTAATTAATTTATTGACGTTATTTACCTAATTATTTATATGTTCACATTAGGAGTATGATAATATGCATATCATCGAAAATATTACTTATCTAGGTAGATTCATTATTCTCTCCCCTCCAGTCTACTTGGAATAGAAACAGCAATTATTCACAAGCATGTAATTAGCTCGATCTTCGATCGATTAAACGTCTGTGAACACGAACAACGAGTACGAGAACAGGAAGTAGAAAAACTTGAAAATAGCGATTTTGAAACTTCCATTACTGCGGCACCTGATGGTTCCAAGGGTTGAAATTTGGCACAATGTCAAAGGAGCCTCTTGAGAATAGGTAAAAATCAATACCGGTGACCCCTGGGGGGGGAGGAACTGTACTTGTTCTGTCGTGTAAACAGTGTTCTTCGTTGCTTCAAGTTTTGCTTACTCACTACCGGAGGTAAGGAAGCTTTAAATACTCGTGGAAGAGTCGAAAAAATTTTGTCCTCCAAAATGAAAATGTTCACTAGCATTTTACGTTTCAGACAGCAAGAAACATATATGGCCTATATTTTTTAAAGCCAAATTCTGTTCATTTACGGAAATTAACACTTATGGACCACATAATGAGGCCCGGATATTTATACCGTACCTCTTGTCCTATAAACAGTGTTCTTCGTTGCTTTAGAGTTTGCTTCCTCACTTCTGAAGGTAAGGAAGCTTTGTAGTCGTGCAAGAGTCGAAAAAACTTGTCCACCAAAATGAAAATTTCCACTCGCATTAAATGCGGGTCTGACGTAAAATTATTGGCAATTATAAGTTTTTGGGCTGGAGGACAGGACGGGACAGGATTATTACACAAAGGTTTATTATTCTATCTCCGTAGAAGGGGAACCTATACAGGTAAATTATTACACAACGGTTTAGGTAGGTACCTAGTAACGAGTACGGGGTTAGGTACCTACTAACCTACGGAGGGTCTGCAATCTACTATCTACATAGTATGTGTAGAACAGTACATATTATGTTATATAGAAGGGTTATCTCTACGGAGACCTGTGATCTGTAACAGGAGGGTATTCTGTACAAAATAATAAACCGTTGTGCAGGGATTTGCAGCGTTTTTACTTTGTCGACTTCTGATCCCCAAAAAACTCAAAAACTACCCACCTTTCACTATAACCTACCTGCTGATCACTATAACGGGCCAGTTCCCTGTGTGTTTACATACAGCTGATCGGGACCTGACTGTTTCTATCCGTATATCAAACTTATTAGTTTAACCGCCTTTCTACTAAGCGACTTCCACTGCATAATGTTTTAGGCCCTGGCCGATCCTAGGGATGGGCAAAAAACGAGAAAATGTTTCTCAAAAAACATGAAACAACTGTTGGTCAAAAATTGGTTATGATGGGTAAAAACCACTATCGCCTGAATTGTCTTCAAGTGTTGGTGGCAGGTAGTGGTTATTTACACCACAACTGAGCGACATGCGTGAAGGATATAATTTTCAAAACGCTTTATTCAACAGACCCATTTTATTACAAGTATCATTTTTTTCCTTTTGCCTTGCCCTTTCCTTTACCGCTTTTCTTGCTGCCACCCGCAGTGGACCTGGCGCCTGTACCACGCATTCCCTCAGCGGCTCTCATTGCAGCAGCTATTTCGTCCGGATCACAGTTGGTATCCCTGTCTGTCGGGCAGACGTTCAAGCCGATGCCTCTGCTCCCTGGTGACATACCCATCACCAGGAGCTGAGCCGCACAGGGAGGCTGGCCGCAGGGATTGGCGTGTTGACAGGGGAACATCGGGCAACATCCTATTGGACACAGAGGCTCTCCGCATGGTTGGGTCCCCCTCTTTCCGTGAATCCTCTTGGATCCCCAAGCCATGTTAGGTGTAAAGCCAGGATATTGGCCTGAAATAGCATTGATTAGGTTAGGCTCGTCGAAGGCTGCAGGAAATTATTAAATACTGACATTAAACACTCATGATCAGTGAAGTATACGTATGCCATATCAGAGTGATTGGTGGTTGGATGATTGATTGTTCATTTGAACGTGATATACTCATTCGAATTTACCTACCATCAAGTATGACTAAATTATTTTTTTCCTTTCTCCTTTTTCCCTTTGCCTTTGGTTTTTTGTGGAATCCCTTTGGAATCCTTTCGAGGTATCATCTCTTGGGAAGGCTTTGTTGCTTGTAAAATCTCCTCGTCTGTAACTTGTGTGAACCTGTCGGCTGGGCAGGCATCTACCATAGCTCCCCTGGACCCATACATGCCAGGAAAGGCTCCCATACCAGGACCTCCTCCGCTCATACCAGGAAACCCTAGACACCCGCCCATCTGTTGCGTTTGGCCTGAGCAGTTGCATAGCTCAGCGTGGGTGCATGGGAAATGACCACATGCCCCCGTGGGACATTTGGGTTCACCACATGGCAGAACGCCCTTCTTGCCGTGAAGCCTAGGATTAGGGCCTGGGCAAGGTCCTGGAACTGCTCCAGGCCTGTTCCAGCCTGGCTGTCCTGAAATTTGAGAAATTACATCACCACCAGAATATATAATCATGTTACTATCTCACAGTATAGTAGTAAGCTGTTCCATAGCCTGCCAACAGTGCCATAATCTGAATCATTAGGTACCATTAGGTACCTAATGAGGCTTTTATACCATTAGGTATAAAAATCTCTACTACACAGCCAAAATAACTAATAAGTAGTCATTGGTGACTTCATCGTCAACCTGCTATTATAGGTCCTGCTCCTACCTTCTAAAAACGCTGCAAATTATTACACAACTGTTTATTATTTACCTGTATAGATGACCGTTCTGCATAGATCAATGTTTTCGGTGGTCAATACCCTCGAGCTCCCCCCCCCCCCCCCCCAGGAAAACCCTAAATCGAGTACTGGAGCCGGTCTGGGAATTACAGTTTCATAAAAAACAGTATCGAAAACAAATTCAGGAGTAGTTCTTCAGCGTGGGATTCCGACCCCTAGCCCACTGAGCTACAGGGTACATGGATGCGAGGCAAGTGATGTGCGCTCTCAATCCAGGTTGATGCCTCCATACTCACGGCTCTTTAGGGCAAATTCAGTTTTATTACAATATCGTAAAATGCTCCGAATGGCCTCAAAAATTCAGGAAAAATCAAACTATTTAAAAATGCGAGGAAACCCACAACTCAGAGTACAATTTTCCGAGATAGGGATAGTCAGGATATTTCAACCCCTATTTTTCACCCCTTAGAGTTGAGTGACAATAACGCCATGCTTCGAGGACCAAGAGCCCAAACGGGACCCATATACCAAATTTTGTGAATTTTGGTTCGTGGGAACTGTGGAAAAGCTGCGGACGCCCGAAGGAAGGAAATTTTTTTATTCGATATTGTTATTCTCGTATTCCCTTGAAACGTAAACCATGAAATTTTGAAGGGAGGGCTAACATTTTTTTTCATGGTCGATTCCGAAGGTTCATTATTGAAAATAATAAACCAAAATAATTGGTCTGCATAATCTTAGTCCTTTTGTTTCAAAATGCCTCAACTGTTTTACCTACTGCTTGGTGATGATATAATTTCTCAAACCATCATTCTTTGCAATATGAATAATATTGTTGTCTTTAGTTTTACTACTTTGAAGTAATAGTACACGTAAATTCACACTAAATAAGAAGAACCTAACACACCAATACAGAGAACCTCCAACTGCAAGATAATGTGTTCCGACGTTTTTCCTCTTCAAAAAAGATCGAACCAACCGGCAGTTTGTACCGAATTTCCGTTCTTGGGAACCAACTACATTTTTGTAGGTTGAATATTTTACTACATAAATATAAATAATTTATTTACCTCCCATTGGGCCTTGGCCTGGTGGATAAATCCCTTGCCCTCCTGGATACATGCCCTGTCCTCCAGGGTAAAACCCTTGACTGGGGAACATCCCTTGTCCACCAGGGTACATCCCCTGCCCACCAGGATACATTCCTTGTCCACCAGGGTACATTCCTTGTCCACCAGGGTACATTCCTTGTCCACCAGGGTACATTCCTTGTCCACCAGGATTCATCCCCTGCCCGCTTTGATCCTGGGGTTCTGCACTGCCTGGCTTGTCGTCTTTACCGCCTTTTCCATCGACGTCGTCGCCTCCTTTCTCTGTGTCCAGGCCTTTGAAGCTGAATTTTTCTTTCCCTTTTACCTCAAACTGGGTGACGATGAGTTTCCCAAAGCAGGAGACCCTTAGAAATGCAGTAATCGTTCCCACCGGGTTGCCTTCAGATTTAAATTGAAATGTATCTCTGAAACGTGAGAAATTTATATAAGGCATGCAGTTAATATATGATGGATGACCACCAGACAGAGCGAAAACGAACTCACATATAAACGCTTCTAGTGCAGAGTTTGAGATCAGACTCTTACCTTATGTACTTGGATATTGGGCTGACCACCTGCTGCTTGGCGGATGCCTGAAGGAGATTCTCGAAACTGCCGGTCAGGTTTATGTCAGTCGCACCCATCGTCTTCGTCTTTTCTGATCGAGCAACTCTCCGAGTGACCCACACGTGGATGGAGCCTTAGGAAACAATTGTTGGTAAGCTAAGTACCTGCCGACAAATAGGGGAGACAGCAAGTGCGTGGTTTGTATAGGTTCTGCAGTACCTACCTACTTCGGTAAAACCACACGTATACCTGGCAGTGCATGTCTCACGACGAGTAAAATTATAACAAGACAACAAGTTACTAGGTAGAGCCCATGTACCTATATGTGGGTCTAAGTAGGTATATATTTATATCATTGCCCTGTCTAGCTTCTACGGTAATGCTACGATCTATGAAAACTTTTGCACTGTTCCAAGTAGACAACAAAATAGCTTATTTCGTCAAAAATAAAACGGAAACCCCAATAACTAAATGCCAAAGCTAATTTCAGGGTTGATAGTTAGAATATCCGTAATAAAACGGATAAAGTCCTGTGTGTGTGTGCGGGTGGTAGTATTATCGCTTGACCGTACTAACTTATCTTTGACTGTAACTACCTTACAGATCGGCGTAGGGTCGCCTCGGTCGTAGTAAAATACAGAGCTAAATTTAATAATTAAACCCATGAACGAAACATGACTTACCTAGGTTAGGGTCATTTTCTTGTAGAGACGGGAGGGCAAATAGAAGTGATTTGCCACTTTTGAACTGAACGTTCTGCTTATCGAATTCGTCATCCCCCATGTACACGAAGTCCTCTTCGCAGATGATGAGAGGCGGGTAGTTGAGGAACTGAAAGTCGTACAATAAAACAATACCTATGAGTCAAGACTATGTTAGGTGGAGGGCTATGCTGATGAGAAATACTTGAGAATCTACTTAATATAACATGCTTACTTGGAAACCGACACATGTTTCTTTAAGGTCTTCTTCTTTAACTGGCTTTTCGAATTGAACGTTGTCCACTAGGATTTCGAGCAAGAAAAGGGTCTCCAAATTATCTTCTAAATCTCCCATGTCAAAAAGGCAATCAGTTCCTTCGAATTTCAAAGAATACCGTGGATCGTTATTTTACAGTAGGCAGGTACTTAAACAAAAAAATGCACCAACTGGGCACCAACTTTCTTAATAGGTTATGTTCTATTTCTAATCCAAATCATGGATCTTGAGCTTGAGACCTTAAGAATTCCGAAATGTTTATAGTGATAAAAGGTTTCCCCTTCTTTACTAGGGTAGAGTGGGGCATTGGGGATCAGTGGGGAATGGGGATCACTAAGGTTTTTGGAAAAAGACGGCCTGAAAGAAGGTTACAACTAGGTACTAGGTAAGTGCTAAAACAACTAGGTACCAAATTGCTTAGTAGTTTTAGTAGTTTTTGTCTATTTCTAATCCAGATCATGGATCTTGAGCTTCAGTCCTTAAGAACTCCGAAATAAAAAATGTTTTCCTTGGGCTATTGTGGGGGGGGGGGGGGCCTAACTGGGGAATAAACCTGGGAGTTAAAGTTTGCCAATCTGTTCCTCTATCCTGCACGCACACTTGCTTGTGATATGTAATAGTTACCACTCATATGAGGTTTTTACCAATTACATACCTACATACCTGAAGGTAGAGTTGACTGGCTGTCTCACGGACGGTGGCAGGAAGACGGTGTTGCCGGAAATCTGGGTCCGTTGAAAATTTACGCCATAAAACTCACCCTTGCAACGCTTTCTTGATGAAACTATTTTCAAAATTTAAGCCATGTCTAGATGATAAAATCACATGTTTGCGAAATTTTTCTACACCAACTGTAGGATTTCGCGTACTCGTAGGAATCAAGTGTTATGAAGCAAGGCCTCTAAACAGAATATCATCAACCCAAACTGATAGCAAACATAAAAATACCGGTGAGGGGGGGGGGGGGTGTAGAGGCTTCCAATATGCGATAAAAAATGGTAAAGGCTTTCTAGTATGCATAGCATTGCAACCTTCAGACAAACTGCATATCTACTAAAAATGTGCAATTTTCTTGGGTTATAAATTCTCCTTTTTTTTGGCCAAATTCTTTTCAGTAACTGAAATTATTGACAAAGTAATGAGGTGTTTACGTCGAAAAGTCAAGGCAGAAAACGAGCGTGAAATTCGAATTTATGTTTCGTTAGTATATCCTCTTATCGTTCTCGTAATATCGTATTGTTCTTCGTTATATATATATAATTCTTCGTTAATACATTTCAGTTCGTTAATCTAGCCGTTTCTCATTTCATAATAAATCCAGTATGTCCAATTTGTCTGAAGAAGAGGTACAAAAGGGAGAACTTCCGAGTCATTGAACAATTTGGTGTAGCGGCCAGAACTCTGATCCGCAAATCTGATTTAGATCGCGGATTACCTGATCTGGGAATTCTCTCTGAAGTGAAACCGGACCTTGCAGGTAGCACGTAGCTATCTACTTCGAAGTCGGATCGGTGTTGTAGATCAGTTTAGGTTTAAATTTACAGCAGCCTAATTTCCCAAAACACCTATTTTTTCTTACGTCAATAGTTTTCATGGAAATATTTCCGTTTATTTCTAAAATTTTCCTAATTTTCTGAAACTTTTATTAACATGTTTAATGTTTTAGGGCTGAGGGTCATTCTGTGAATTCCGACACGCAAATATGCAACGTTTTTCATTGGTTACTACACAGTTACTACCTTCTGTTGTAGCAACCATATGTTGATGGCGAGTTCTATAATAAGTACAGTAAATGCAACATTATACTTGTAGAGTTCAGTGAAATTGTGGCTTTCATTTTTTCTTGACATTAAAAAACTATATCTAATTTCTCCCTTGCGAGGGAAAAACATTAAACATGATTTAATGTTTTTCCCTCTCAAGGGAGAAATTTAAATTTGAAGAAGTATCAGAGAATGACTGAATCCAGCCAAGTCATTTGAAGAATGATGGTTATTTTGGAATTTTTAAATAAACGTCGCACGTCGATGTTTGCCGTCAAAATATATGGACTGCCGATTTTCACATCGATGGTAAACATCGATTTTTTTTTTTTACTTATTGATGCCCATCCCTACACATCATAATTATCTCTTATCAAAATACATGAGGTAGAAACATAGGAAAATTAAAAAAGCATAGGTAGGAAAAGGGAGAGTAGGAAAAGAGAAGAAAGGGGCAAAATGCGAGGACAGGAGAAGAAACATGAAAAGAAAAGGCAGATGAAATGAAACCCAAAGAGGCGTTCAAAATATAAACTATTTGAGTAATGAAGGTAGGTAGGTAGCTCTTACCTATTATAGAAGATGTAAGTAATGAGAGGGTAATGTAGAAAAGTTTATTAGGTACCTATCGGTTCTTCTGAAGTTGAGGTAAATGGTTATTTTTTGTTCTTCTTCCCTTTGCCTTTGCTGCTCTTGGCGCTCTTCCTGCTCTTCCTACTCTTTATGCTCCCTCTCAGCGGCTCTTCTTGCCTTCTGGTTGGGTCCGGGAGGCCGAGGTCGTCATAGCCGACCTGAGTCGCCACTGCGCTCGTGTTCAGTCGAGCTGCGAGGACTTTGGGGGTCTTCAGCGTCACCAGCATCCTCGCCGGTTTGTTAGACCCGGGTTTCACTCCTGAACACCAGGAAAGTTTTGGCGATGGATTTGATCACGTCGAATGTTTAATTATAGTCATACTGAATTGGTAACCAAATGGTCGATTGAGAAGTTTGCCTGAAGGATGGTTCCCGAATATATACCTAGTAATAATGTCTACATTTAATTCCACACTACATCGTCCAGCTCTACCAAGGTAGCGGAAGCGTTGTGATAACTTTAGGGAGGAACAGAATTGTTGTCCTCCAAAATAAAAATTTCCACTCGCCCTTTATACCTTTTTGAACCACTTTGGTTCCATGTGTACATCTCTGTCTGCAAATTCTTGCCTCGCGTAAACTCCCTATTTATGAGAAAAAAAACCTCTGCCAAGTTTAATCTTACATAGCTTCCTCTTGTCGATCCGCCGATTTAACTATGTGAAGTGACATGGGTAATTGATTCCTAGCGGGAGTGCATTGATCGGTCCGTGCTGGTCAATGGTTGTGTCCACCTTCATTCTCTGATCTTCCACTAATAAAGGTAGGTACCTACTACATTGTTATTTGCTATTGTAAGTAATATTTCTTTGGGCGACAGGCGGTTGCCACCCATAGAAAGTAGGTAGGCACCTAGGAACAAAAAAGGCGTTTGACCCCCGTAGCATCCTCCTGGAGTTATTATGATGCTAATATCGCTATAACCAGAAACAACGAGTGTAGTGGAATCGGGCCTTCAGTCTTTTCGATCATCTGGGGATCATCTGGGGGATTTTTGTTTCGATGAACTCAAGTGGTTCCAATGCGAAGTTTTCGTTAAACTTTGTTCTTTGGATGAGCAACACACGCAAAGTGGAAGGGGAGGGGGGGGGGGGGATGTGTGAATAACCTGATAAGAAGGCAGAAAGAAGATCAGCTATTCACAATTTACCAGTATCTGAAATTTTTTTCTTCAGAACTGGTGCAATTTACCGATGTACCTAATGACAAAAAAACTTTTCTTACGACCTGGAAGAATGGGACGACAGAAAATCACTTTTCGAGAAACACCATATTTTTAAACGCTCGTACCAACCGACTTCTCTCTTTTAACCCATTCGTTTAGTTTTTGGGTTGGGTGGCAACCGCCAATACCCCATTTCTTTATCATTCTAAAGTCGAGGGTAGTAAATGCCGATTTTAAGTAGATTCCCACTTGTAGGATTTAACTGTACTTGTTCTTTCTCCATATTATAGTAACTGTGAATTCATTATTAATTTAGCCGGACAATCGTTCCGCTCGTTATTCAAGCATGGGAGGTGAAGGGGTTGTGGTTTGGAGTCATACCTACCTATACCTTCTATATACCTGTGTAGGTGCATATATAATGCATTTTGGTTTATTATTCTGTGAATAATACACCTATGTATTCGCTCAGCAAAAAATTTTTATAACACCCCCTCAAACATTTTTCTTTTACGTTTCAAGGTGCATAGATTCCAAAAATGCAATGTCCGTCCGCCGTACGCCGTCCGCCGTCCGCCGTATCACGTGTACAGGCTTCATTTTCGGTCTAAAAAAATCGTTCTTTCGCACACATGCTCCATTTGGGCCCTAGTTGTGTCCCGAAACTTTTCAGCCCGATCGGAATATACCCAGGGGTGTTATGAGTGAAAATGTGTGTAAAAATAGGTACTTTTTACGTTTTAGCAACATATTGGTAACATGAGCTTCTGAGATATCGTTTTCTATGTTTTTGGGGACGAGAAGACCGAATATGAAGTCGATTTTGACCAAAGAGTGGAAAATTGAGTTCTACCAAATGTTCAGCTCCCAGAATTGATTTTTTATGAGCGAAAAACCTGGGAAATCGTCTGAAATCACCATCAGTTTGTATAATAACACTGGAAAAAGTGTCAAGACGTGGTTCAGGACGATTAAATGGCACTACCAATGATCAAAGATAGTTGAAAAAAAAAGAAAAAAAAGAGCGTACCTAATTTGTGTTTTGGGGGCCATTTATGTTTAATGGAAACCATCAGAAGTAGCTATTTCGATTATTACGCATGAAAGAAACAATTAATGAACAGCCAACGTTTCTGTAGGTATGTCCAATAGAATAATAAACCCATGTGATAAGGACTTTGCAGCGTTTTTTCGAAGCAAGAGATAGGACATTAGGACAATGTTACATGGGCGTATACAATGAGTTGGTAGGTCCATTCAGTGAATAGGTAGCTGGAGAATTGACGCGTATGGATTTGAAATTGAGAGATTCAAAAATGACAAAATAGTAGGATGGAATAGGAGTTGTAGTAGTAGGATTAATGATTTAAGCTGAATTGGATTATGTAAGGCATTCATATGTGTTTTGAATATTTGTGGTATCATACCACTTGAAGAATAAGTATTTCAAAAGTGTCGAAGCAAGTTACAATACAAGATTTTATACTGAAAAAGTGAGTAAAACTAATTAAAATTGAGAGAGAAATCCAAATATATGTCGTTTCAAGTTTAAATCCAAGTAGGTACATGTCATTTTCTAGGGTAGGTACCTAGTTATGGGCTGTAATCAGATTTTACGTTCGCGCATGCGCAGAAGAAAGTTACAGCGCTTTATTAATGGCTTTTATGGGACTATCTGTGGCCCAATCCCTACCTACCCTCCAAACCTCATTGCTTTACGACGATTTCTATAAGGTAGTTATGAGCTTTACACGGATTTCACGCTGGCGCATGCGCAGACGAAAGTTACAGTACGTTTTTAATGAATTTTATGTGGGACCATCTGTGGCCATACCCGCGCCTACCCTCCGAATTTCAACTCATTACGACCATTATTTCGTACAGTTTTGCCCGGGACAATGAACTAACCGCGGAACAAGATAATTATGTTCCTTGATGTCTGAAACGTAAAATGCGAGTGGAAATCTTCATTTTGGAGGACATGAATTTTTTTCGACACTTGCACGAATGCAAAGCTTCCCTACCTTCTGTAGTGAGGAAGCAAAACGGTAAATCTAAAGGTTCTATCACTGGTAGGTACCTATAGCTGGACTTATTTCGGCAGCGTGACTAGGAGTAATTGAAAAATCAACTTACCTGATGGGACAGGTTGATAATGATTATATTATGTAGGGACGATTTTTAATAACCGGCAGTCTTTTTTCCTTCAAACTAGGTTGCTCTAAACGCAGAAAAGAGCTGATGCCAGTTACAAATCGCTAACTACCGAAGTATATGCAGTACTTCCATACGCTGAGATGCCCAATTTTGATCATTTTCCAGCTATGATCAAAGATAATTGTATTGGAATAGGAAGAGTAAACAGGTAAACATAGACGGACAGCGTACCTAGGATTTCATTTTCTCAGAGGCCCCTACTGTGTAAACAATGTTCATTTATTTATTTATTTGAGGAAAACAAATTACAATGTATGTAAGGCCATAGGCCTTACATACATAGGTAGGTTCATTCGATTGAAGGAGGGAAATTTAATTTTGTTGACAGATTTAATTTGACTAGTAAATGCAATGAGATTCCAGTACTACACAGCCTGAGACTGAGGACAATAAAATTGTACGAAATAGGTAGGTACCTAATAAATACGTAAGGGCTTACCAAATGCAAGGGTGAACACATCAAACCTTTGATGATCAGGTATTTCGTCAGGATCTTGCGGCCCATCATCAGTGACCTGCATCATGTTTCATAACTTCATTTATGTAGGGAACTCACTTAATTCTTCTTATTGTAGGTTTATGAATTGCTATTCGAGTTCTTACTACTAGTGTAGAATAGTGTGCTAGGTAGTCAAATAATTATTATAATTCGACTTTTCACGTGCATTCAACGCAATAGGTACCCTTCGGACAGAAATTGATAAACTATTATAGATGGTCTAGATTAGATAAAATGAACTGTTCAATCTTGGATAAGCCATAACTAGATTCATTTGCATGACTCTCTAAGGTTTAATCACACTTATTGTTCTTAAAATCCTTTCATGCTTTATTATTTCTCATCCTTTCATGGTTTATAAATATCTCATTCTTATTATTATTATTTCTCATCCCTTTATGCTTCCTTCTTTAAACTTCCTCGCTGTTTGACCACAATACTCCAGTGCATGTTGTGGTAATCACTTGTGAGCGTCCGGGTTACCACTGTGGTGATCGGTTAGAGTGGGATCACGGGTGCTGTTATCTCCACTCCTACGGTTGGGTCGGAAGGAACCTACTGCTAATACTCCGCGAGTATGAACCACAGCAGGTGCTAGATGGAAGAGAGGACCTAATAGTAATATACCCCGCGAGAATGGACCACAGCGAGTATTAGTTGCTCCTTTGGAGTCTTTGGTCCTTTGGTCGCGCGAGTATGACTTTTGGTTTATTATTTTCAATAATGAACCATTGGAATCGAGCATGAAAAAAAAAATTCTTACCCCCCCTCAAAATTTGATGGTTTACGTTTCAAGGTATGTAGAATCCAAAACTGCAATAAAAATATTTCTGTCTGTCCGCCGTACGCCGTACGGGCCACTTTTCTTAGTTACCATGAAAGAAAATTGATGAAATTCGGGTTATAGGTTCCGTTCGGGGTCTAGTTGGTCCTCGAAGCTCGACGTTACTGTCAGTCATCTCTAAGGGGTTCAAAATAGGGGTTGAAATTTTCAAAACGCCTATACCATTTTTTTACGTGAATATTTTTACGGTTTTAAATAGTTCTTGAACTTGCGAGTTTTTTAAGACCATCCGGAGCGTCGTACGTCCAGCCGTTCGTTCACAGTAAGGCCCCGAAGTTTGCACCGACAGGCATTTTCGACTCCAGTGTGAATGAAATTGTATACAATTCAAACCAAATCTCGTAACCAGAGACGCGCCCACAATAGGAAATTTGGCGGAGATGAAATCATTGGTAGGGATCACCTGATTATATTTGCGGAGTATGAAGTCGAGTTGGTTGTTCTGTGATATTATTTAATTTGAAAAATGATGGCTCTTTTGGAGTTTGTTGGTAGGTAGTGAAACTTGAACAAACGTTGAAGTATTATTGATGGGTAAATTATTACTACGGTAAATCATTACTCAACGGTAAATTATTACACAACGGTTCATTATACCATCTACGTAGAAGGGGCTGGAGTTTGTTGGTAGGTACTTTCGCAACTTTTTTCACTCCTCATCAACAATTTCTTTTCAGAACTTCATTATGTGTGTTTCTTTTTGTTAGGTACTGTTTGTCATCGGCAGAATTATTTTAGCAACATTTAACTCGTGAGTTAGGTAGACCTAGTAACGAGTACGGGGTTAGGTACCAACCTACGGAGGGTCTGCGATCTACATAATATGTATAGAATAGTACATATCATATTATATAGACGGGTTATCTATACATAGAGCTGTGATCTGTAACGGAAGGGTATTCTATACAAAATAATAAACCGTTGTGCAGGGATTTGCAGCGTTTTCCTATTTGATCGATCCTCAATGTTTTCCAAGTTTTCCAATCGATCTAAGTTTTCCAATTCGGCAGCCCTCCGGAGCATTGCCAAAAAAAGCACCGTTTTTTTTTCACCATTTTTCAGTTTTTCTCCATTTAGAGCCCTAAGGACCGATTTTCGGCCAAGCCCATCTCAAACTAGTCTAAAAATGCCACAGTTTGAGATCAGAACTGTCTCTGAACCGTAGTTGAGATATAGGTATCCGTTCAAAAATCCGCTAATTTTTTTTATATTTTGTCATTTTTAGCGATTTTAATAGTTGTTAACTATTAATTGAAAAGCGTACTTACATGAGGGCTGACTGTGGCAAGTGGGGAGGCGAGTGTTGTGCAGGAAACGTGGTCGATTCCAATCTTCCTGGCGGGGACACCCGAGCTCGGCGGCCGCTGCTTCCTCTCGCGCGCCTGCTGAGGGACGTCCCATCCGTAGGGAACGCACGGGATGTTGGACCCTCCGCAGCCTCTGCCGCCGACGTCAAAGGCACCCATGGGCCCGGCGCAGCCGGGAGGTCCCGCCGAGTAGCCCACGGGTTCCTGGTAGCCCATGGGCGCGAAACCTGAAGGCCCCATGGGTCCACAGGCCTCCCCCCACCCCATCGTCGGGGACATCTGCGGGTACATCATCGGACCCTGCGGATTCGGACCCCCACACACCGCATTGCACGGGTTCATGCAATTCATTTGCAATGCAGCAAACTTCTCCAACTCGAGATCGTCAATTCATAAATTTTGACATTTATGTTTTGCTAGGTAATTGTGATATCGTGGAAAATCCAAGATTTTTTGTACGATTACCCAAAAATAAAACATTATCACGACTTACAGTGTGTATAGTGATAATAATCACATGATGTAACTAGCATCCAGAAAGGTTACACCACATTGGCGAGGCCAGAAAGGTTACCACCACGTTGGGTGCTAGGGGTTGTGCCCAGTAAGGTTACACCACATTGGCTAGGCCAGAAAGGTTACCACCACGTTGGATGCTAGGGGTTGTGCCCAGTAAGGTTACACCATATTGGCTATGTAACTGGTGTGATGGATGTTGTGGGTGTCTTACTTATAACGGAGTAGTAGCTATTTTCCACCATACAGTATCAATATCTTCCCAACCAACTCATAATCAATTGAAGTGATATTTTCGACCTCAGATAAATTACAAGGCCTATGTTTTGATGAGCAACGTCGTTTCTCTACAGGAAGATGATTTAAAATTCAAACACGTTCGGACAATAGCTAGTGTACACAGTTTCAACCACTTCAGTCGTAACGCGGTATTAGAAAATGAGCAAGCCATCAGGTGTGTTGGGTCTGACCTGTACTGACTGTAAGTAGCTGTATGGTAGGTAGGTAGGAGTAAGTAGGGTAATGCAGAAGAGTGTTCATTTCCCTTATGGTCGGGAGATAATGCACTATACGTGAGGATAGTTTTCAGCTTCCACGAAAAATTACTTTTCGAATGGCAGATTCCTGTAATTAGTTCATTAGAATATCTACCTGGCTGTTTTGAAGTGTCAGCTGATGGTGCAGGGTGCATTGATGAAGAATCAGCCACTGGCCTGCTGGGCTTCATATCGCTAACGAGGGGGTCGTTTATTGTTTATTTGCATAAATATAACATGTTGTTGCAATGAGTTGCGATTAAGATATCGAGACAGTCTGATAAGTTAGGAACCTACAATTAAGTTGTTGAATTCAAAATAAAATATTACATCAAAATTATTACTCAAGTAACTCGTAGAAAAGATAAACTACGTAGAAGAGGTAGCTGCGTAAGTACATAAATATTGTTAAAGTGTTTCCTAAGTGTAGTGCAGTAATTTTCGCATCTTCTCTGTGCACTCATTATAATAAGTCCCTGCTCAGAATAATTAATAAGACTGAAACAAGGTGAGTGCCGATCGAATCAAAGAATATTTATCTGACAGTAATCAGTTATGTAACTAGCACCAATTTCCACCTGTAACAGTGTGGCTGTTCTCGAGCTATTTTTTCTTCCGGTGGGGACGGGGTCGTTGAGGTGAAGCCTATTCGATATCCCTTCTTAACCGGTGATAATCTCGCTGGTCTAGGATCAGGACTCTCGTGGGTCCACCACCTCTGTCGCACACCTCACTCAGAGACAGAGAATGTTCTGAGTCGCTATGCACTTCGGACGTAGAGTACTTACTTGCAAGCGGCAAACGATTTTGTCGAAATTCCCACCGCAGTACAGTACATGCAGATCTTCAATCATTAAATCGGTATGCTCAATCGGAACTGTGTTGGAGTCAGGTGAATGTAGTTTTTGTCTTTGGAATGTAGTCTTGAATGTAGTTTTTGAGGAAGAACTACCTGTAGGGCTCGTAGACGGGGCAGAGTAGGACAAAGTGGCTTTCGAGCTCCAGAAGACTAAATTATTTTTCGACGGAAAAGCTCAGTTGGTAGTTTTTCTCACTCAACGGCTACTTTCTGCTTACAGCTGGCGGCGTGATGGTGATGAATCAGCCACCGACGATGCCGGTGAGTTACCCGCCGGCCTACATGATGCCCGACATGGGAGTCGCCAAACCCTTCAATGAAAACGCAACCTCCGAGTGCAGCTGCTCAGAGTGCACCCAAGGGAGTTCGTCATCTTCGTCGTCCACCTCCAGCTCCTCGTCGAGCTCCAGTTCGTCATCCAGTGTTAAGGCGGAGCAGGTTAACCCCATGAAAGGAGTCTACTATAACTACGAGTTCTGCACATGTGACGTTCCTCTCCCTGAGTCATACGTGCCTAAACCTGTCAAAAAGAAGAAGCCCAAATACAAAGGTACGATTTTGGCTTATTACTGACCTTTGCTGTCACACTACCAGTATGTTTGTCTGCGTATCACGAAAAACGACCCGTAGGCCGTATGGCTTGAAGTGAGAAGTTGTGTACCTACCGTAGAATTCGCTCTAGGTATAGTAAGTCATGGTGCCCCATACAAAATCAGCTAATTTTGGATCTTAATAATGGGTTTAGTGGTCTACTCGCTGAACGGCTTGCTATGTAAGATTTGGCCCACTATGTCGCTGGAGAGCGGCATGTCGCCGTTGCATTTCATTATAATTTCCTGTTGTATAAGACTTGATATTCTAAGCTAAGTAGGTAGGTACAGCCTGTATTACTCTAAAATACTCGTGAAGAAGTTCATCTTTTCCCAGCACTAAACATAGAGTTTACATTGGTTGTACAGGGCCCAAAGCTGGGATTTGGT
The DNA here is from genome assembly GCA_954871275.1 of Leptopterna dolabrata. Taxonomy (NCBI): domain Eukaryota; kingdom Metazoa; phylum Arthropoda; class Insecta; order Hemiptera; family Miridae; genus Leptopterna; species Leptopterna dolabrata. The sequence goes on from OX940985.1 coordinate 17,828,167, forward strand.
GCGGTCAGCCGTGCTGTGCTGTGGCACAGTACTTCCCACAAGAGGTGAAAGGGGTCATCCTGGACCCCATCACCCTCAAGTTGAAGGAACCAGCGGCGGCAGTTCCTCCTGGCACCTGCTGCTTCCGTAACGACCAGTTCATATTCCAAGTCCCCGACAAAGGGACCAAAAGCGATCACGGCATCCTTCCTATGTACAACGTCGGCCCTGACGAGAAACCTCTGGGGGTCAGAATGATCAAGGTGGGTTTTCTTAATTAATAATACCGTAGTTCTGTGTACAGAATCACATAATTTCAGAAATCACCATCAATTTGTGTAATAACGCTAGAAAAAGTGTCAACGGATGAATCATTACAATTAAATGGCACTATCAATGATAAAAGATAATTTGGAGAAAAAAAAGGAGCGTAATTCGTGTTTTTGGGGGCCAAAATTGGTGGGAACCATCAGAAATAGCTATTTCAATTGTTGCACATGAAATGAATAATAAATTAACAGCCAGCATTTCTGTTGGTATGTCCAATACAATAATAAACCCATGTGACAAGGACTTTGCAGCGTTTTTGGAACCTACGCACCTTGAAACGTAAAAGAAAAAATGTTGAAGGGGTGTTATAAACATTTTTTGCTGAGCGATTACCTACATAGGTGAATTATTCACGGAATCAACACCCAATTCACGGAACATCAGTGGTTTTCAGTCGATGTTTTCATGCCATCGATGTTTGGCGATGTTTCTAGTTTGCCATAAGCTTTTTCATATTAATTTAAAATGCTGCAAATCCTGCCGAGTCTTAATATCGGACCCTTCGATGTAGGTATATATCGATGTTGGTACAATAGTTTGCGATTGTTACCTATTGCCTACCAAAACGAACCGGTTTTCTGTTATGATCGTTCACGTTTTCATCAGGCCATCGTGGCTGAAAGCAGTGAGCAACTGTTATAAGAGAAAAACACATACATACCCTACTGGTTTACCCCTCGTTCTTCAGCACAATAAACGGAGCACGGAGCAAACACACATTCTTTTGTTTCCTCACTACCGAAGGTAGGGAAGCTTTGGATTCGTGATGAGTTTAAAAAGAAGGGTGCCTCCAAAATGAAAATTTCCACTTCCATTTTGCGTTTGAGACATCAAGGAAACTTTTTGGTTCCGTGTCTGTTTGTGGTAAAAATTCCTTGTAACGCCCATAACTACCCAAAATAATGGTAGAAATAGGATGAAATTTGTAAGATAGGTACGGATTGTGTCACAGATGATCCCATACCAAAATTATTGAAAAAGTACTGTAATTTCCGTCTGCTCATGCTCTAACGTGAAATATTTGGAACGTCCGTAACTAGGAAATGAGTTCAAACTTGGAGGATCCATCAGGAATAATACATAGGATTAGGTAGTTCCACGTGAATTTCATTGGAATCATACTGCAACTTTCGTCTCTGCATGCGCGAACATGAAATGTTGACCATTTCCTTGTAACGCTTCCAACTACGCGAAAAATAGTCGTAGAGAGCTGAAATTTTGAGGGCACACGCTTGTTGGATCGCAGATGGTCCCATATCAAAACCATACTGGATACTCCACCTGTCCACTGAATGAACTACTCACCTATTCAACGTTCTTGCGATTCAAGTGAGGCAGCTAGACCGCCTACTCGAATTGGTGGGCGTTTTTTCGTTATTGCTTCCGAGTCTGCGAAGCAGCGGAAGCCTTGTGTTCACTTTCGTGAGCCAAAAAATTTTTGTCTTCAGAAATCAAAATTTCCACTTGCATTTTGCGTTTCAAAGCCTACTGAACAAATTTGGTTCCGTGTCTGTCGGTCTGTGAGTCTGTGAGTCTGTGAGTCTGTGAGTCTGTGAGTCTGTGAATCTGTGAGTCTGTGAGTCTGTGAGTCTGTGAGTCTGTGAGTCTGTGAGTCTGTGAGTCTGTCCGCATTTCCTTGTTACAGCCATAACTTCCACGATTTTGAATTGATTCAGCTCAAATTTTGAGGGATGGTGCGGATAAGGCCCCTTGAGGTCCCATACAAATTTCAACATGATTGATCCAGCGGTACGCCCTGCGCATGCGCTAACGTTAAATTCAACAAACACGCATAACTTTCACAATTTTGATTCAATTTCGCTCAAATTTTCAAGGGTTGTTTGGACAAGGCCTAGTGAGTTCCAGTATGAATTTCAGCATGATCGGACCCTCGGTGCGCTCTGCGCATGCGCTGGCGTGAAATAGATTCAATTTCCTTGTTACAGCCGTAGTAACCAAAGATTTCACCCAATTTCAATGTAATTCTCAGGGATTAAGCGGGTAGGGCCCATTGAGGTCCCATATAAATTTCAACATGATAGAGCCAGCGGTTCGCCCTGCGCATGCGCTCTGTCTGTCTGTCTGTCCTTCTATGCACGGCCAAACGGCTCGACGGATATCGACCAAATTTGGCACGAATATCCAGTAGGCTCCCAAGTTGTGCAACGTCGCAGTTTCAATTCCCTGACCATAGCGGAACTATGGTCGACCATGGTCAACTCCTGAATGGCTTGACGGATATCGACCAAATTTGGCACGAATATCCAGTAGGCTCCCAAGTTGTGCAACGTCGCATTTTTAATTCCCTGACCATAGCAGAACTATGGTCGACCATGGTCAACTCCTGAATGGCTTGATGGATATCGACCAAATTTGGCACGAATATCCAGTAGGCTCCCAAGTTGTGCAACGTCGCATTTTTAATTCCCTGACCATAGCGGAACTATGGTCGACCATGGTCAACTTCGTTAATTGAAATGGTAACCCCTATTTTTTATCGCGTATTCGTAATCTACGTGAAATTCTATCTACGATCGACCCTTCGGACTACCCCCGCGGTCGACCATAGCGCATCCATGGGCCCCTCCATGGTCAACTCCTGAATGGCTTGATGGATATCGACCAAATTTGGCACGAATATCCATTAGGCTCCGAAGTTGTGCAACGTCGCATTTTTAATTCCCTGACCATAGCGGAACTATGGTCGACCATGGTCAACTTCGTTAATTGAAATGGTAACCCCTATTTTTTATCGCGTATTCGTAATCTACGTGAAATTCTATCTACGATCGACCCTTCGGACTACCCCCGCGGTCGACCTTAGCGCATCCATGGGCCCCTCCATGGTCGAATCCCGAATTGCTCAACGGATATCGACCAAATTTGGCACCAATATCCGGTAGCCTCCCAAGTTGAACGTAGGCGCATTTTTAATTCCCTGACCATAGCGGAAATATGGTCGACCATGGTCAACTCCTGTACGGCTTGACGGATTTTGATAAAATTGGGCACAAATACCCGGTAGGGTATGGGATTTTTCCGTAGTTTGTTGGTTCCACGATACTGCGTACAGCGAATCTCGGATAGCGAGCGAAGCGAGCGGTCAGGCTAGTTATGTATAATGGACGTAATGTATTATGGAAGTCATGTTATGTATAATATGTATATTTCATGTAATGTTATGTAATGTTATGTTATGTAATGTAATGTTATGTAATATGTATATTTAACGTTATGCAATGTTTTGTAATGTAATGTAATGTAATGTTATGTTATTTTGCTTCCGAGTCTGTTCTATTTTATAATGGGTCACTCTGATTGTGACGAGGAAGCTCCTGTGCCATCACCTTGGCAGTGTATTTTCTCCTAGTTTGCTTTTTTCGTCGCCGGGTGTCTGCGTACCTAACGCTCCCCATTTTTTTTTCTCTCGAGATTAGCCCTTACGGCCATGTTGCCTTCGACATGAAACAAACAAGATACCTCAAACAGAAACACAGATGATATGATTTTGCCATCGAAATGAAACAATAAACCTCAAATAGAAACATCGATGTTTCGTCGCTATTATTACCAACTACCCACCATCGAGCATCGTTACCTCGATGGTTCCTAAGCCTGAAGCCATCCCCAGTTCCATATGAATTTATTTATTATGTAATACCTTTGCCATTCCATGGGTCTGGGGGCAGACGCCCAGGCCTTACAAAAATTTAAGTTAGCTAGAAGCTTTGTAATCACTGAAGATACATTGATTGTATTGATTCCTGCGTTGAGGTCAATAAACGAATTGCTCGAGAACGGCAGGATGGTGGGATATTGCCAACTGGTTCTAGCGACCAGCGATATGTACCGCCACTTTCGCCTATTGGTGATGTAGCCCCCCCCCCCCTGTCGTTGTAAGAAAGCCTGCTTGCTCCTTCCTGTGTCCGTAGTCCGTACATATCCGGATTTAGCACTAAATCTATAGATTTTTATTGAAATAGGCTCCTGTTCTCACAGTATAATCGTAAATCTACGAATTTCTAAGAGCGCCATCTCTCACATTCAAAGTTCATGGGGATGTTCGTCCTCGGTTGTAAGCTAGGTATATACGCATAAAGGTGCTAAAGTTGCACTATAACCCCTTATAATACCATAACTCTAATACCTTAACTAATTGCCTCCATAGGTTACATTCAAAGCAACTTCTCTTGTATCCATAGTACCTGAATGAATGAAATGAATGAATGAATGAATGAATGAAGTTTATTCTCGAATAGATGGCACAATCACAAATAAATCACAAGTTTCAATTATACAGATTTACAGATTAAGGATAAACCTACCTGCCTATAGAACGAAGAACCTTCTCTACGTAACAGAAGATACCAAGTATCTTATAACTTGAATCACTTGCGGCTGAGTAGTGGAAATCCATAGCAAAATACTACAGGATAAAAATAGAAATAGTCCATTTCCACGTCGAACTAACAAACTGTAGACCGGTTTTGGTTGTTACACCATCATCAGTACTGATTCTATCGTGTACTGATGATGGTGTAACATCCGAAACCGGTCTACAGTTTGTTAGTTTGACGTGGAAATGGACTATTTCTATTTTTATCCTGTAGTTTTTTTTACCAAGTATCTTGTTTAGGTAGTCACGTAAGCTTGCAAGGTTTTGTAGGGTTATGGGCATTTACGTCGATATTTTTCATCATTTATTTATTTATTTTATGAATTACATAGTACAGCGTAGGATACCTAGTCCCATTATAATGATGGCCAAAATTAATGACATACAAAATAAAAACAATGGCATATAAAAAAACAAGGTTAAAAGACAAACTCTTGGAGGAAGAATCGTAGAGGTGAGAGGAGGCAAGAAGAAGAAAAAGAAGATTAAGAAGGGAAGGGAGGAAAGCTATTGGAACCATACCATACTAATCTTAACATCATGCGACTAATGTATTTAGCAGTAGGTCTGTAATAATTTAAGTTAGGTTTAAGCGGGTCGTGGATGGAAAGCACCTTTTTTCAGGTTCCTGTCAAGATTATGAATATCTTGGCAGGAACATTCATGTTGAAAAACGTTCATCAGTATAATATATATATATTGACCACCTACTTGGTCTCACAGGCGGAAACGTGACCTAAACTTCTGACTGGAAGAGGTGCTAGGTATTCATCAACAAGCCACTGGAGGGAAACGTAGTTTGTTGTGCTACATGTCGGAAGAATACGCACCTGTCGAATCCGAAACTATCTAAGGACCCTATTACCCAACTTCTGATTTGAAAAGTCTACTTGTATGTTGTCCAGTTATGAATGAATCTAACCACATGCGAGTAGTCGGATTTGGCCTTGTTCCTGCTCTACAACTCTTGACACGCTCCAAATTGTGTGTTGAATGACTTTTACGCTCAGGTTTGAAGGTGGTCGGAGATGGCTCTAAACGCCGTTAGATGAGTGAGGCTCTCAACGATTTTGTAATCTAGACTTTTGCAGCCTAAAATTAATAGGTACTAGTGTCGTATGCTACCTACCAAAATCTCGCTACCTACGAAGCCCGTACGACCGTGTCGTATGCTACCTACCGCTCGGCGGTTTCAAACCTACACATTGACACATTCTCCACTGTTGAGCGATAGGTTGTTTTTTGTTGTTGTTGTGTAGACGATTGAAGTTAGTTGTGAGACTGTTGGACTATCGTCACCTCTTGTTTGTAATCGCAAGTTTGAAGGGCATGTTACCAGTATGGATCAGTTTAATAGCGAGTCGTGGCCAGTGCAGTTCGGCGAAATGAATATCGGGCATCTCTATCGACATATTATTTACAACGATGAGACGTGTGTGTCGTTTTTGAAGGGAAAAGGCGTGCTGCCAAAACTACCGGAAAAATGTACAAAAGATAGGAATGGGATAGTGTGTGACGGTGAACTGAAAGAATATTCAAAAAACTCTAGGAAACGAAACAGTGAAGGTCAAATAATAAAAACTGTTTTCTTAAGGTGTAAAAACAAGGGATGCAAAACGTATTATTCAATACGCCGAACCAACAAATTTTTTACCTATCATGACCAGGGTTGCCAACCGTACCGTATTTTACGGGACAGTCCCTTATTTTGTCCATTTGTTCCATGTCCCGGCGAAACCCTTCCCGGGACGCTATTTGTCCCGTATTTCAGGGTATCGTGATTTATTATTTTCAAGTGATTTAATTTTAGAAGTGTGATGCGTTTAATATTTTGTTTGAAGAAAAACTTATTTTGGAATAGAAATACTAAAAACAGAACGTGATCTATTATTTTATATTAAAAAAGAAGTGCAGAATACACATTATTATGATGCCTTTTATATATTGTTTTGAAAAATTGGAATTGACTGAGAACAGAAAGTTACCTGTTATTTTATAATTTGTTCCTGTCTAGGTATTTTGTTCATGCCATTTTCTCGGTAATTTACTTGTAGGTAGGTCCTTTCCTTACCTAAAATGTTTCCTTTCCTTTAAAAATATACTTAGGTACCTGAAAAATAAAACATTGAAACAAACGTATTCCGTCTATTTTTTGTTTGTCTCGCCTATTTGACCTGAAGTGAGTAGTGTGCTGTTCAACATTATTATAATATAAAGGTTGAGGTGTTCATTACTCACCTAGCAACCAGTACCAGGTGTGTGTATATGTATAGGTAGTGTCCCGTATTCTTCTGCTAGCGAGTTGGCAACCCTGATCATGACATAAACGGCCGGTGCAACAGTGGGTTGTCACCTATACGTAGTATAGTAGTGTTTTCTGTGGTTGTCACTATGTGAAATTGTTGAGCTCGTTTGGTTTTGGGCACATTGTCCCTGTAGTTGATTTTTGCAAATGGACAGAGAGAGGTAACCATACAGTTGTTGATTGGTACAATTTATGCCGTGACGTCTGTGTGTAGGATATGTACAAAAAGCGCGGTAAAATGGGAGGGCCTGGTCAAGAACTACAAATCGATGAGTCTTTATTTCAAGGGAAGCGCAAGTACAACCGGGGCCGACTTCTCGCAAGTAATCGAACTGCCCCTGTAACACTGGATTCCGACGACGATGACGATTCCGAAGAAACTGGCAACGAAAGGAATTGTGGCAGTCGTGTACAAGGACCCTGGGTGTTCGGAATGTGTTGTCGCCGCCAGGATGGCATTTTAGAACGACGATTTTTCATAGTTCAAAAGCGAGATCAAGCCACTTTGCTCCCAATAATAAAAGAGGAAATTGAAGTCGGGACGACGATTTTATCGGACAAATGGAAAGGTTACCTGAGTAACCACGGTTATATTCACCACACCGTTAACCATTCAGAACATTTTATTGATCCTGACACTGGAGCCCAAACACAAACGATCGAATGCCTATGGAGACACGTTAAGACAAGATATAATATAAAGCAGAGAGGAGCTGGAAATTTATTAGAACGACAACTAATCGAAGAATGGTGGAGATCGGTTAATCCGACCAACGTGTTTGAGGCTTTTTTCAACGATTTGAGGACTACCACGGATTGACGACCACGGCTCAAGGTGATGACGATCTTCTAATGAAGAGAATCTAATTTAAGGTAAGATTCCACAATTGTGTGTTTTAACGATTTCAGTTTGTAGGTAGCATATGACACGGTCGAATGGGACTCGTAGGTAGCGGGATTTTTGGTAGGTAGCATACGACACGATGAAAGTGACGGTAGGTAGCATATGACACTAGTACCAATTAATAATTATATATAGCAGATGTATATTAGTCATAGTCCTATCAATCAGTTGATGGTACCTAGTAGGTATTATGTCCTATAAAGTAGTACCTACCGTCATCCAACCTTCACGTTGGTAGGTTAATCGATTACTCCTGGTTAATTGCTGCTTTTAAATTCTGCTCTGGACGGTCTCGAATCATCATGAATTTTTCCTGGCCTAGGCCTCATTGCCGCAACATCGCTCTCATCAATCTCCATTCAGTCTCAATTTTTGGATTGGGTTGCTCATGAGGAGTCATAATCCAACCCCATCCACCCTGTTATATATCCGGAGTATGTAGCATACTTTACTAGGTGTGCTCGGAAAGGCTCTTCAAACATTGTTAATTACTACGAACCCCCAATACTCTTCGAGACAGTGATGTAGGTTGGGAACGTTGTAAAGTCGTTATAAATGTACCAACCTGTAATTCCCTTCAGCCTGAAGAGAACCCTCAGCTCGACCCAGATAACAACACTTACCTGCTCACGATCACGAAAACTGACACCAAAGGAAAACCGGCGAAACTTCAATTGGCCCTGAAGATCCCCAGGGCTCCAGACATGAGCGTGAGCGAGACGGAACGTCAAGTACAATACGACCCGGTATGTAATTCGTATATTTAATACTGTTACTACTGACCTGTTCAAGATAACCATATAAGTTATACGTAGGCCTTGTATGTACTTACAACCGCAGGAAAACCTACGAACGCTTCGAAGCTGAGCGAAAAGCTAACAATCCCATTTTCCACTGTTTTTTGAAAGATTTGCTAAAGTTACATCCAAAAATGACCAAAATACCTACCCCGGACATAAATTGGTTTACTTATTATATGAACGAAAGTTTTGTAGTGATAGGTAATGTATGATGTTGATCAGGGATTTTTCTTGCATAAATTGATTTCTGCTGTATGAACTGTTTTTTGGAGACCGGTTTCGGGAAGATTCCCATTCTCACACTAAACAAATAAATACATAATTCCCGAAACCGGTCGCCAAATAGGCAAATATTTGATACAGCATAGGAGTCATCAGTTTATGCAACAATAAAAGTCCTGATACATTTGCACCTCGGCACCATCGGTGATTCATCCAATGTTGATGAGTTGAGGTTGAGGTGATTAATTTGTTGCTAATTATATAACCTATGAGTTTCCTTTTGTTAATGGCCCACAGAATAGTAAATAGAATAGTAATGCTCTGGGTAAGTGCGAGGTACCTTCCACCACCCAGCCTCAGTGATTCTCAGGGCTTACTTGGAGGTTCGGAGACAAAAACGAAGAAAAAACTGACAATACATTTTAGTAAGCCCGCTACATCAAAATTTAAGCTTAGGTACCGGATTCATTCAAATGACTTGGAAAAGCAGAATGGGAAACCATTGTGGATAACCCATAAGCTTATTTGTGCTCTTTCGCTCTCCTTCCGACAAGTTTTGACCTGGTTGCAGGAGGATCTGACTGGTGGGAAACGGGGTTCCTTGAAGAAGAAAGGAGGGAAGAAATCCTCGGGGAAAAGCGTCCAGTGGAGCAAAAAAGGGCATAGCAAGTCGACTACCAAGAAGACGACCGTCACCACCAAGCGGTCCACAAAAACGACTCAGATGAAAATGAGCGGTCTTAAAAGCTTACGAAAAGAAATGAAGAAAGTCGGTAAATAAATTCTTACTCCCGCAAGCTGTTATCAGATGTGATGGTGTATTCGAATAAACGTTCTCTACCTGACTCACTTTTGTTATGCTCGTAATTTTTTATTCTGTTCATTCTGCCCAGTCGAATGGCAGTTTTACGTTGTAAAAATCCAGTAGTCTGTTTTATTACCTATCGCTCCTTATGTTATGTGGGGTGCTCAGTCCGAATGGGGAGTTAACCATCAAAATTTCCTGGTGCGCTTTTGAGATACTCGGAAAAAAACAGCGGAATTTTCGCACTTTTTTGCAAACTTCGGAATCCCCGATTATGGGTACCCGATCAATATGCTGTCTTCCTCGAAACTTAATCTACGATGTAAACTGTTACCTACGTTGTTAGTTTCGTTGTTCTATATTACGCTATCTACCGTCTCAAAGGCCTACTGAGCCTTGAGAAACAAGACAGTGTGTTATGGCGGGATAGGGCCACTCTGCTGCCAGTCATACAAAGAGACATCAAAGTCGGCTCCACAACTCTCAGATTGCTGGGGAGACTAAAGCAACCTTCGCGCCGAAGGTTACGCTCATAAGACTGTTAACCATTCCGAAATTTTTGTTGACCCAGTCACAGGAAGCTCACACATGAACGATTGAAGGGTTGTGGCGGATTGTTAAAAGTCGCTACGGCATAAAGCTGCCGCCGGCATGCAACTTACTTGAGCGCAAGTTGATAGAGGTGGTGGCGCTTCCGTCACCATGACTATCCCTTCAACAACTTTTTCAACAATATGAATAGGTCCCGGTATGAATAGGCCTCCTGGAGTGAATTTAGCAGGTACGACAAACGAATAATAATTTTCATGATTCAGACAATATTTTAAGGTAGCGTCACTTGGGTAGATAGCATATTGAACCAGCGGTGAGCAGGTAGATAGATAGCTTATTGATCGAGTACTACTAGTAACTCCAAGTCACGTACAACTTGAAAATAGGAACCATATACTGTGCGCTTTGACATACAGGTATTGCAATGAGTTTTCCTGTTAGCTCTTTGTGATACATTCGAACACCTTTCACCGACCATGTCACTGTTCGATTTAGAGCTCTCCCTTCCTTAGGTAAATCGTTCTTACGCCCTGGCCATCAACCCTACATTCAGTCGGTCTGCCACCCTTTCTCCTTCTTATCAACTCCTCCTGAAACCGTAGCAAAACTTATGAACATTTTTGGCAGTGAAACCGGATTATATACTGAAACACTCTTTTGGATTAGGTACGATGTGTACTGGCTATTTGAATAAATATTGCTTTTACGATTTAATGCATGGCTTGGAAACGGCAATACGTAGTGGAAAAGCTAAACTCCCTGACACATGCCAGTTTCGTCCCCTGAAACCAGTTGGATTTTCAGGGGACCAAGACCCCCCCCTAAGACTCGGTTTATCAGAACCGAAGTTATATGAGCGGCAAGGATTTCAAATTGCACAGGCAGCCGTGCGCAGTCGGAATGCTAGTGAGAATTCGTTAAAATTTATTCGGGGCCATCTAGAAACCAGTGTGTATAATCCCTATGAATTAAATCGAAACAGGATGAAGTAGGTAATGGAATATCATCTGGATTTGGCAAGGATGCGACACCACTGTCTGTTATGGCCCTGGGGGTAGGCGACGCCTGGGCCAAATCCGTTAGTAAATTCTGTTAATGAGCCTCATTAAGGTAAAAGTGGAATGTAATTTTACCAATTTATATACATAAAAGTATCAGTTATTATAAATTATATACACGAATGAAAGGCAGCAAGCAGAGACGTTAAGAAGCTGTAGTCGGTCGACGAGGCGTGAAAACGCAATCGAATTTTTGTGGGCTGATGGTGGCGCCGTCGAGGCCTTTGAGTTGAGGAATCGGTCGTCCTGCGACCGGCGACACCCGGAACTCGTGGAGGAGGTTCGCGAGGAACAAGAACAACTCAGTCTTCGCCAGGGACTCCCCTATACATTTTCTTTTACCTGCGTCACATCACGAAGGAACAAGATGAGGTACCGTACTAGGAAGTTTACAAAAATCATTATAAGCCGTCTCATTATACTACTGCTGTGATTGAAAAAAATAGGATGAGGATCTTACCAAGGCCAAAAGGCATCAGCCAGGGGTCGTTGATAACTTTGCCATCCTCATCCAAAAACCGTTCGGGTCTGAAGACGTCTGGATCCTTCCAGTGTTCCTTGTCCATGTGGAGACTATACAAGTTTGCTAAAACCATTGTGTCCTGCAAGAAAACCAAACCACTGACGCTTTCGTAGTTACAAGATGCTAACACTATGCTTGAAAATTATAGGTAGGAGCTTATGTACACTATTCAACGTGGTGTTATTACCTAGGTACATTCAAAACTTGAATTGGTCGGTCTGTTTGTTGGCACGAATTACAACATTGTCTTTTTGCTTTTCTGTTTTATGTCATTTTTATTTATGGCAACGTTATCTTAAAATTTGACGGCAAATTAAATTTCAAGGTAGTATTATATCTTTCCTCTAGTATTAGAAGTAAAAAATTACCATACCTTCCTGAGGAATCTGTCGTCACTAGCTATTCGAGTACTGGAGGCGAGCGCTTTCGGTGCAAGAAACCTGCTCAATGGAGAGTTGGTATTCTCTATTGCAGGCCTGATGATGATGTCCTTACTCCGAAAGCGCTCACCTCCAGTACCAAAGCAGCAACTGACGAAGGATTATTCCAGACGGTACCTATTGTAATTTGGCGGCTAATTGCACTGAAATGACTGCGTGATTACAGTTCTGAATGAAACTAACGGAACGGTGTCAAAGGCAGTTCAAGTTGCGAAACTTGCGACTTAGATGTTTTTTCTATAAATTCTCTGAAATCGTACCTCACACGTTGAGTAGAGGGTTACAGTTCCCAGAATGACAGGTAATATACAATACCTAAGGCTTTAACATAATTCCTTTTCATAATAATAACATCCGTTTCAATGGTCATAAATCTAGTTGATAATGGATTTGGATTTGTGGATGCCAATTTAGCAACACTGCGCATTCTTATTACGACCGTTGGCTCCTAATTATTGGCGATGAATACATGATTTCAATTTATGGACGAAAAACAATATCTAGGTATCTATATAAAATCATACATACGCCTAGTTATGTATTATTCCATTAGTATTATTCTCATAATTATTAATGGATTATGAGAATTTGGAGAGTTGTTCTCTTATCCTATTGAAGAGCACTAAATTACATAGTTTCTCTTAATTTTCATGTATTTCGAGTAAGTATGCTAATACCTATGAATTTCTTAAAGTGAACTCATCTTCCATTGTTATTTTATATAGCACAATAAGTTACGTTGTAATTAAGAGTGTAATTAAAGGGTGTAGTAATTAATAAAAGTTTAAATAAATTTTTAAAAATTCCTCTAACCTTAGGTATGAGGTAACCCATGACTTCCGTAGTTTGAGACGCACGATGGGAGACTGTGGTCGGCGTGACGTTTGCGTGCCTCTGTAGCTCCATCAAGAATACCTCCAGGTATTTCATTCTGAGTAGAAAAACTTAAAATAGAATAGTGATTTCCCCATCATGATCATATCTTATCCTCTTAATGGCACTACTTAACAACCCACTGAGGGCCTGCTCACAAATCCTCCTCTAGACTGCTCTGTATTTAGGGTAAACATGAAGGTAATATTAAACTAACTATTTAATAAGAATGAAAACGACAATATTAATTTATATCATAACAGATATCCTATCGTCCCGTGGAAGGCAGAATATCGTAAGCGCCATTTTCCAAATTTTACGGGAGACTAACAACGGTGGGAGGATCTTTTTATTGCCTCACCTGTTAAAGCTTGGTATTTTATGGTAAATTTGACTGGTTTCAGTCGTGGGGGGGGGGGGGACTCCATAGGAAGTACCTGGTACTTTCGAGGAAAAGGCGCTTACGCTATTCTTGCTATGTTGAAGAACAGGGAGAATAGTTTTAGACACTGCCGTGATATCCTCCCAGAATATCACTTTGTATTAAATATCAAAATTTCACAAATAAAACTAACGAATGAGGTGGCGTAGGTGATCGGCCTCAGGCAAAACCCTGGGCTCTCCCTCCATCCCTCAACGGTTGGAAACAACCGCCGCCGAGGGACTGGGGGAGAGTGGAAAGGGTCCTATAAAAACTCGCCGTTCTTGCCTGTTACCTCATTCTGCGCTCAAACCAAGTCGATGACTTATCTCTCTCTCCTTTCACGCCTCCTTACCTTTTACATAAAAGATCCCAGACTGGTGGAACCGGTAAGGTGATAACCTACCACGAGTGGCAACCACTGAGCAAAACCTCCTGACGTCTTAAGTGTTGGAAACCTCCCTGGCTCTTGCTAAAGGTGTTAACCAGGGACGTTAGGTCCAATACCTTCATCTCACTCTCATTACCGTACCTCACCTCACCACTACCTTATTCTTCCCAAACCACCACACGAATGATTATTTGGCCATCTGGGGGCATGTGTATCGTATAAGCGCCCCTGCCCGACTTCGCTCAATTTCGATATGTGCATACGACACCCTGCTCCCTCCCTGGCGCTTTGATACTTTACAGTATTATATTAACCACAGTCATTCTTCGTAGTGACAGTGGCTGGGGACACGCATAGCTTTTATTTTCCACGCGGACGGACTTCCAAGAACAATGTGAGCAGAGAAAAATCCGTCGCACGCACGCGACTAGGTGACACACAACAGCGTTTTTATCCTGCTGTCGCTCGTAGCTGGGAAGTGGAGGGGATGAAGGTGGGCTATTGACCTTTCAAACTTCAGCGTGAAATTCCGCCGCGTTTTTTTCCGTCGTCCGACGGGAATCCGGCGCGGAGCGGGCACGTGAAAAACCTGCCAAGGGGTGAAGCTCCGCTACACGCCGATGTGTGTTCCGTTCCATTTGACTGCACAGCTGTCAGGTTCCGCGCGTGAGGCGGGCGGAATTCTTGGAAGGACGCCCGCGTCGGAATCGCAATGTGTGTCCCTAGCCTAGAGACGTACGTCCCTCACGATAAGTCGCCAGATAAATGCGCCTTTTCCAGACAAATCCAACGGTCACCATAACTCAAAATTGCAAAACGTGGCGTGATATTCTGCCTTTCAGGGGACTGTGTTTCAAGGGGATTATATATAGACTACTTAAGTCATTCGTTCAAAACCAACTCAGGCTTGTGCTTCATTTGGACGACTTCTCCTGGGGATACGACGGAGTCCAACTCCTTCTGGAGGACGTCCTGCCAGGCGGGGAAGTGCAGGAGATAGAGGAAGGCGAAGGACAAGGTACTGTTGGTCGTCTCGGCCCCCGCCAAGAACAGGTCGAGGAGGAGGATGACGAGCTGGTCCTCGCTGAATCCCGAGCACTTCGCCGAACAGACCTCGATTTCCCGGAGGTACGCGTCGATGAGGTCCCGGTCGGAGATTTCGGAGTTTTGAGCCTTCCGGTGTTCAGTTATCAACTCCTGTTTGAAGGGATATGATGAGACTTCATTCTTCAAGACACTATTTTGAATGAGCTGCTTTTCAAAAACTGTCCAAAAAAGCTATACTGAACGACTAGTCCTCTTGTTGCAACGTTTTATGTTTAACACAAAGTTGCCAGATCGAAATACATACCGCAGAAAGCGTTGTGTGAAAAACTTACGGTTGCCTTTCCATCAATATGCATATCTATCTGATCACTCCATCTACTCTACTAATCTACATAGAGTGTAGTATTTGAGTGACCATTTAATTTTATCAGCCTGTGAATAATAAATAATCCTTACTGCAGTAATAACTAACTTACCCTGAGGAACGACGTCAGAGCATCGACAATCATCTTTGTCTGATTGAAATGGCTCAAATCCGGAGCAATGAACCTGGTAACGTACAGAGGAACGTACATTAAATTCACTAGAAATAATTGTCACCACAGAATGAGAATAGATCATAAAAATAAACTAACATGTACATACTATATATACTACCTACCTAAGGATGGGCATTTGATTAAGGATGCCGCCTGACATGTCCTGAAGACGGAAGACGGTGTGGATGTGGCGCAGGAGGGTCGCGGGACGCGTGTCGCCCACTTTGAAACGCTGACCTGCCACGATCCCCCACAGGCTGTTCACCACACTAACGCCGAATGCATCTGGCAGACTCACCTTTTCCAACAATATTGATATGGCAGATGCGTATCATTCTATCGAACTATTTTTTTTTTTTTTTTAAAATAAAGAACGAAGCAGGTAAGTAACTGTTCATAATGGTCTTGATAAATTATTCAAATGGGTCTCTCGTATGGCATTTGTTTAAATCCTACTCTTTAATTGCGTCCGAAAATCCAAAGATCATTGATCCTAGCCGAAATATGACATGTAACAGCGTTCTACACACAGTTTTAGCGAATTTTCAAAGAAACTGAAGCTACTGCAATGGGTCCAAAACTTCCGGAACATGAATTTTTTGAATTTTGTTTTATCCGCATATCCGTTTCAGAGCATCCTGAATTCATCCCTATATATATTAACAAAAATTTATATCTACATAAATATTATATCAATCTATATATTTGTTTATGTCACTCCAGACAATATCTGACCTTGGGTACGTGAAAAAAATTCCACATTTCGCCAAAATGTTCGTATTGCCAAACAAAAGGATGAGTTAAGAAGATGAGCAATTTTCAAAAATTCTAAGGGAGTCAAATTTGAGATTTTAAGGTGTCAGAAAGCGGTAAAACTGCTTAACTCGGAATAATTGACATAAAATCACTGAAGTGTTATGGCAGGATGAGTAGCGACAGAAAAATACCATTTCATTTGTTTTTCGTACAGAATAGGGGTCATATTTGAATTGTTGGGGGTCTGAATTGTTATTAAAGGCTAAAATCAATTAAATTTACATGGTTATGAGGGATGGTGATTCACGACAGAAAAAAGGACTATTTCGATGATAAAAATATTTTCCTCAAGGGTCAAGTTTGACTTCATAAGGATCAAAAATCGATAAAAATGGCTAAAAATCACGAAAAAATTAGGTATATAATTTTGCGAAAAGTGGTAGGTTTCTCTTTACGTTATTACACAAAAGCACGAATATTTCGTTGAAAATTCGCTCTTATAGCCATGCTGCATGACTGGAACTTCTTCTTCTTCTTTTTTTTAAATTTTTAACACAGTAGCAAGAGAAAACAAAACTACATAGGACATTCCTGCGCATGTTTCCAAGTACAGGAATGATGAAACATTTATTACCTGGCTGCCATTTTTCAGTGCAGTGAGGAGATCTTGAATTTCATCCTGGATCTTGTCCTCCATGATGCTACGGTTGAGGCCGAAAGATTTCAAATGAGTCAGAACGAACTTCTTCTGCTCAGTGAAATGGTCCCCTTCCACAAATACCAACCCTGCGGATGAAGAATCCAAGTAAGTTCGTCCATACAAGCTCATCAGGTATCATGCAAGGTGGGTCTCTGACGGCCCCTCCTATGACCATCGCAGTCGAAACATGCAAATAACGGAACCCTTGCAAATCTCATTAACCCGGGATTCCAATGAAATTTTTGGGTGTCATGCACACAGGGCCTCACGTTGTGCCTAATGAATTACCTACAGAGCCACAGTGATCGCATCAGCAAATAGCCTCTGCGCATGTGGAATTCCTTCCATATCCCCAGATATTCCCTTCCGGATCTGTTTGTTGGAATTTCCTAGGGCTACAATACAACTCGGCAGGTATGAGGTATGTGTTTTTAATGGCCCCTGCTTTGACTCGTCTATTGGAAAAACGCCTGTGCATGAGCAAACTGTAAATTCTATTTAACACCTAAATTTCCTTGGATGTTACCTCCGATTCTGCCGAAATTTGATTAACTGGTACTTGGGGAGTGGTTTATTTACGTACCTGTAGGCAAATAGTTTTTCGACGATGTGAGGGAGAGCTCTATAATTGCCCGCCCATGCATAGCACGTTTTACCGTTGTACTGTTCGAACAGAGGCGATCCCTCCCCGTCGTAAATGAATTCAGTAGGTCCTCATATCGAGTAGTGCCTTTTTAATTTCGTGCAGCTTGTAGGAACTAGCTGGAGTTAGCTCTTACACTTCTTACCAGTTAGTTACTAACTTATTCTTACAAGCT
Source organism: Leptopterna dolabrata (assembly GCA_954871275.1). Lineage (NCBI taxonomy): Eukaryota > Metazoa > Arthropoda > Insecta > Hemiptera > Miridae > Leptopterna > Leptopterna dolabrata. The sequence continues at coordinate 17,846,026 of OX940985.1, forward strand.
TTTAAGAAGCGGTTAACATAATAATCCCGGAATAAAATCTTATTCATATACAGTAAGTATAGGACCAGTGGGTTTACCTAGTCTTTTTCCAAAAGATCTGAGACGGAAGAAGAAGCCATCTGGGCGAGCGTCGAACTCCGGGCGGCTGAGGACATCGCGGACGGCTTCGGCGCCAGAGACGATGACGAGGAGGTCCCGCCCCATCCTCAGGCCCAGCAGGGGACCGTACCGAGTTGAGAGTTTCTGCAAATTTAGTAAGTATTTTAATTTTTTTTAAATTATTAAAGAGCGTATTATTATGATGTTATATAATCAACATAGTAGGTACCTAATTATCATAAAGTGTGTATATGATACCAGATAGTAGCTTTGCTCAGTGCATGGGTGAAAGTGGGCTTCAGCCCTCAACCGTCCCTCCCCTTACCTGTGGGGACCCACGGCCGCCAAGTTTAGGGAAAATTCCCTACCGCATTATCATGAAAAAAAAGTGTAATACGAGGATTCACCTCCAACTTTGACAAATTATGAACGGCAACTCTTTCATTCGTTAAAAATTTTGAAAACAGGCTCAAAACCACAAATGTCCGTTCAAGTTTTTATGTTTCATATGCTATTTTAACTTTTAAATTTTAAATACGAGAGTAAATACGAATCTATGCTAATATGTGCATAAATTGATTGTTCTCATTATAATAATTGGTCAGGTGAACAAGTCATGCAAATTATCCAATTGCCGTTGGCCCTGGTTTCCTTTCTCTTGCTGGAAGTACTTCCAAACACGAAAAATGAGACACCGACTTTGATATTTCAGGGTTTTGCCTTTCAGACTACCCAATTGTACTGGCATGCCTTGTACATCAGTAGCTCTTGGAGTTTCCATGATAATTTCGTCAATCGGATTCAATAATCAAAACAAAGCCAAAACCGATAAATAATTAGTCCATGGACAAGCCAAGATCAACAACAATAGAACGGTAATCGCGTTTATAACAAACGGTTAAAAGAGAGCCCGAAAACAAGCCAAGATCAAAGCACTATAAAGCAATCGCGTTTATGACAAACGGTTGAGAAATGAGAGGCACACGTAGACAGACGGTCACTATACCCTGATGGGGTTCAGAGCAAAAGTGAGAAAGGTGGCCGTAGGGTAGTTTGGCACGAGACGTTCGGGATCACGTGTGAGCACTCCCGTTTTCCACCCGCACTCCAGTTTGTTAATCATTCATAGCGTTGTTTACACTGAAAAGTTTTTTGGAAGGTAGGCGAAATATAGTTTTTACAATATTTTCGAGTCAAATACCAATACTGGATTTATGTGTCAATATTGTTGTTGTGATAGTTTATCTTTCAAAACATCGATTCTATTTTGAATTTATTTTGTATATTATAATATAGTGAGTTTTCCTCTAACTGTTGCATTGTTTCTCAAGACTGGAACTGATAATTTTTTTAGTTTCCTCGCATTTGGCTTAATTTGCTTTGGAAAACGATTAATTTGATTTGGAAAAGGGTTCATGCAAGATCTGTAGAGCATGAGTTAGATTTTAGAAGGATTTTTTTGTAAATTACCGCGATATTTGAAGGGTGCTTAAAAAAACGAGATGTATCAGAAGAACTAGTCTTTATTTCTACGAGAATTACTTACACTTGTAGACCGGTTTCGGATGTTAAACAATACAATCAATAGGTACAACATACTGACACAGAATGATGTATGTTGTATTGATAATGGTTTAACATCCGAAACCGGTCTACAAGTGTAAGTAATTCTCGTGGAAATAAAGACTATTTCTTCTGATACATGTCGTTTTTGAAGATGGATTTCCACTAACTCACCGCATCTACCCTTCGTTATGAGCTTAAAAAATGTTCAAATCTTCAGGATCTTCAAATCATCGCGAGTCTAATTTTCGACACGCACCCTTAGATCGGACTATAATTGTTGGCAGTGAACTAAGAGACAATAGGTAGATAGCTTTGTTGGGAAGGGGCGAAAAGTTGAAGTGCGGCGGTAAAAGATGAGGGGTGTGGGCAAGCAAAAAGCGGAGTTAGCTGTGAACGGGTATGCCTAGATGGTGGGTATTGGAGAAGGAAAACGGGAGTGCTCACACGTGATCCCGAACGTCTCGTTAGTTTGGCACCGCTAGGTTGGGGTAACTGACCTCCCTCCAACGACTCAAATGGTGGTGTGGAGAGGGTAATACCTACCATGCACACAGAAAAATCTGCCAGACTATAGACTAAAGAATGATATATCTACCTATTCACTACTCAGTTTGAAAAGAAAGCTTACCATTTGACACTTCCAGATTACAGATAGATCTGATTCGTAAACTGAATCATCAGTGAGACAACTTGACCTTTGAAAAAATATACGTGCAGAACACAAGTTCTGGATAGGTGAGACATGATGGAGCCGATGCCTTACCCAATTTTGGTTTATTATTTTCAATAATGAACCTTTGGAAACGAGCATGAAAAACAAATTATAACCCCCCTCAAAATTGGATGGTTTACGTTTCAAAGTACGTCGAATCCGAAAATGCAATAAAAAAAAGTCTGTATGTCCGCCGTACGCCGTAATTTGCACTTATCTTAGTTAACAGGAATCGAAATTAATGAAATTCGGGTTATAGGTTCCTTTCGGGGTCTAGTTGGTCCTCGAAGCTCGGCGTTACTGTCAGTCATCTCTAAGGGGTTCAAAATAGGGGTTGACATTTTCAGAACGCCGTAGCTCGAAAACTTTCAATAGAAGGGTATGGTTTTTTAACGTTTTTAAATTGTCCTTGAACTAAAGAATTTTTGGAGACCACCCGGAGCATTGTACGACCGACCGTTCGTTTGTACCGAAAAGCTTCGTCAACATGATCGTGAATCAAACGGTATAAATCCGGCCCAGATATCATCGCTAGGAAGCACCCGATTATAATCAAGGATGGCTGTATGAAGTCGAGTTGGTTGTTCTATGGTATTATTCCATCTGAAAATTGATGGTTCTCTTGGATTTTGTTGATTGGTACTTTTGCAACTTGAACAAACGTTGAAGTATTATTGGCTAAATTATTACACAACGGTAAATTATTACACACGATTTATTGTACTATCTACGTAGAAGGGGCATCTATACAGGTAAATTATACAACGGTTTATTATCTACCTTATGCTTCATGAATAACTACAAATAATTAGGTAATGACTGAATCCCAAGCATTCGTATGAAACTTTAATTCCCGGGTCGGCTTCAGTACTCCGTTTAGGGCTTTCCTGGAGGGAGCTCGAGGGTACCAGCCACAGAAACCAGTGATCTACGCAGAAGGGCATCTATACAGGTAAATAATAAACCGTTGTGTAATAATTTGCAGCGTTTTGAAACTTGTAATTGTTTAATTAAGTATAAATCTGGATCTTGAAATTCGAAATCGAGAGTTGCCATTTCACTGGTGAGAATGAATGATAAGGGTTCATTCTCCCTTGGGTCATGTTTTGGTGGCGTGTGAGGTGTTTATTGATGACCGAACAATCGCATAAATATTATACCTATTTACAGCTTTACCTTGAGGCTGATTATATTTACTACCTATTTCATAAAAAATTAAGCAAAAAGAGATATACTTGAAAATCACAACCAAATAAATATACCTACTAGGAACATAATGTGCTACCTACCTACTTTAATCTTCTTAATGACAGGAATAATAAATAATATGTACCTGCCAAACCAGATGAGTGAACCCAAGTTTCCGACGAAGTCTGAAGAACAACAGAAGATTCCCAACCACCGGCATCCATTCTGGCCCTGAACATACAATTTAGGTACTATATGACATGTACAGTTTTGTACATGTATGACTTAAATACACTTTAGTAGTTATTCAGTTCAGGTGAACTACAATGATAAGTATATAATATGCATCTGAAAACGGTCAGTATAAATCATAATAGGTATCTAGGTATACCTAATAGAAGTTGAAGTACGTCAATATGGTAAGAGATTTACTAGTATCGTACAAACAAGCCTAGTCGCCGCCGCCGTGGGATGGCTATCGTCAAACTCGTCCAGAGAAGTGGATTTAAAGGTTAAACCTACCAATATTGCCTTAATGAATGGCTAAAAATTTTGGTTAGTTTTGAATTGACTGATGAGATCAATCGGTGACCAACCCACAGCTATTCTCGTTTGAAGGGTTTTGCTCACGTAACAGGACAGAAAATGACATACATGGTAGTAGAATTTACTAGTTTGGCAAGCAATGTACATAGTCCGCATTGCGCCATAGACACAGAAGTTTTCCCGTTTTGAAATTTAAGCAGAATTTTGATGTTCAATACCTATGAATCAGGTATTGGATATATTTCAGTAGTTCCCATACAAAAGCATCGGAAAGTCTTAACCGAAACAACACCGGCATGACAGTGAATCAACGCGCAACGCTTCAGCCCAATTTTCATAGAGAAGAAATAATGCTGATACAAATGTGTTTTGTGAAATTGAGTTTCCTGTTCTTTGGTATGGTATGGTCTCGGGTAACTTCGGATATGTGGTAAGGTAGGTAGTTAGTTTCATTTGTTGAAGAATTCACAAATCAGCTATGAACAAGTCCATCAAAATCTTCCGTTCGTATAGCGTATTGCGTGCACAAGATTGATCTAGACCTAAATCTAGATTATCCAAACAGAACACTGAACCGTTTTCAAAGAATTTGCTGTGTTTTAGACATTCGATTTCAATAATTTAACTATTATTATTGTGATATACGATTACGAACCTGGAGGGAATCGCATGGGCCGTCTAGAGTTGAGTACAATGTACATCACGAAGATGGTGAATACTAACGCCAAATATAAATGCCACATTTTTTTTTTTTTTTTTTTTTGATAAAAATACTGGGGAAAAATCCAAAACCTCAGTACCTACACGCTAACCAAACGTTTTTTCTTTTTAAATATCAAAGTAGCGATTTCCCAAAATACGGAAGAGGTTTTGGAGGGAGTCTTCAGTCTAGAGCACAGAACACCCACTGCTACTAACATCCGTCGTTGACGCCTTTTAAGCTCTCCCCACCCTCGTCAACGATTCCGATCGGCCCAGTCGACTTATTTTTTCCATCCTGGAGTCTTTGATTTAAAGAAAACAAAAATAATTTTGTTACTGTACCTACCGAACCCGAAGGGCCTACTGGGACGATAAATTGCCTTCTGGTACCATACGAGGGGCAGTAGGTCGTAAAGGTTTTTTTTATTTCATTTACCTATTTTCTACTTACAAGGATTTCTCCTTTGATACCACAAGAACAACTTTCACACGACTGATTATTCGAACTAGCTCTGTCCTGTCCATTAGAACAGTGTAAGGGAATTATAATTCATATCATCAAGCACCTAATCAACAACGTAGCAGGTACGTATCACACTGATCACCAGAGTGGTATAGAAATAATAGCACCTCTTTCCCCTACGTTCTACACCCAGCCAGATTAATGCTGATCCCGAAAAACCATGATAGCATAAAGCAACGATCGATCTAAGGTTCTCAATAGATAAGTATGGAAAATCGAAAGGGATTAAACTTTAGAGACAACCAAATCGATGAAATCTTTAACTCAATTTTGATCATTTTAGATCTACGTCACGAAAAAGTGCTGAGGTGGGAGAATCAAGCACCTCGATTAGTTAACATCCCCTGTCATCAAAAGTACGTAGGCAGCTGCCCACTCCAGGCACAGTCAATGCAAATTCAAGAATTCGCGGCACTAATAAACCATTTTAGGTATGAATGAGGACTGTTCCGAATCAGCTCAAAATTTCCTATTAGCATGCTGAGAGCAGGGTTTTTTCCCTTCCACTTTGCTGCCTTTTCTTCGTAACTGAAATAAATAAATATACATACTTCCAGGTTCGAGAAGAGTTGAACTGTATATCTACTACATACATGTACATACTTATGTATATATATAAAACAAATTAAATCTGGCTACGCCTGCCCTGTACATTCCTCAGTAAATGCCACTTATTTTTTTGTCTCAAATCTTGAAAACATTTTTTGGTATCACTTATATTTCCGGCCTAATTACTAAGTCAACTGAATGAGGCACTCCCAGATCAGAGAATATATTTTTAGCGATAACTTCCAATCCTACACACCTGGTGAAACGTGGTAGAGGGCTTGCCAAGACTTTTAATATAAACGGCACACAAAGATCATAAGTGTACAAGTACAATTTCTTGACTCCCGATTCTAAGCCTACGACGTATCAAGTATTTTCTTGTCAACGACGCCTTCATACCTACATCAGGTAGGTACCCAAACCTACATCTTAGAAAAGTGCCGAAGCTTGGGATCAGAGGTCGTCAGATCCCGAGGAAGATATCCCAAAAATACTTCTATTCAAAACTCTGTTCATTCTTGGCAACTTTTTGTCATGTTAAAAACAGTTTCTTGGGATCAAGATCTCGAACTTTCTTTTCATCTGCTCGCCACAAAATTTCAACCCAACAACATGCGAGCCATAATGAATCTTACCTAAATACAGCTTTAAGAAAAAATTTTCAATTTGGAAAATTTATTGCACTGCTTAGGTATTCTGAAACGTATTTTGGATGATGATGACGAAAAAGAGAACTATAACTATAATTCGGAAATATGCGAAATTCAAAAAGAAGCTGTGAAGTACCGTATATTTAAAATTTAAAAAAATCCGGAAAAAGAGGTAGGTAAGTATTGTTTTCTTCGAAATTTAGTGAAATGGACGAAGATAAATATTTTAAAACATAATATAATAGAATGACCCGTGAAAGGTTCACATTATGTACGATTCACTATCACACAGCGTGCAAGCTGCGCAGTCAAACGCGTCGAGCGTATCACGTCAGCCTCCTATACATAGGGGATAGGAGTAGGTGACGTGTGAGCCTCACATAAATCGTCCACGGCGCAAAAAAACGCTGCAAAGTCCTTGTCACATGGGTTTATTATTCTCCTGGACATAACTTCAGAAATGGTGGCTGCTCATTTATTGTTTCTTTTATGCGTGATAATCGAAATAGCTATTTCTGATGGTTTCCACTAATTTTGGCCACTAAAACACAAATTAGGTTTTTTTTTACTATCTTTGATCATTGGTATTGCCATTTAATCGTCTTGATCCACGTGCTGAAACTTTTTCCAGTGTTATTATACAAACTGATGGTGATTTCAGACGATTTCCTAGGTTTTTCACTCATAAAACATCAATTTTGGAAGCTGAACATTTGGTAGAACTCAATTTTCCACTCTTTGGTCAAAATCGACTTCATATTCGGCCTTCTCGTCCCCAAAAACATGGAAAATGATATATTAGAAGCTCATGTTACCAATATGTTGCTAAAACGTAAAAAGTACCTATTTTTACACACATTTTCACTCATAACACCCCTGGGTATATTCCGATCGGGCTGAAAAGTGTCGGGGCACAACTAGGGCCCAAATGGAGCATGTGTGCGAAAGAACGAATTTTTTAGACCGAAAATGAAGCCTGTACACGTGATACGGCGGACGGCGGACGGCCATTGCATTTTTGGAATCTACGCACCTTGAAACGGAAAAGAAAAAAGTTTGAGGGGGTGTTATAAAAATTTTTTGCTGAGCGAATACATAGGTGTATTATTCACAGAATAATAAACCAAAACCACAATTACACAACGGTTTATTATTTGCCTATTTAGATGTCCCTCCTGCGTAGATAACTGTTTTATGTAAACCGCGTATACTGGAGCCAGCTGGGCAATCACATTTCATAAAATAATATGCGGTGGAATCAAGAATTCTATCATTAATATTATTTGTAGTAATTCGTGAAGCATAACGTTACGTTTCTTCAAATATTGTTCTTTGAAAATAATACTGCCCCCCCCCCCCCCCACCAAAAATGCGTCGCCAAAAAACCGGGCTTTTATTCATGATGAGAAAGTTCAATTATTTTACCCATGTGCTTGGTGGTTGCTAACGGGTGAGTAGGTATAATTAAATTTTTATGCAACAGCAGCTGATCGCTTATGGATAAAAATATCCGAACAATAAAACCTTCTCAGTCATTTCATTATGAGGCCTTTTTTCGGGCTGATTTGACTCAATTTCTGATGTTTCCCAAGTTATCACCTCTATGTGCTCAAGCTGCTTCAAGGGCATGGGCCCTTTCACTGACCTCAACAACTACAGAGTTGTCCTAAGGAGGTCGGTGACCATTCAAAATACCTTCCCTCACACCCTCGAGGTGGAATCGACCATGAAAACCTGTTTTGTAAGCCTAGCGCATCTCCGATTAATTCATGACTGACCTACCTCCATCTAGTCCTGATGAGGTGGGCCCTCTGATGGGGTGGGGAGCTATAGGAGATAACCAGCGAGCTACACACTAGGAGAAAGGGTCTTTATTTTCCATTTCTTCTAACTAGGTGAATACATTAGTGTGATGGATTTAAATTTGGCGCATCCACCACGAGCGGATCCCCGGAATCTTTTCGGGAGCGTTGCCTGGTTTGGTTATGGGCGGACCACCACCATGCCCAGGATCTTTTTGGATGAGTTGCTTGGTTTGGTTATGAGCGGATCACCACCATGCCAAGATCTTTTAGGTAAAGGAGAGAGACGAGGTAAGGAGGAGAGAGTGTAGTCAGCGACTAGAGGATAGCGTAGAATGGTTAGAAAGGCGGAGGCGGCGAGTATTTATAGGCCTGGGAGCCGTCTCCCTCCATCCCCCAGCTAGTAGGGGATGGTGGGGACCCAGGTTGGGCTTTGCCTTTCCTGCGACTTCCGTCCCCACTTCTGCGAGTTTATTTGCGAGATCTTAAGTTTTCAAGGAGTGGTTCTGGGTGGATACCACGACAATTAGGTTAACCTCAAGGCTATAAATGTTGACGATTTGGAAAGCACCTTCTGGTTACTTAGTCAGCAGCAGCCGATATTGCTAAGTATCAAGATAAAATAATACAAAGTACAATACCTATCTTTCTCCTTGCATATTATGTATGTATATTTTCTAGCGGAATTTCCCAATAAACTAATCTCTGGAGGGATCTATTAGTGACCTGTTGCTTAAGAGCATGCTTAAGTCATGCAGTCATGCAGGCATGCTTAAGAGCCATTGCTTAAGAGCATGATTTCCTTACGGAGATAAATGCTAGGATGTGAATGCCGGTCAATTGATTTTTATGGTATTATGGACCGTTGTCACACCAATTCCAGAGCACGCTCTAGATCCTGAAAAACCACAGGAAGGTAGGCCTACCTACGCACACTGTTATTATGGTTCAGCTTCCCTCTGCAACTAACTAAATACGAGTCGGATTTATGGGTAAGCGTAAGTGTCTGTAACAGATCAGCCAGAATGCTTTGGTTTACGATAGCGGGCACATTGGGGCCGACACAGAAAAACTATGCTCCGCTCTATTCGAAATTTTTGGTAGGTTCCTACGTTAGTACCTGTAGTGAATGGTATGTAGCGATCATTCACTACTAGCGGTGTGAGGTTGTACCCAGCCTGGTTGCAACACTAAAGGATGTCACCATTTTATCTGGGATCTTTTAGGATGCGCGGTTGTGCCCGGCTGGTTCCAACACAGTGGCTGTCACCATGGACCGCTCTAGTAATACAGGCGCCCTAGGCAAATGATAAAAAAAGCGCCCCTAAAAAAATTCATTTTTGTTATTGCTATCTTTGATATCATAACAGGTACAAATAAACAACAAAGCATTTTTTATTAGAGGATAAATATTACTTTACGCTTACGCTTACGTAAAAATAAGTTATTTCTTTTTAGCGAATTTTCAAAGAAAATGAAGCTATTGCAATGGCTTCGAAATTTAAATAATATAAATTTTTGGAAATTTTCTTCATAGAAATCCGTTTCAGACCATTCTAAAACGATTCCTGAAATTTAACACTTTTTTATATGTATATATATATATATTTATTTATATATGTGTCACTCCAGACGATAACTCTCGATAGAATTGAGATAAACAGCTCAAATTTGTACAAAAAATCTATCTTGGCAATCGAAAGGCTAAGTTCGAAGATGGGCGAAATTGGCCTACTCTAAGGAGGGTTTTGGCGCATTTAAAGTGCGCAAAAATTACCCAAAAATCCCCAAAATGTTATTTTCCAACAAGTGACCCCTCATTTTAAAGGTTTTTGCACGCTGAACACGATGGTGGAATCGGATTTTAGATATCTTGATCCGTTCTCAAATTAGAGCATTTAAAGTGCGCAAAAATTACCTAAAAATCCCCAAAATGTTATTTTCTAACAAGTGACCCCTCATTTTAAAGGTTTTTGCACGCTGAACACGATGGTGGAATCGGATTTTAGATATCTTGATCCGTTCTCAAATTAGAGCATTTAAAGTGCGCAAAAATTACCCAAAAATCCCCAAAATGTTATTTTCCAACAAGTGACCCCTCATTTTAAAGGTTTTTGCACGCTGAACACGATGGTGGAATTGGATTTTAGATATCTTGATCCGTTCTCAAATTAGAGCATTTAAAGTGCGCAAAAATTACCCAAAAATCCCCAAAATGTTATTTTCTAACAAGTGACCCCTCATTTTAAAGGTTTTTGCACGCTGAACACGATAGTGAAATCGGATTTTAGATATCTAAATCCGTTCTTAAATTAGAGCATTTAAAGTGCGCAAAAATTACCCAAAACTAGGATAATCTTTAAACTCTTACCCCCACCCCCTTAGAGTGGTCAGATTGAAAAATGTGAGAAGTATTAATTGAAGACGAGAGTTCGAAGCAAAAAAGGGGGAGGCAAACGATTAGTACAACTCCTTGAATTTACCCACAGCGATCAAATAAATAAGCACTTAGTACAATTACGTAATAAACAAACGGTAGAATCAGGATGGACAAAACGTACAAATTAAAATAAATACGAAGAGAATATACATAGAAAACCAAATTTTAGACCGAAGTTTTCCTTTATTCAAAACCATAGCCATTAATTCGAATATTTCTTTGAAAATTCGCTCATTAAGTCATGCTGCATGTTTTTTCCCAATTTTTTTTTCTGTCCACTTGCCATTTTGGCGCCCCTCAAATTTCGGCGCCCTTCACTTTGCCTAGTGTGCCTATATGGTAGAGCGGGCACTGGCTGTCACCAATTCCGGGATCTTTTCGGGTGCGTGTGCCTGGTAGGTTCCAACACTCAAGGCTGTCACCTAATCCAGGATCTTTTAGGTTAGGAGAAAGAGGAGGAGCGAGGTGAGAGAGTAGTCAGCGACTAGAGGAGAGCGTAGAATGGCTAGAAAGGCGAAGGAGGCGAGTTTTTATAGCCCTGAGGGCTATCTCCCTCCATCCTCCAACTAGTGGAGGATGGTGGGGATCCCCACTAGGTTCCTCGGTGCTCCTGCGTCTTTTGTCCCCACTTCTAAGTTTATTTGCGAGATTTAATGTTTACAGGGAGTGGTTCTGGGAGGATACCACGACAGTACCTATCAAGTTTTTTTGTGATTTTGGAAATGAATTTTCAAATGTTCGCTTTTCGATAAGATCGCCCCGCCTTATGACTGTTTATGAATGTAGTCACGTATCTTGTAATCGATCATCATAAGTAATCGTAATCGCGTAGTTAAATTAATTTGGAGCGAGTCAAAATGAGGCCCCACCAGTTGTCTGTAAAACCATCCGGCATGAATTTGCCTGAAGGCAAGCAAAAGAGAATAGGAACCATGAGGAGTCCGCATGACTTCAAGAATTTGATTAGATAAGTAGGTACCCACACACTGTAGTAACAAATGTTGAAAATTTATACTGTCTTTATAGTGGCTTTATAAATGGTAAGCAAGTTAGCAGAATCTCAAAATGTCATCGGTTTTGGCTGATTTGTCACAAATAGTAGGAAAATCCCTGAGAAGTCCCACTTTTTGACCGAAAAACAAGGAGGTTCTCAATTCGACATGTTTCTGTTCTTTATACTTTAATTTTTCAAATGCTCGTCCAGCGATTATTCCGAAACTACTGGACCGATTTCGATGAATTTTTTTTCAAATAAAAGAGGATCATCCCCCGGTGGTCCCATACTAGTGTTTCAAGTTTAAACAAAAAATTAGTACTGGGCCAGTTATACTCTTGGGTTTCTAGTGCTTTGACAGATATTGCACGACTTGACGACCGACAATAGTCTGCCAAAGACTGTGGATGCCCAGTAATGATGGCATTAGTACTTGATAGCATGAGCTAGATGTATTACTCTGCACCAAAATTGATGAAATTTGGTTTGTAGGTCCCATTTGGGGTCTAGTTGGTCCGCGAAGCTCGGCGTTAATGTCAGTCATCTCCAAGGGGTGAAAAATAGAGGATGAAATCTCCAGGACGCCGTTACCTCGAATTTTTTTACGTTTTTAAATATTTCTTGATCTCAACTTGAGTTTTTTGAGACCACCCGGAGCATTGTACGTCCAGCCCCGAAGTTTGCACCGGATGACTGTATGAAGTCGAGTTGGTTGTTCCGTGATATTATTCCATTTGAAAACGCTGCAAATCCCTGCACAACGGTTTATTATTTTGTACAGAATACCCTTCTGTTACTGACCACAGCTCTTCGTATAAGTAGATAACCCTTCTATATAATATATTTATGTACTATTCTATACATATTATGTAGATCGCAGACCCTCCGTAGGTTAGTAACTAACCCCGTACTCGTTACTAGGTACCTACCTACCTAAATCACGAGTTAAATGTTGCCAAAATGATTCTGTCGATGACCAACAGTAAAAAATGGCAAAAAGAAACGCAAATAATGAAGTTCTGAAGGGAAATTGTTGATGTGGGGTGAAAAAAGTTGCAAACGTGCCTACCAACAAACTCCAGCCCCTTCTAAGTAGATGGTATAATGAACCGTTGTGTAATAATTTACCATTGTGTAGTAATTCACCCATCAATAATACTTCAACGTTTGTTCAAGTTTCACTACCTATCAACAAACTCCAAAAGAGTTTTTGGTATTTCATTTTTCAAATGAAATACCTAACATCACAGAACAACCAACTCGACTTCATACTCCGCGAATATAATCAGGTGCTCCCTAGCAATGATTATATCGGGACAATTCCAGATTGTTAGCGCGTCCCTAGTGATGATATTTGGGCTAAATGTATACGATTTCACTCACCCTGCTGTTGAAAAAGCCTGTCGGTGCAAACTTCTTGGCCTTACTGTGAACGAACGGCTGGATGTACAATGCTCCGGGTGGTCTTAAAAATCCCCCAAGTTTTAGAACTATTTAAAACCCTAAAAAAATTCGAAATAACGGCGTCCTGGAGATTTCAATCCCTTTTTTCATCCCTTAGGGACGACTGACATTAACGCCGAGCTTCGAGGACCAGCTAGACCACAAATGGTCCACCTATACCACCTATGCACCGAATTTCGTCAATTTTGGTTCATGGAAACTAAGAAAAGCGCGAAGTACGGCATACGGCGTGGGGCGTTCGGCGGACGGACAGAAATTTTGTTATTGCATTTTCGGATTCTACATACCTGTAAACGGAAACAATCAAATTTGGAGGGGGGTTAAAAATTTTTTTCATGCTCGATTCGAAAGGTTCATTATTGAAAATAATAAACCAAAATGATGGCTGTTTTGGATTTTGTTGATAGGTACTTTGGCAACTTAACGAACGTTGAAGTATTATTCGGTAAATTACTACAAAACGGTAAATTACTACACAAAAGTAAATTATTACAGAACAGTTAATTATTACACAACGGTTTATTATACTATCTGCGCAGAAGGGGCATCTATACAGGAATTTGCAGTTTTTTTATTGTATTTTCGGATTCTACATACCTTGAAACAGAAACCATCAAATTTTGAGGGGGGTTAAAAAAATTTTTTCATGCTCGATTCCAAAGGTTTATTATTGAAAATAATAAACCAAAAAACTGCAACCAGTACCTAACTCACCCTTACCGAATGAATATGAAACGATTGGGGGCTTTTTGGAGTTGGAAACAGAAAATCCTCTCCTTTCTACCATCATACCAAAGTTTTGGAGGGCACATCCCCACTGTACCCCTACACCCAGGCCTTTTAAAGGGAGAAAATAATGGCGCAGTTAGTCTGGTTCTGGCTTATGTGACAACTTGATATAGTATTTGGCACTGTACAATATAATATATCCCTGCTCTACACTTATCTATACAATTATGTATACGTACACCTAAGTGCTTTCTAACAAAGGAAAAGGTTGAGAACGGATCGTAACCATGTTCATTTTATAACAAAATGTTTTATTCAAAGTAGGTAGGAATGTTCACAAAAAAACCTGAACACAATATTCCTTCAAATACAAGAGTCAACAAGTTTTCCTTCAAGGTAAGTAAGTACATGGCCAGTGATGAAGTGGGGCCACCGCGATAGTTCTGATTGTAAATGAATGGTACCTAAATAATACTGAATATACCAACATACAAAATAATATAATTTTTATTTATTTATTTAGTCAAGCACCTTGCGGAACTCATTTTTTTAATGTTTTATTAATTTTTTTCAGTGGACTGCAAAGAGAGGGGAAAAAGGAGGGAGGGATTTGGTACGTTGTGATGAGTTCATATCTGAAAGGAAGGATGGTGGTGAAGAGTTGTGGTAACGAAATGTTTAGTGTGGCAGGAGTAACAAAGGCTAATGAGAAGTACGTTCGTGCAAAAACCGATTGCTCCTTGAATGAAGGGGAGCAAAAACTTGAGCCAATAAAATAAACCGAGAAATTATGGCACAAAACGGAATTTTTCTAAACTAGTCAGATTCACTACCGACATTTAGAAGAATAAAGCATACTTTTCTCGAATTGACGAATCAGGAAACTACAGCTCACCACTTACAGCTTCGCATGTGAGGGTCTGTCAGTTTTCCTTCTCAAAGCAGACAAATTTAGACTTTTGGGATGATATAAAAGATACTCAAGATAGATAACACACCACAAAAGATAACATAAATATTATGTTAAAAACGGCTGGGTCTAAAAGCTTGTGAGCTAGTGCAAAGAGCAAAATTGTCATCGGAATTTTAATGTAGAAAGCGAAACCGAAACCTGAAACCGAAGAACCAGAAAACGTAACTCAAGCCATTTCTAGTAAACCAATTTCGCCTCAACAGTGGAAAATTATATTTTTCATCTATTCAAAGGAAAGATTTTTTTGTTTTACTACAATATTTACTGAAAAATGCCATACCGTAACAAAAGTTGCCAATAAATATCCCTCTATGTACAGCCCTCATCGAAAGACAGGAGTTGCAATCCTGAATGCAGCAAAATTTGTGCAGTATTTAGATTTTGGTTCCAAGTTCTGAAACTACCAAATATATTATGTCATCTATAGTACCTTCATAGATTAGATCATGAATGGCCGCAGCATCACCTCCTAACTCCAGATGGTGTGATGTGGACAAACAACCTTCAAGTTAGTGAACTATTATTAGAGTTACCTGTCCATCATTATGCTTTGCGCAATATCTCCTCAAATAAGTACTCATAAGTGCAAGTCGGACGCAAATACCGTTCATAGAACCAGCCTTTGGTGGTGTGGTAGGGATTGGCGGTGGGAGGGTGGGGGATCGGGTGTGGGATTATCTATAGTTCGGTGTGATGAGCAGTGTAAAATCGGTTTACAATTTTACTAGTAAAACAGCGGCAGTTAAGGGGAGGGTGATTGTGGGGAAGAGCGCAGGGGATAAGTTCTTGTTTAAACAGATTCCTGGCTTGTTGCTGGTGATGGCCTTGCACACGGCACCCTGGAAGTCGTTAATAGCGTCCTTGTCCTTCACCTGGAATGCACAAAAATGGGATTACAAATCAAGGATTTATTGTCCTCAAATCAACCAGGAACAAAGCAAACAGAATTTACAAGTGATGAACCTATTTATTTGACAAATAAACTCTAATAAGTACAGTTAACAGTCTGTGGGTAGAAATGTGTATGGGTTCCATTTTCACGGGTGGACCGATTTGAATGTGGTGTTTTGAAAAATCATTTGATGAGTTCCATATTCAAACACTGTCCATGTACCAATATGCTATAATGCTCTAATACAGCTCACTGAGCCAGAAACCGAAGGTCCTTCACGATGACTTTTCACGACCAATATTTGTATGTAGCGTCTGCTTGAAAGAATTTGCCGCCAGGAATTTATCAACACCAAACGATTTTTGACGGCCCACTGGGAAAAGTTGATCGGATTTCATGGATACAAATAGAGGCCATAAGAAAGAAGGTGTTCGCAGAACACTGCGGGCGGATAAAGCAAGCTTAGAGCTACAACCTGAAAATCTAGACGGGAAGGGTTGGACACGATGTTGATAGGGCCGGGATGGTGACGGCAATCCTGCGAGACGAGTTATCCATGGGATATTATAGGGTGTAGCAAAAGTCGGTATCTTTTTGATTTTCCCTTAACTTTATTAAAAATAGGTATATTTACATAATATTTTCGTCATTATGTAGGTAAACATCTCCGATTTAGGTATAGAAGATAATATCCGGCATATGGCGACCCCTAGCCCGATTACACGCGTCTACTCGCTCCAAGAAATGTTGCAAGACTCGCCCGCAGAGCAGCTGATCGACATCGGCGATCTTCTCCCGGATTTCTTCCTTCGGTACAGACAAATGCTAACAGATTTTTTAATCCCTGAATTGGAAAAATCTGACATCGTCACTGACAGCATTATTTGTTTCCAGCAAGACGGCGCAACTTGCCACACTTCAAGGGCGTCAATGGGTTTATTGCGCGAAACTTATCAAAACCGAATCATCTCGAGAAACGGGACTCAGAACTGGCCTCCCAGGTCTTGTGACCTAACGCCTTTGGATTTCTTCCTTTGGGGATACATAAAGTCCAAGGTCTACGTGAATAAACCCAGGACCGTCGGGGAACTGAAGGAAGAAATCCGGGAGAAGATCGCCGATGTCGACCAGCTGCTCTGCGGGCGAGTCTTGCAAAATTTTTTGGAGCGTGTAGACGCGTGTCATCTGGTTAGGGGTGGCCATATGCTCGATATTATCTTCCATAACTAAATCGGAGACGTTTACCTCATAATGTCAATTACTATGAGGCAGCATTATGTAAATATGCCTTTTTTTAATAAAGTTATGGGAAAATCAAAAAGATACCGACTTTTGCTACACCCTATAGTTATATGAGACAGGTTAGGTTAGTCAGTTGGTGGAACCAGCAAACACAAAGAAGCCAATATCAGGTGTCACAGTCGTTGTGTTCTAATCTGTGGACAATTCATCGTGAAAGCTGTCGTCAATGGAATATCCAAGTGTTTTCATATATTTTTAAGAATGCGTGATTTGAAAACCACTGAAGGCACTGAATTACCCTATCTCACTTACCTACGCCAGTGATTAACGAGCTTAATGCTAGAAGCCTATTATAGAGAAGACCAATAAAATTTAAACCGTAGACTCTATAAGGAAACGAAATAGACAACAAAAATACACACCAAGATGGATCTACTCAAACTCTTGGCTACTAGGTATAAATAAGTAGGTACCTACATCACTGTTCGGTAGGTATGTAACTACTATAAAGGGTGGTAGCTAGAATACTACTACTGTACAGGGTGGTAGGCAACTACCATGGTACATAATACTATACAGGGTGGCTCTAAACTGAATGTTAATAGCTGGAAGGGTGTTACAAAAACCCACTTAAGTTCTTAAGACAGAAACCCCTTCGATAAGATTGTTGTAGGAAATTGAATAAATTTTGCGTCAAATGAGATCAAGTTTAGCCCTCAAGGAATGTTGTTTCGAATTTTAATAATTTTTCACGAAACTATCTCATCAAGGCGAAAATGTTACATTATCCGATTGTCTCAGAGGTATCAGATTTCAATTTTTGAAATGTTTGAAGTTCCTCTTCCATCAAAACCCTTGACTTTGATCGAAGGTTTTTATTGGCTACCTTAAGGTCTACAACAAAAATGGGAGGCCATATTCCCTATCGTTTTCCTTTACCTATAATGAAAACATTATAGAATCCCACAAAGACCATTTTAGAGGAATGCCTATTTATTGTAGAACCGTGTACAGTGACGGTACAGGAACCACAGGGGGTGTGAAAACTAGTACATATCCCACTACGCAACTACCTACATATGCAGGTCATGTGAACTAGATAAAACTTACATTGTTGATTTGCACAACTGGCACATTGACAAGGGGCTTCTCGAAGGCGTCGGACTTTTCCCCGTTCTTGATGAGGAGATCGTCTCCTCTGGACGAGTTGGCACACGTCTCCAGAGCGGTTGACACCTTGTCCACGTCAAGACCTCCGACCTTCATCACACACTGCCAAAAAATAATCGATTATTATCTAGGGATAAAATTTACCTGGCATCATTCATCAGATGCCAACCTTCCTCCCATTTTTTAAAATTGAACTGCCACTGTAATTTTTTTATCTAAGAATAAAAAGTAGTATTTCACCAAAACAATGACGAAATATAATATGAATCAATAATGATGTCCACTGCAATTTTTGTACCTAAGAAAAAAAGTAGTATTTCACCAAAACAGTGACAAAATATAATATGAATCAATGATGATTTTTTTGTAAAACTTAACTGTTGAACAAGAACCGTATGGTTCCATTCAAGAAGTGATGTATATCAGCTAGGCCCTGTTTCTACAAACTGATTTAAGCGAGCAGGTAACTAATTAAACACTCAACAATATTAGCAACGGCAGAATATAGAGGCCTATAAGCAGCTCATTTATTAATTACCACTTATTTAAACCAGAGTAGGGAAACCTGTTACTGTGGCGACAAATAGGAGACAGTAGATTAATGGTACTGGGGTATTCCATGGAATGGAGTTATGTATGTGGCAAGTATCTGGGGACACAGGGAACCAATAATTATATACCTATCGACGCTCCGACATTTTTTAGGCAGAATTTTGATTTTGGAAGAAAATAGTTTCTCCCATTGGTTTATTATTATGTTCAATACCTAATAAACCTTTGTAATCGAGCATGATTTTTTTTAACCCCCCTCAAAATTTGATGGTTTTCTTTTCAAGTCCGTCCGCCGCACTTCGCTCTTTCCTTAGTTACCACGTACCAAAATTAATTAAATTCGGTTTGTAGGTCTGACTTGGGGTCTAGTTGGTCCGCGAAGCTCGCCGTTACCTATTGTTAGTCATCTCCAAAGGGGTGAAAAATAGGAGTTGACATTTCCAGAACGCCGTAGCTCGAAAACTCAACAGAAGGGTATGTTAATACGTTTTTAAATTCGAACATGAGAATATTTTGAGACCCCCTGGAGCACTGTACGTCCAGCCGTTTGCTCTCAGTAAGGCCCTGAAGTTCGCATCGAAAAGCTTCGTCAACATGAGTGTGAATGAAACGGTAGACATGACGGATGAAATACAGTTGGGTAAGCCATGCGAAAGTAAGTTTTGCAGTGAAACTTACCGTCTTGGTGGGGTAGGGCTCTGACCTCTTGGCCTCCTTCATGAGACAGTCGATCATCTTGACCTGGGTGACGTTGCTGGGAATCGCCGTTCCCTCGAGGATGCAGGATTGGATCTTGTTCCCCACGCACTCCTCTTCGCCGTGGTGACAGCTGATCTTGAAACTGGTTTCATTTCGCTCCACCTGCAATTCATCCCATGCAGTTGTGAGGACCACTAAATAGTTTTTGCTGAACAATGTTATTCAATTCGTTTTTACAAACCCGTGAACGCAAGACCTGAGTGAGCCCAAAAGGGTCAACTCGCCCAAATTGTTGACTGTTCATACATGGAGTAGAAGGTAGGGTTTAACAAGTTCAAAAGCAAAATACTCACCTCCTTGAAATCTCTAGTGTTTAAACGGGTTGGGGTCAAAAATATGAGTTGAAATTTTCATAACTCAGCAGCTCTACAACTTTTAATGGAAAGGAAAAGATTACTTTGCATAGGTGTTTGAAGAATACATCTCAATCATTCCATCATTTCATAGGCTGGTAGGCACCACCTACCTACTACCTACTTTCAGAAAATTGCCGTTTTCCTATTTACATAACAGGTATCATGCGCGGACCAAACAATTACACAACATATCGCTTCTGCTCTAAATATTGAGCTGGCACCAAACTGATAATAATTGTACTTGATTATGTGCCCACTCGTTTTCTCTGTTACTTGACGGCGCTCCTCATTATTTTTCTCGCTTCTTGAGGTTTCCACAATTCGAGGTCATTTGAGTGATATAATCTGAACCCCATTCTCACAACGCGATTGATAACCACAAAAGTTGATAACTCACCATTAGTTATCTACCAGCGGGTTTTTTGGTTCACTACATACGAATATTTAAAACTAAAACTGTGAAACACAATTGTGTACACGTAATTCACACAAAAATAACTGGACCTACCTTGAACATAACTATTTCAAGTTTGATAAAATTCGGCCAATTCGTTTGGCCGTGATGGACGAATTGACAGAGACAAAAATGAGATATTATTGTGCAGCAAATGGTTTTCAAATAGCATAAAACCGAAAAGAAACATAGAATACCGACATTCGTATCAGTGAACATAATTACTACTTACTTACATATTTTCTTAATACCTATTCAAAGTTTGCAATAAAGGATTTTGTCCGCAATTCGAGAGTCCAAATGTGACGGAGCTATGTTAATGGGAAATTACGTAATGACTACATGTACAGGACTGAGGTGCTGGCCATCCGGGCTCTGCCGCGTAGTCCGCGCACCTTTGATTCCTCTTTTTCCACAATAGGTAATTTATTGATTCATTTAACTAATTTGATATGAATATTCGGTTACTATTCGGTATTCTGCTAAATCGGTGGTGTTTCAGGTATTCGGCCGAATACCGCCGAACGATACCATTATTCAGTCAAACCGAATATCAGGCGCCAAAATAATGTGTGCTTTGAAAAATACTGAAGAACAGAAAAGTTAGGTAAAACTACTTGTATCTTTCAATAAAGTTGTAAAAAGCAATGAAATTTCAATTGAAATACCAAAATAGAAGAACAAGTTGCAGTCCTGCAGTACGGACATAAATATATGAGAGAATAATTGTCAAAATTGGCGACTTAGGTACCCATCTATTTTAGAGAATTTTTGACCACCTAATAACTCGTCATTTAATTCAACGATATTCATTCTACAGCTATTCTAGATTCTCCAATACTCACACCCCCGAAAACCCTTGATACCTATAAAGAATCATTCACGTAAATCAAAATATAGGTACCTACTTGCCAAGACAGGAAAATGGAAAGAAGAAGAAATAAAAATTATAGCCGCCCATAACACACGAGACGTTAACACGTTGAAAATTTCTGGAAATGTGAATCATTGGTTGCCCAGTGTGCCGTAGAATTTCTTGGTTATTATTATTATTCCAGATGGAAACTTACGATAGATTTGCCATAAGGTACGAGGGTGAGATCAATGTTATCCATCATCTTTTCCCACGTTGGTACGAGTTGTTTGGTGACGAAGGCCATACTGTCAGGGCAAAGTGACTCATAATAGACAGTAACGTTGACATTCTGCAACAAAAACAAATTTGATGGAAAAAGACAAGACCAGTCTAATTGTTGATTATTAGATGTGATTGTTGTTCTTGACAGTTCAAAATAACCAGCCGTTCAACAACTCCAATTATACCGGGACGGTTTCCTTAAGGAAATTACATTAGCTACCTAGCTGCTGTGAGTGTTTGTTGTACTGATTTCGTAAAGATGGAATATTCATCACGTTAAGGCACAAACTGGTAAACGGGTCAGCCTGCTAACAATACTAACTCAGCGACTAAAATGGCTCCTGCTGCGAAATCGAACTCGGACCTTGCCGACAACTCACAGTATCATCTGATGAGGAGTTGCATAATCGAAGTTCGATGCTAGTTTTATTTATTTATGTCACGGGCTGATGCACAATTTACAAGAAATACTTGAATATTAATACATGGAAATTTACGCAGAAAAAAACTAAACAATGGATATAATCCTTAGGTACTTAATTACGAAACTGTATAAATATATAACAAGCTATAGGAACTAAACAATCAATAGAATAAATGTGTAAGAAAATTCAGAACAAAATGAATTGGGGGTGTATATAGGTCTTTAATAGGGATTTAATTATGATCACCAATCACTGTTCAGTATTGAGGGCTTCGATTACTGTCCGCAGGAATGAGGGAAGGCTCAAAGAGGTCCACATCCAGTAGATCGAAATCCCTCTGCATACGAGTTAAATTGGTAGTAGGTATGTTGTGGTGGTGCGGGTATAGAAAGTCGGTGTGGTTCCAGTTTCTCGTGCAGATTGGGAGCGTCAATAAAGTTATGGGTAAGTCTGTATGCGAGTTTTTGAGTTTCAAAGGAAACTAATTTCAAATCTTGTGAAATACTGTATACTTCGACTCAGTAGTAAGCATGGTTTGATATGCCATGAATGTAGACAATTTGGATCTTGATGGGTTAGTTCAGTGCGAACGTTTGGCATCCAAACGTTTTGAAATAAGCTTGTTGTGGGCTTGGATCATATTGTGAGCGACGTTTTTCTTCTTCTTAGGTATACGGCTGGATTTAAGTTCCTCCAAATGGGCTGAGCAGAGACGACTTCTGTGCGAAGTGTTGGATGTTGGATTTCTGGAGGGACTATTAACTTTGGGTACCGACTTAGCAAGTAATATTAGTGTAGTTATTATGCATGCTTTCAGGCGATAGGCAACGTTCAAAATCCAACACACAAAATCAAAATCTGGTCTCCCACGTTCTATGCAGCCCGCCCCACTTCTACATAGGTATGTACCAATAGTCCTTCAGGGTCACATACTTCCAGTTGGACAAACCCATTGTGAAGTAGATGATTACTTATTTCGGTCAAAAATAAAACCTTGGGCAAAACATGATGAGATAAATCGACGTATTTTACTGAACGTGTAAAAATTACAGAAAAGAAGATCTACGACTAGAGTCGGTGATGCCTGATTTGTGAGATGCAGTGGAAAAATAAATTCCCAACCACAGCGGAGGCATGGACAAGCAGCGATGGAGCCAAGGACGAATAATTTTACTGCTCACAGACAATATTTCTACATTTTACTGCGGCATAAAGTTTAGTCGAGCGGAAGGAGTTTACTGGTCCCCTCTTGATACCAGCTAATAACCAATTTTCTTTACAAACTAAGTGATTCAATCCATAATCCGCAGCTGTGGAACATTCATTGCGTGCAGGATGATGCTTGTAAAGGAAAATCATCGCAGGTCGCGACTGAAGAGGGTGAAATTTAATCAAACAGACCACTTAGACCTCTATTACGATTCGTTTTCGGAGAAATATTTTAACAAACACTTTAACGAATATTTCTCCGAAAACGAATCGTAATAGAGGTCTAAGTGGTCTGTATGATTACATATTAGTGAATATTTTTTAATCGTGATTAAATATTAAAATATTAGAGAAAACGGTGCGCATTTTTCCACGACTCTTTATTTTCTGTCCAGGTCTTTACCTAGTACATTCTTGAAACGTTTCTACCTGTACGAAAGAATGGTCAGTGATGATATTGATAGTATGCGCATGTCCTGCGTTGAGACGAAATTCGTCAAAATGTGATGTCAAGTACCTACACATAAACGGATGGCTCATGAATTCCATCCAAGTTCCAAGCCATCCACGGATTGCTGTGGACCCAAAGGTTGCTCTTGGTACTAAACTCCAAGTACCTAGGTACCTACCTACATCGACCGATCTCATCGAGAAGTATCAACCAAATCAAATTTTATATCAGATGTTACCTTCTGCCACCAGCTTCCCTTCTAATAAAATTGAGAGATTTAAAGTTCAAAAAACCATCCGACGCGGAAGATTGAGATGATTATTTATAAAGATACGAAAAAGTGCCTATCCGTAGAGCGATTACTACAGACAGTTCCGGGGCTACGAAGTTTCAAAATTTTAAATGAACCAAAAGTTTTCTAGGCCTTTCTATTATCCGAGGATTATGAAAATAACCTGTGATCATTCTCGGCCTGCTTTAATATTGATTCTATTTTCGGATTCGTCTTAGCGTGGTACTTTGAAACGTAAGCACACAACAAAATGTTTTTGGTTATTTAATAATTTTTTTTCTTGACAGATAGTCCATAATTAGGTACAAAAATACTAGGAATCTCTATTCGAACGAGTTTGAAAACCTCTTTTTCAAAAAAATAGAAGGGGTGGCATTTCAGGGACACCTGTAAAAATGAATAAACGAAATGCACTGTTGGAGAACGTGCAAAGAATGGTAAGATACACAATTTATAAAAACCACCTAGCAGTTCGCTTTTAATCAATACCAATTATATTTTAATGAGTGATAGCGGGACAACTCGAGGCCAGAGCGCGAGTATTCCATATAACATTCAGTAAATAAGAATAAATGAACACAAGAAAGTATGTAAGGGAATGATAGAAGTTTTTGCGAAGGTGATTCCCCCCCCCCCCCCCCCCCCCGTACCTATCTAATCGATACAGCCAGAAAGGGTGTAGCGATTTTTCTACTTTTAGCAAAATTTGGCCTTCAACAGGTATCATCGCCCAACTTGATTAGGATCGATTTCTGAGACGCCCTTTTTAAGCATAGAGAAGGCTATAACAGGAATCCCCAATTAAGTAGTAGATGCCTACAAAAGGGGCATCCGATTTAGGAGGAAGGATAAGAGGACAAGATACGAATCCTCAAAAATCTCAAACTGCTCTAAAACCAAATACTGCGAGTAACTATGATATTTCACGACAAAAAAAACCAAGGAAACGTTAAAGTTCAAAACCAGTAAACAATCAGTACTATAAAGTTGAAGAGCTAGGGTTTGTCTCATTGGATGCTGGTTTTGATTTTAAGAGAAGAAAAACGGAGTTATTGAAAAATTGTCTATTTCCACTTATATAATGAATTTTAAATAGACAATTTTTCAATAACTCCGTTTTTCTTTGAAATGGGTTTCCACAATTTCTTCGCGAGTGATTTAGTTCGTGTTGATTTTCTAATACAAAAAACGATGTTTTGTTCAAATATATTCAAATTTCAAAGGTTATTGGAGGATTCCGAAACTCATAAGCTACTTAAGGTAAATTAACTATGCCCTACATCTATACAGCGCAATAATTTCCAGTAGGTACTTAAGTAGGCAATTGAGAGCCGTGGGTTTGTATGGTATTCTCGTTTGGTCGCACTGCGCAACGACATCGAAGTTAAGTTTCGTGAAATAAGTTCCATTATTCTGTTATTTGAAATTGGTTTCCACAATTTTATCGCAAGTTAAATAGTTTATGATCGAATTTGAACTAAATAAGACAGATAGCTGCTTGTATCGGAGTAACTAGGATATCACGCTTGCGCAAGCGGTACTTACCTACCTACCTGCTTCGATCGAGCTGAATATAGAACTGACTTATTTATAGACCAGAACACAACTTAATATCCTCGGACATAAATGGAAAGAAACCAAAATTCTGTTTTTGAAGGGTGAAACAGTATCGAGGGAGGAATTTCATATTCACATTCGATAATTCTTTTAGCAATCGACCAAGTTTTCGATTTAGTTGCGCTACATATTTGAAATTTCTGCTTTCAGGAGCGGTACCTTGTAAGATGCGGGGGAGGGAGTGCTTAAAATTTCAATTTAGCTCGCATTGCACAGTAAATAGCAGTGGAATGGTATCGTGGCAGATCCAATAAATGAGCTGCATAATGTGAAAACAATGTAGAACTGAGGTGTTTTGTCCTTCTCAACATAAAACCGGTCATATTACGAGATCAGCGTTTACCTGCCAACAGAGAAAACCCGTTTGACCACGCGGAAATGAAAGCCGCGACTCGAATGTACTTTCCTATTAGGAACCAACCGGCCCAAACCCTCCGAATATGAGATTTTAATGGATCATTTTCTGTTTATTATTCGATAAAACCCTTCGTGATCGCCCCAGGAACAATCTCCACCTTCCTCCAAATTTAGTATCGCATTCCACGCGTAGAATTCGGCCGTGGAATAAAGAAATTTCCTCATGAATTTCCCAAATGGCCTAATATGTTCACTATTGTTTAAATTATCTTGGCAACTGGCTCTACGAACAACCTTCTACATTGTATTGGTCAACACTTTTGTCGAAATACAACGAAAAGCCCCCTTCAAGCCCCTTCAATCAGAAGTGTCAAGTTTAACAAAAATAAAAAATAAATTTAAAAAAATGGAGGCATCGGCCACGTCGGTTACCTACCAAATACCGACTGGAACACGTCGAAAGTGAACAAGTAAAAGGGATAAGTACACCCTTTTAGCAAGTACCAACATAAACGACGTTACTATCATCCATCGATAGTTTAAAATCTGAAATTTGCCGAAAAACTCAGAAATTATACGTGGCACCTCGTGTAACAGCCAGAACGTAATAAATAGGTATAACAAAAATAAGTTTTAGAGAACGCCGTAGGATATGAGAACAGGGGCGTTTCCTTAGACCTGTAGGCTAAGGTGATAGGTGGAATAGGGCGTGACTGCAATACATAGGTAGTTGTTTTGAAAATCAGAAACGAGAGCTTGGTTTCTAGATTGTTACGGCGCATTAGAAAGCTGACGTTGCAAAATCCGACTTACTGCCGAGTTGGCCGCACAGGCGCAGGCCGCGAGGAGAAGGAAGGTAAAAGTTGTGGGAACCATGGCTCAGGACGAACAATGCCGGGCACCTGTAGAGCAGGAGATGCTTAGAAAGACGGTTGGCTCCGGTGGGTAATGTGGTTGATGAAAGGAACAAAAGAGCCAAAAGATATCGTATGGACGGACCGCCAAGGTTTTCTTGAGACTGAGGAGAGCATTGTAGTTTTGAACGGTTTAGGTGTCGGCTGCCAAGGGGTGGGGGTTGTAGACTCCGTTGGATTGGGGTGGGGAACTGGTGCCGGAGGTGAATCCAGAGGACATGGGGAAAAGCTTGCCGATTCCGAGAGCATCGACGCAACAGGTGACGCATCAAACTGGAATGGCTTCAAGTGATCTGAAGATTCAATACCATGATTCAATTCATGAGCAAAACTTATAAAACTATATTGGCGATGACTTACGGATATTATTGGAGCGTTCTAGAAGCCATAACCAGAATTATAAATAGCTATAAGTAATAATATATACATTGGGTACCTATAAGAATTATAATAACATCTTATTATACGTAATATTTCGATACGTGTCATGTTGCTTCACTATTGATGGATTCTACCTCCCATCGGCTAGACCAGGAATCCCATACTCTTTTCACGGCTGGCCAGATGAGAGTTACCTAGCAATAACTGTGTTGAGGGAGATGTTAGAAGTAGAGGCATACACATTACAGGTGCCTAATGTAAAGAGATTCAAGAGAGAAGAATTGAAATCCAACCCTCGAACAAAACTATTTGTTTCATAGAGAATTTTAGATTGATTTTTTGTAAAATGGTTTCCCATCTTTCGTCAAACTTGTCTCATCCGCCACGTCACTTTTTCACCTCTTGAATTCGTTCCGTATTTGAACTTCATACATTTTGCTCAAAAAGTCTGCTCACCTGCGGACTTCATGATAGGAAATACAATGGAACTTCCGTTAACGGACAGCCATGGAATTCGTCGGTTAGAGAGAAGTGTCCGCTAAGGAGAAGCCTGAGGGAGAAAACAAGGAAAATTGTCAAACGTAATTTAAAAATAAAAATTTGTATTTAATGTACAATAATTACGTAATTTATGTATGTAAATGCTTGCGAGAAGACATCATGAACGGCATTGGTATCTACAAAACTGAAAGACTACAGACCTTTTATTGACGGGATTACTACCCGGGCGAAATATACGATCGCGGCGATATGGAAGAGAAACTCGTAGAAATAATAAAAACGCTGAATAATGACTGAATGCTGCACGATCGGGACCTCAGTGAAGAGACCAGAAAGCTAATTTGACGATTTTAAACTCGAACATTAGATTGCTATTTCTGGCAAATTATTTTTGGTAAGTAAAATTGTCGTTGAACTGTCTTGATTCGCCTGTTAATACTACCTCCTTTGTTACTATACAGATTTCCGGTGATTACAGCCATTTTCATACAGGGTTTTTAACCCACAAATTAATATAGAATTTTGAGAGTTGAAACTTCGTTAGAACCTTAATCCTTCACTCATTGGTCAATATCAACTTCATATTTGGTCTCCTCACGCTAAAAAACATGGAAAACGATACCACCACAAGCCAAAGTCCACTACAACCTCAAAAGATACCTGATTCTGCACCCATTTTTTATAAAACACCCCTGGGTTTTTCCGATCGGGCTGTCGAGATATGGGACACAGGTAGGGCCCAAATCGAGCCTGAGTGCGCAAGAAGGCTTTTTTTAGACCGATGATACGTACGGCGGACGGACATTGCATTTTTGGAATAATCTACACACGTTGAAACGTAAAGGAAACCATTTTGAGGGGGTGTTCAAAAAAAATTCCGAACCGAATACATAGGTAGGTGTATTATTCAGAGAATAATAAACCAGAAGTGCCCTGAGCTTGCCGGTTCTCGTCCGCTACGGAGTGTCCGTCAGACAGAAGTACAAGACACCAATGGAGAACAGTCGGGGAATCTGAAAATTAATGTCCACTGTACAGAGATGTCCGATAGGAAAAGTTTCACAGTACCTATGTGAAAAGTATTGTACCTATGTACCTAATCACCCTCATCTCAGTTCCGTCGAGAAAGTTTTCAAATGTTCGGTGTTTGAGAGAACTTGTTCAAATGGAATTTACTATTTGCCCGACTTCATTATTCACAATTTCAGATATCGGTATCAGTGCACTTTTCCGCACGAAGCTTGCTGGTGGATGGTGCCGTGAATAGTCCGATGGAGAAGGTTAGAACCATTATTGACAATACCTAAGCGATTAAGCGATGAACAACAATTGAGCGATTTTTTTCACCACACGCAACGTGTATTTCACCCTAATTACATCAGTAGACACACATTTCAAAATCATAAAATCCAGGTTTGAAGCGGCTACAGTGTCTTTCGACTCCGACAGCACCTCTGCGGCGTTCAACCTTATAGTGCCATCAGAAACAAACCCCAGCTGGTGCGTTGACGGGCCGGACCTAAAAGTTTGGCCCTATATCCCTACTATATTATAAAAACGAATCTCTGTCTGTCTGTCTGTCCTTCTATGCATGGCCAAACGGCTCGACGGATATCGACCAAATTTGGCACGAATATCCAGTAGGCTCCCAAGTTGTGCAACGTCGCATTTTTAATTCCCTCACCATAGCGGAACTATGGTCGACCATGGTCAACTTCGTTAATTGAAATGGTAACCCCTATTTTTTATCGCGTATTCGTAATCTACGTCAAATTCTATCTACGATCGACCCTTCGGATTCCCTTCGCGGTCGACCATAGCGCATCCATGGGCCCCTCCATGGTCGAATCCCGAATTGCTCAACGGATATCGACCAAATTTGGCACGAATATCCAGTAGGCTCCCAAGTTGAACGTAGGCGCATTTTTAATTCCCTGACCATAGCGGAACTATGGTCGACCATGGTCAACTCCTGAATGGCTTGACGGATTTTGATAAAATTGGGCACAAATACCCGGTAGGCTATGGGATTTTTCCGTCGTTTGTTGGTTCCACGATACTGCGTACAGCGAATCTCGGATAGCGAGCGAAGCGAGCGGTCAGGCTAGTATAATTATATAGGTAGGAGGTTAGACACTATGGTTCGCTAAGTCAACTACAGCACCAGTTTCGAGTCAGAGCTGTGTAGGGATAAATAGGCGAGACCCATTTAGGAACCGAATTCAGCAGGATGAACACTCACGACCATTACCGTTCACACAAACTCCAAAAATACACCCTATAAAAACCAATAGTAGCGGGAGTTCCAAAACCGCCCAATGACTTCAGGCAGTGTCTCTAACAGTATTCAAGAATTCATAAAACATAGGTTGGTACCTAGCTGAAATCCGGAGTTATATTTATTGATGGTTTTGTTCCCCATACTTATGATTTACCATCGTGTAGTAATAATTTACCCAACGTTTGTTCAAGTTTCACTACCTATCAACAAACTCCAAAACAGCCATCATTTTTCAAATGAAATAATATCACGGAACAACCAACTCGACTTCATACTCCTTGATTATAACCGGGTGATCCCTAGCAATGATTTTATCTCGGGCCAATTCCCGATTGTTAGCGCGTCCCTAGTGATGACACGAGTTAAGTGTTGCTAAAATAATTCTGTCGATGAGAAACAGCAACTAAAATGGCAAAAAGAAACGCAAATAATGAAGTTCTGAAAGAAAATTGTTGATGTGGAGTGAAATAGGTGCCCCTTCTGCGTAGATCACTGTTTTCTGTGGTCAATACCTACCCTCGTGGTCAAGTATAATGAACCGTTGTGTAATAACTTGCCCATCAATAATACTTCAATGTTTGTTCAAGTTTCAGAAGTACCGATCAACAAAATCCAATAGCCCATCACTTATCAAATGAAATAATATCGCAGAATAACCAACTCGACTTCATACAGCCATCCTTGATTATAATCAGGTGCTCCCTAGCGATGATATCCCGGCCGGATTTATACGGTTTGATTCACGATCGTGTTGACGAAGCTTTTTGGTGCACACGAACGGCTGGACGTACAGTGCTCCGGGTGGTCTCAAAAAATTGTTTAGCTCAAGAAAAATTTAATAACGTAAAAAACCATACCCTTATCTCGAAAGTTTTCGAGATACGGCGTTCTGAAAATTTAAACCCCTATTTTGAACCCCTGAGATGACTGACAGTAACGCCGAGCTTCGAGGACCAACTAGACCCCGAACGGAACCTATAACCCGAAGTTCATCAATTTTGTTTCATGGTAACTAAGAAAAGTGGCCCGTATGGCGTACGGCTGACAGAAAGCAATTTTTTTATTGCATTTTCGGATTCTAAATACCTTGAAACGTAAACCATCTAATTTTGAGGGGGGTTAGAGTTTTTTTTCATGCTCGGTTCCAATGGTTCATTATTGAAAATAATAAACCAAAATGGGAAAACATTTTTCGGGTATCTAGGGAACTCAAGAGACCATAAGTTCCAAGAATTTTTTGACCTGAAAACGTGGGTAGGTATAGTGTGCCATTCTCAGTCAAAAAACGGGACAATGAAGGAAACATTGTTAACTGGTTGAAAGTGAAATGCTTCCAATATAAAAAGAAATAGCCTACATCAGTTGGATACAAATACAAATTCTCCGACAGTTACAAGACAGTTGATGTACATGATTGATACAGGAGGCAGCTCCCCATTTCAGCAGCCAAGAAAGCTGACTTGACATCGTTTGTAAACGAGGAAGGAGTTACCTTCACAGCTTCACGACAGGTATTCGTATTACAACTGGCAAGTAAATTGGGGAAGGACAGAGCCCCTGCTCCAGCGGTTGCCGATAGTTCAGATTCTGAAGAAGAGTGATTGATCCATTTCTCGAATATCAATCTCAGTAATATTATTTTTTCTTAATTTTGTAATATAACGTTTCAAGAAGTGTTTCAAAAATTGAATTTTGCTATCCTTTCTGTTTCAAAGTAGATCCATTATTAACGCTGTCTTTCTTTCGGCGATTTGCTGAGAAATCAGTCCAAAATTCCAAAGTAAAAACCACTATTTCACATTAGGTCATAGGGATTCTTAAATGTTGTGTATTGGTTTATTATTTTCAATAATGAACCATTGGAATCGAGCAAGAAAAAAAAATTTCTTACCCCCCTCAAAATTTTATGGTTTACGTTTCAAGGTATGTAGAATCCAAAACTGCGATAAAAATATTTCTGTCTGTCCGCCGTACGCCGTATTTTTCACTGGAATTCATATTGACGAAAATAAGGCATTATGAAGTAGCATGGGCTCAAATTTTAGACGGCTACAACTCAACTACAAGCTAGTCAAACTAATCAACTAGGTACAATTTATTTCATAACCCAACAAATCTTTGAAATCAAATTTTCCAGAATTAAATAGACTTGGTTGATTTCACTTCTAAGCCGACGATAATATCCCTACTATATTATAAAAACGGATCTCTGTCTGTCTGTCTGTCTGTGTGTCTGTCTTTCTATGCACGGCCAAACGGCTCGACGGATATCGACCAAATTTGGCACGAATATCCAGTAGGCTCCCAAGTTGTGCAACGTCGCATTTTTAATTCCCTCACCATAGCGGAACTATGGTCGACCATGGTCAACTTCGTTAATTGAAATGGTAACCCCTATTTTTTATCGCGTATTCGTAATCTACGTCAAATTCTATCTACGATCGACCCCTCGGACTACCCCCGCGGTCGACCATAGCGCATCCATGGGCCCCTCCATGGTCGAATCCCGAATTGCTCAACAGATATCGACCAAATTTGGCACGAATATCCAGTAGGCTCCCAAGTTGTGCAACGTCGCATTTTTAATTCCCTGACCATAACGGAACTATGGTCGACCATGGTCAACTTCGTTAGTTGAAATGGTAACCCCTATTTTTTATCGCGTAGGTATTCGTAATCTACGTGAAATTCTATCTACGATCGACCCCTCGGACTACCCCCGCGGTCGACCATAGCGCATCCATGGGCCCCTCCATGGTCGAATCCCGAATTGCTCAACGGATATCAACCAAATTTGGCACAAATATCCAGTAGGCTCCCAAGTTGTGCAACGTCGCATTTTTAATTCCCTGACCATAGCGGAACTATGGTCGACCATGGTCAACTCCTGAATGGCTTGACGGATATCGACCAAATTTGGCACGAATATCCAGTAGGCTCCCAAGTTGTGCAACGTCGCATTTTTAATTCCCTCACCATAGCGGAACTATGGTCGACCATGGTCAACTTCGTTAATTGAAATGGTAACCCCTATTTTTTATCGCGTATTCGTAATCTACGTGAAATTCTATCTACGATCGACCCTTCGGACTACCCCCGCGGTCTACCATACCGCATCCATAGGCCCCTCCATGGTCGAATCCCGAATTGCTCAACGGATATCGACCAAATTTGGCACCAATATCCGGTAGCCTCCCAAGTTGAACGTAGGCGCATTTTTAATTCCCTGACCATAGCGGAAATATGGTCGACCATGGTCAACTCCTGAATGGCTCGACGGATATCGACCAAATTTGGCACGAATATCCAGTAGGCTCCCAAGTTGTGCAACGTCGGAATTAATTACGATACTGCGTACAGCGAATCTCGGATAGCGAGCGAAGCGAGCGGTCATGCTAGTTATTGTATGAGACAGCTGGCACGTCACAGATTTGATGTAAGGACAATGACTGTAAGTATCCTGAGAGATGATTTAAATAAGAACTGACTTTTATCTCAATAAACACACGGTAAAACCCATCAAACCCAGAAATATTTGTCGACGCTCCAACTGCCTCCTCTTCCCCCAAGCGACACCCTTTCCACTTATATTGCTCAATACCATGGACAACTGAACAACTGTTACTCCGTAGAGTGTCATTGCCTAAACATCGCAAACTAAAGCTTTACATTATGAAACCTAGCAACTGTAACTGCACAAGGTCCTTCTAATCGTATAATAATAATAATAATAAAAATAATATTTTATTGCGTATAGGATTTCCAAATCCCACCTCGCCTGCAATACCTATTAGAGACAGCAAAGTAACTTAAACCTAATATTAGTCATGGTCATCTGAAGCACATCCCTATAACTGCAAATTGCAGCACAACTATTTGTAGTTTTGCGACAAGTACCTAGCCCTCGCAACAGCTTCCATAATGAGGCTTGAGGCAACTGATACAAAAATTTTTCTAGGTAGGTAGGTACGTTACATGATGAAAGATGAACTGACACATATCAATGTTCACATGAGCTATCCATCACACTCTTCACAAAATAAATCTCCCATCAGTTGTTGTAGGTGCGACGAACCAATATTGCGAACTTATAGGTTAAGGTAAATCGCAGTTCGACACAGAATCAGATTCCAACCTTACAAGATACAAGTTAGTAGACTTGGCTGCTGGGTGAATAGCTCCGAAGCCAGATGTATTATAGGTGCCTAATAAATTGTATTAGGTACCCGGTTTAACGCATGTCTGGAGGAAGAACAGTAATACTGCCCTGAAACCAGTGCAATGGAAAATCCGAATGTCCAGGCTGTATGCCTTATACAATACGGCTGCATACTTTTATAAGCTTCCCACTCCAGACCAAGTGACCATCGCATGAGTATTTGTGACCGCCCACAGGAAAACGTACCTTAGCTTCCGGAAGCAACTTTTTCAGGAGAACGAAAAAGCTAAGGGTCAAAAAATCCAATTTTCGGGTTATTATCGATTCTTATATGAAATTAAGTAAAGTAGTTTCTGGATCCGTAAGCCGTTTTACGAATCGATTACTAGAAATCATCGATAAATCGCAAAAACCAAAGCGCGGAATAACGTACCTAAGCTTCCCAGGGCCACCTGTACCTCATCCCCTTGTTCAGATGCTTTTTTCGGGTCTTTCACACCTTCTTTTTTTGTGCGAAGAAGAAGAAGAAGAAGTTTGCTATCATGCTGTTATCTGTTAAATCAGACCTGTGGCTGGGGGCCTATTCACTAAAATAGACAGTGGAAAGAGATTATCTATTTTGAAAATCTCACGCGAGAGATAGTCTCCCCTGGGAGACAGTCTCTTCTCTCTAGGGATGTGTAAGATCCGTTCAATTCCGGGAGTTAACTCCCACCAGTTCACTCTTTTCTGGGATCAGTTCTTTGGGATCCGTTCACCGTTCACCGTTCTTCAGTTCTTCACTCTCAAGTTTGACCCTCCAAAGCCCGTTCAGGTAGAAGGTAGGTGAAGGGAGGGTGATGTGAACGGTAAGGGGGGTAGGGAGGGGCGAAGAGAACGTGAAGAGTGAAGAAGGGAAGGGAAGGAGTTGAACTTGATTCTGTTATTCCGTGGAGTTGATGAACTGGTCAGTCAACTCTCAGCTCAAGGGATAAGGGAAGGGAGGAAAGAACGGTAAGGGTTGAAGGGAAGGGCAGAAAGAGAGGACCGGCGAGGGGAAGGGTAAAGGAGTTGAGAACGGGCGGTGACAAGGAGAAGGAGTGGGATCGGAGGAAGGTACGAGGAGTGAGGACGTCACAAGAGGGAGTTCATGAACTGGTGAACGGCAACTCTTTGGGAACCCGTTCAGTTGGGATACGTTCAACTGAAAGATCCGTTCAGTTCGGATCCGTTCAGTGCTGAACGCCACATCCCTACTAGTCTCTTCCAATGTCTCCCGGGTTCGTCTATTTTACTGAATAGCTCCAGAGACCTTGAGAAAATGATATGGATCCTAATACACGAAAATGCCATAGTATCCATGAAGTGCGAGATGTTTGTGCCCCCGGGAGTTCAATTCCTTAATAATGAACGCATTTCTTAGTAATACCTATTCAATGGGTAATTGGGTACCTACCTACCTCAATCCATACTTGGACGTTTTTACTCACGAATCAGATAAAAGTTTAAATGAAATTGAAAAAAGTCTCAATTATAAACAGAAAAAGTCGAATTAGGGGGCTTTTAATGCTTGTGTTATATCTACACCTAACTTACCTTTATGAAATGAAAGAATACACGATCAAAAGTACCGATGTGGTTGCGGATGAAGGAGGATATTACACGGATGAAGGAGGATATTACACGATCACTGTGAAACAAACGAGAAATAGACTCTCTCTTTCGAGGGAAGACACCTAATTAGGTGTCTCTCTGAAAGAGATCGAGAATGCCAAGATGGCCGCCAACTCTCTCTTTGAAAAGTTACTGAATAACCCTGTCATGGATACTATAAAAATCTATTTGGCCCAAAGAGAGAGTCGGACCTGAAAGAGATGTCTCTTTGGCTTAGTGAATAGGCCCCCTGGGGGCCTATTCACTAAAATAGACAGTGGAAAGAGATTATCTATTTTGAAAATCTCCCGCGAGAGATAGTCTCCCCTGGGAGACAGTCTCTTCCAATGTCTCCCCGGTTCGTCTATTTTACTGAATAGCTCCAGAGACTTTGAGAAAGAGATATGGATCCTAATACACGAAAATGCCATAGTATCCATGAAGTGCGAGATGTTTGTGCCACCGGGAGCTCAATTCCTTAATAATGAACGAATTAGTAATACCTATTCAATGGGTACCTACCTACCTCAATCCATACTTGTATGTTTTTACTCATGAATCGGATAAAAGTTTAAATGAAATTGAAAAAAAAGTCTCAATTATCAACAGAAAAAGTCGAATTAGGGGGCTTAATGCTTGATTATATCTACACCTAATGAACGGCCACTCTTAGGTAGGTAGGTACCTACCTCAACCCGTACTTGGACGTTTTTACACATGAATCGATGATTATGTATATATTTTTAATTAAAATTGACTTACCTTTATGAAATGAAAGAATACACGATCAAAAGTACCGATGTGGTTGCGGATGAAGGAGGATATTACACGGATGAAGGAGGATATTACACGATCACTGTGAAACAAACGAGAAATAGACTCTCTCTTTCGAGGGAAGACATCTAATTAGGTGTCTCTCTGAAAGAGATCGAGAATGCCAAGATGGCCGCCAACTCTCTCTTTGAAAAGTTACTGAATAACCCTGTCATGGATACTATAAAAATCTATTTGGCCCAAAGAGAGAGTCGGACCTGAAAGAGATGTCTCTTTGGCTTAGTGAATAGGCCCCCAGGGCCGACTCTCTCTTTGGGCCAAATAGATGTTTATAGTATCCATGACAGGGTTATTCAGTAACTTTTCAAAGAGAGAGTTGGCGGCCATCTTGGCATTCTCCATCTCTTTCAGAGAGACACCTAATTAGGTGTCTTCCCTCGAAAGAGAGAGTCTATTTCTCGTTTGTTTCACAGTGATCGTGTAATATCCTCCTTCATCCGTGTAATATCCTCCTTCATCCGCAACCACATCGGTACTTTTGATCGTGTATTCTTTCATTTCATAAAGGTAAGTCAATTTAAATTAAAAATATATACATAATCATTGATTCGTGAGTAAAAACGTCCAAGTATGGATTGAGGTAGGTAGGTACCCATTGAATAGGTATTACTAATTCGTTCATTATTAAGGAATTGAGCTCCCGGGGGCACAAACATCTCGCACTTCATGGATACTATGGCATTTTCGTGTATTAGGATCCATATCTCTTTCTCAAAGTCTCTGGAGCTATTCTGTAAAATAGACGAACCCGGAGACATTGGAAGAGACAAGAGACTGTCTTCCCGGGGGAGACTATCTCTCGCGGGAGATTTTCAAAATAGATAATCTCTTTCCACTGTCTATTTTAGTGAATAGGCCCCCTGTTGTGTGTTTTATGTTTTGCAAAAAAAATTTTAAATAAAATTTAAAGTACCTATAAAAAAATATTTTGGTGACCCCCCCCCCCATTCAGGTTTCATTATTATGTTCGCAGCGAACTGGAAATTTAATAAATCAAGTCGGAATTAAATAAAAAGAAGTCAAAACGACTGTGGTACCGTTCAACGCAAAAAAAAACTCACTTTTTTGCAATTGGCCCAGTTTAAAAAAAAGGAAAAAATTAATTTTTTGGATGGAAATCTACTCTAATACATTCCCAACAATAGTACTAGTACTAATGAAAAGGGGGAAAAATCAAAAACCAGGATGAAAAGGTGCAAAAACTATGTCAAAACAGTTTCTAAAACTTTGATTACGTTTTTCTCAAAAACAGCTTTTTCGCAATTCAGAGGTTCAAAAAATGATACATTTTCAACGGATTGAGATATCGAAAATCTGAAAACGGCATCGTGTTCAGAAACTTCTCGTCTATCAGGAAATGCAATAAACCCGATTTCAAAACCGGAAGCTAAGGTACATTCCCCTGTGGACGGTCACATTTGAGCATGACGCATGACCAACAAACCAGTCCTCTCTTCATGTTCACTTCTCTTCTCCTTTTGGTTTATTATTTTCAATAATGAACCTTTGGAATTGAGCATCAACATTTTTTGCCCCCTCCCCACATTGCAGGGTTTCCGTTTCAAGGTACGCGTAGAATCCAAAGATGGTAAAAAAAATTCTGTCCGTCCGCCGTACTTTCTTTAGTTACCTAACATGAACGAAAATTAATGAAATTTGGTACGTAGGTCCCATTTGGGGTCTACCTACTTGGTCCGCGATGCTCGGCGTCAGTCATCTCCAAGGGGTTCAAAATAGGGGTTGAAATTTCCCGAACGCCGTAGCCCGAAAACTTTCAGTAGGAGAATATGGTTTTTTTTTACTTTTTAAATTTATCTAGAACTAAAGAAATTTTTTAGACCACCCGGAACATTGTATGTCCAGCCGTTCGCTTACACCGAAAAGCTTCGTCAACATGATCGTGAATGAAACGGTATAAATCCGGCCGATCATTATTGCTAGGGGACTCTTGATCATAATCACGGAAGGCTGTATGAAATAGAGTTGGTTGTTCTATGATATTATTTTATTTGAAGAATGATGGGTCTTTTGGATTTTGTTGATATGTACTTTTGAAACTTGAACAAACGTTAATGCTTCATGAATAACAACAAATAATAATAATTAATGATTGTATTATTGAATCCTGCCATGATCCTGCGCATTTTTATGAAACTGCAATTCCTGCTTTAGTACTGCTCAAGTACTCGAGTTAGGGTTTTCCTGGGGGGGGGGGGAGGCACAAGGGTAGGACCACAGAAAACAGTGAGTGATCTACACAGAAGGGGCATCATATAAAAAAATATGATGACATAAATAAATATAACACTGTTTTCGGTTTTCTCTTCTTCCACATATGAACATCGTTGTCCAACACGGATACAGCCCAGGCAACGAAAATGATAGCAACAAAGAAGAAGAAGTCGTAATGGTGTTTGTTCCGTTGAGTAGGGTGAGCGTTGTTTCTTGTTTGGGAGCTTGATGATTTTATGTTACGTTACGTGGGTATGTTCGAATTTAATTTGCAATTTTTTATGAAGCGAGTTTGAGAAAGAGGCAAAACTTTCGGAGAAGGCGGAACCTTGGAGTTATTGGATACAACCGAACCACCGTAGAGGCACATCGTGCGGTGATTGCCCTACCGGACAACCCGAAACTTCTTTCTTGTAAAACAGA
The DNA here is from genome assembly GCA_954871275.1 of Leptopterna dolabrata. NCBI lineage: Eukaryota > Metazoa > Arthropoda > Insecta > Hemiptera > Miridae > Leptopterna > Leptopterna dolabrata. Next base: position 17,885,234 of record OX940985.1, read on the forward strand.
TTTTGACAATTTATTGATTCAAGTAGGTATATACACTTCCCATTGATCGAGAGGCTGCAAAATGTCCGAAAAGAAGAAAAAGTTACCCTATTTTTCGGATGTACTACTTTTCAAAAGGGTGGACAAGGTAAGATCAGATTCAGATTTCATAACAGTTTCATTGTTTTGTTCAAAAGATACATGCTTAAGTATTACAAGAAATAGAAACGGTAGGTAGTTACAAAAACTTATATCTAAAAAAAAAGAAGTAAGTAGTGATATAATTGAGAACAGATCCCACGAATGTGTGCTCCTGTACGTGGGCATTTCTATGATTGTAGTATATTATATCCGATACAGTGGAAGTGTTATAAGATACAAAATGAAAACTGAAAGTATGAAAGGGAAAGGGAAGGATGCTAGTGACGTCTTGTGTATTTAACGTTTTTAACGAATCCATATTTTTAAATTTAAAAAAATTTATTTGGGTAGGTAATTACATTTAAAAGTTTGGATCCCTGGTAGGACGCTTGCATTAAAGCGATGAGATCAGAGGTGAGTGGTCCTGTGGGGAAGAAAAAATCTGTTGTGATTTCTGGTTTTGTGCTCATCCCGATTGATAGCAGAGGGTTTTCAGTAAATTTTTCAGTACCTATGAATTTTTTCCCCCTCTTTCGTGTATAGGAGTTACCACTGTTTTTATTTCTTTGGTGAAACGGCCAGCAGTCATAAATGTATTACATAGTATGACAGAGAGGTTTGGTGGTTGAGTTCACGCATGTTTATGTTTGGTGGATAGGTTGTGTATCTTCTAATCACTAGATTTTGGGTTATGCTTGAGTAGAATTGTATTGTAGGTAGAAATTAAATAAATAATCTCTTGTATTCCTTTCAGTATTTGGATGATAACATTGACAAACAAATGATTGATAAAGATGCCATGGTTGACGAACTCAGAAATACTTACAAGGAGTACCAGAGAAGGAATCGAAGTGCTTTCCGGATGGCAGTTTTCAAAGGTATCTGGGCTAGTAATAGCTTGATCATTATTTGTTTTGAGACTTCGAGACTTGATTCCTAACACTTCTCAAATTCAAATATTACGGTTCATTTCATCTAGTGATGGGTAAGAGTAGTTCATTTGAAGGAATCAAGTTCAGTTAGTTCACTCCTTGAATGGAGTAGTTCTTTTGAGTTAGTTCGTAGTTCATTCTAGTTCCTTTTTGTTTCCAATCACACAAAAACAACTCCTTCATGAACTAAAGGAACTATCGTTCAGTGGATACTATCAACTCCTCATGTAGTAGAGGAACTATCATTCCATGGATTCACACCATCTGAATTACTTCTAATGAACTAAAGGAACCGTCGTTCAGTGGATACTATCAACTCCTCATTTAGTATCCATCGTTCCTGTGAACTACAAGAACTAAAGATCTAGCTCAGCCGCCTTGTCAGTGAGTTACTATTTCTTTAGTTCTTGGCTCGTAATGTACATAGCGGTAGTTCTTTATCCCCCCTTCCTGCATCCTTCTCTGGACACTGGATCCTTGATTTTTTTACAAAAGTTCAGTGAAGTGAACTAAGTCGAGTAGTTCAGTTGGCGGAGTTAGTTCTTCAAGAATAGTTCAGTCAGGAACTACCCAACTCTAATTTGATCCGTCATTTATGTTCCAGCTTATCACATGATCAACCAAAACGTGTTGGAAGTGACTCAAGAGCGCTCTAACAACGGGTCTGACGTCGAAGCGCTGGACGATCAAGTGAGCCCTGAGGTTAGCAGTCCTCAGGTGAGTTGAATAAACATAAAGTAATACTAGCCTGCTCCGTTGTTGCTTGGACAGTATCCGTGTACATATCCCTAGTTTTAATTAACCCTCTCCTTTCCGTCATAATTATGATTGGTTTTTAATCTGGATTCCAGAACGAAGGCCTGCCTTCTGGCCCAACTGCTGCTGCTGCTCAGATGGTGCAAACGTATTTACAAGGATTGAACAGCATGGCAAGCCCAGCTGGAGCCAGGTTGGTGGTTCTTTCACCTTTGCTGAAGCTTGTTAACACCTCCCGCAAAATATCCCCTGTTTATTTTAACAGGATTATTCAAATTTATTGGATATTACCATCATGCCTGTAAAACAAGCAGCCAACTTTAGACCCAATAATTATCCTTTGTTGTTTCTGTGTATAGCATGGTCGGTCATGGGTTGAAACTTTGAGAATAAACTGAATAGTGAGTGAGAGATCTATAACGAGGCTACGCATCAGCAAAACTCAGTAAACATTATCCTCCATAACTGGTTTTTTGTTTATCTGTTCTATATTCTCAGATCCTCCAAGAATTCAAACAGCGAGCTAATCAACATCAGTAGCGATGAAGGTGAAGATGAACCTGAAGCCAAACGCCACGCACCTATGCCGACCCCCTCCAACCACAATCGTCATATGCCCTACAAAGCGTCGTGGCAGAGGCCCCCATTCCACGGAGAATACAATGTATGTCATTACTTACTTGTCGTTACTTTATAGTTCCTATGTAAAATTGTGAGAGTGCATCTTCACGAAGAGGCTTCACGAAATATTCAGTAAGATGTTATCTTTACGTGAGTTTGCATTGGTGCTGATATTTTAACTGGCCATTCAAAATAGAGTTGTACATTTGTAAAATCATCACTTACTTTTTTCGCATACTCGTAGTTCTCGAGTTGGTCTGGTAATGACCTGTTGTCTGAATGATACCGATCTAAGTACAAACCAGAAAAAAAGATTTGAGAGCCAGAAAAGGTCGGTCACTCATCATTAAATCAATCTCTATTAAAATCATTATTAAACTTCGCCTTACGCCATTTCTGGTGCCCTAGGTCATCAATCAAGCTCGCATGGTTCCGGCTGCACATCCCGAGCACAACGCAACCCATCAGTACAATAACCAGACTCAGCGTGATGACAAAAGGCGTAAAAAACCTTTAAAGAAAGATCGACTTCCTGCTTACCCGGCCTTGTCTATTTTCCCAACCACCAGGAAGCCACATAGGCAGCCGGTGCCGGACACCATCCCTGAAATCAACTTCAGCGATTTCGGGGGTTACCCTAAAGTTTTGCAGGTAAATTATTTTTCAACTTGGAATTGAATGTGTTTATCCTCAAATAATTTTATTACATCTGACTTAGACTCAGGTATATGCAGGATATGTTTTGTTAAGCAGTCCATTGTCAAATCACGTAAAATATTATTCCGGTTCCGAGCACTGCATTTTATTAATTTATTTAAAGCATTTATTGCTATTCTTCGCATGCCAATTTTCAAAAGAAAGTTTCCAGAAGTAGGTACTACCTACTAATTTTTGTTATTGCTGATTATTTCAGGTATATGGGATTGATCATGTTATCATCCATACTGACCATTCCTCTGCGGACTATCCGTGACAAAATTTCAGTTTTGTAGTTTGCTGTTGTGTAGTTCATAGTTTTCATGATTAGGTACTATTTAGATTTCTGTGGATTATGTTTAGCACATATGTTGGGCGTAGTAAGAACCAGTCACGAGGGAACAATGTTTCCAGCAGGCACAAAATAGAGTCATCATTATTCTTGTGCTGAATGTTAAAAGCTTCACTTCAGGTAGTTATGGTGTTCTACTACGTCAGTAGACTCGATAGACCCTCTACTTCCTGTAGATGGTGACTACAAATGCGGGCGATTCTCATGGGTTACAAATTCTCCTTTTAGCGAATTTTCGAAGAAAATGAAGCTATTGCAATGGCTTCGAAATTTAAATAATATAAATTTTTGGAAATTTTCTTCATAGAAATCCGTTTCAGACTATTCTAAAACGATTTCTGAAATTTAACACTTTTTTATATGTATATATATATATATGTGTCACTCCAGACGATAACTCTCGATAGAATTGAGATAAACAGCTCAAATTTGCACAACAAATCTATCTTGGCAATCGAAAGGCTAAGTTCGAAGATGGGCGAAATTGGCCTACTCTAAGGAGGGTTTTGGCGCATTTAAAGTGCGCAAAAATTACCCAAAAATCCCCAAAATGTTATTTTCCAACAAGTGACCCCTCATTTTAAAGGTTTTTGCACGCTGAACACGATGGTGGAATCGGATTTTAGATATCTTGATCCGTTCTCAAATTAGAGCATTTAAAGTGCGCAAAAATTACCCAAAAATCCCCAAAATGTTATTTTCTAACAAGTGACCCCTCATTTTAAAGGTTTTTGCACGCTGAACACGATGGTGAAATCGGATTTTAGATATCTAAATCCGTTCTTAAATTAGAGCATTTAAAGTGCGCAAAACCTACCCAAAACCCAAAACGGTAGAATCAGGATGGACAAAACGTACAAATTAAAATAAATACGAAGAGAATATACATAGAAAACCAAATTTTAGACCGAAGTTTTCCTTTATTCAAAACCATAGCCATTAATTCGAATATTTCTTTGAAAATTCGCTCATTAAGTCATGCTGCATGACTGGTTTTTTTTTTGCCAAATTCTGTTCAGTAACGGAAATTAACACTCTTATTAACCACATAATGACATGTTTATGTCGGAAATTGTTGGCCGAAAACGAGTGTGAAATTGGAGTTTCTGAGTCCCCACTAAAAATGACATATCAGGTAAATTGCCGAGTAACTCAACACGAATCCCGCTTAGAGCGCTAGTGCATCACTTTTGGAGTTTTTAGCCTTGCTAAAAACCTAAATCGAATTAGAATTTAGAATTTAGAAGTGGTTTATTTAGCGAAATAGAGTACACAAACAGAACTAATTTTTGCCCAACTCTGCCAAATAACAAATAAATATTTAACCCCCATCAAACGCTTAGTAGTTCAAGTTAGCATTTCGGAAAAACTAGGTTATCAATCAACTAGAACTCAATTCCCTATAGTCCCAGCGGAAGCCCTAACTATCCATAAGTCTCAAGGACAAACATACAATAAAGTGTGCCTGGATTTCGATAAAAGCAAAGGACTTCGAAGAGCTATGCTCTACGTTGCATTGAGCAGAGTCCGTCGACTTGAGGATCTTTACATCCTAGGCACCTTCAAACTTTCTCCCTTTGGGGAAAAAGAAAGGATCATGGATATGTCTCTCCCTCACATAATGTCATGATCACTTTTAAAAACATCGTTAATATGGTGGAAATACCCAAGTAATTTAATCGCCTTCAGTTTTCGGGTTGCATTCAACTATTTGAATACTCTTTACGACCTCTTCTTCACAATACGTGGGGTACAGATCAGGTGAGTGGCTCCTAAAACTAATTTCCAAGGTTGGTACACTTAGGCTAATTTCTAAGGTAGGTAAAGGCTATGAAAACTAAGGTAGGTACACTTGCCTAGTAACGCAATGGTTGTACGTGACAATCTATAGGTTTATTAAATACATTCATGTAACATAACAAATAATTAAGGACAATGGTCGTTACGCGAAAAATTTAATCTTCGTGAAGATCACATCAACTTCTTACGGTTAGTACGGTGGAAATTAGATCTGGGAGCCACTCAGCTGATCTGGAGCCTGTGCATCGTCAAGATGACGTCCTAAGGAGGCTACATGCCGAACTTCAACTTCTTACGGTTAATAGGGCGCAAATTAGATCTGGGAGCCACTCAGCTGATCTGTACCATGTGCATCGTCAAGATGACGTCCTAAGGAGGCTACATGCCGAACTTCAACTTCTTACGGTTAATAGGGCGGAAATTAGATGTGGGAGCCACTCAGCTGATCTGGACCCTGTGCATCGTCAGGATGACGTCCTAAGGAGGCTACATGCCGAATTTCAACTTCTTATGGTTAATAGGGCGGAAATTAGATCTGGGAGCCACTCAGCTGATCTGGACCCTGTGCATCGTCAAGATGACGTCCTAAGGAGGCTACATGCCGAATTTCCACTTCTTACGGTTAATAGGGCGGAAATTAGATGTGGGAGCCACTCAGCTGATCTGGACCCTGTGCATCGTCAGGATGACGTCCTAAGGAGGCTACATGCCGAATTTCAACTTCTTACGGTTAATAGGGCGGAAATTAGATGTGGGAGCCACTCAGCTGATCTGGACCCTGTGCATCGTCAGGATGACGTCCTAAGGAGGCTATATGCCGAATTTCAACTTCTTACGGTTAATAGGGCGGAAATTAGATCTGGGAGCCACTCAGCTGATCTGGACCCTGTGCATCGTCAAGATGACGTCCTAAGGAGGCTACATGCCGAATTTCCACTTCTTACGGTTAATAGGTCGGAAATTAGATGTGGGAGCCACTCAGCTGATCTGGACCCTGTGCATCGTCAGGATGACGTCCTAAGGAGGCTACATGCCGAATTTCACCTTCTTACGGTTAATACGGTGGAAATTAGATCTGGGAGCCACTCAGCTGATCTGGACCCTGTGCATCGTCAGGATTACGTCCTGAGGAGGCTACATGCCGAATTTCCACTTCTTACGGTTAATAGGTCGGAAATTAGATGTGGGAGCCACTCAGCTGATCTGGACCCTGTGCATCGTCAGGATGACGTCCTAAGGAGGCTACATGCCGAATTTCACCTTCTTACGGTTAATACGGTGGAAATTAGATCTGGGAGCCACTCAGCTGATCTGGACCCTGTGCATTACGGTTAATAGGGTGGATCTACCTAGCCTTCACTTTTCGAGTTAATAATAATCTAAAGTGCTCCTACCATGTCGCGGAATTTCGTGTCGCGAAAAATATGTCGTTTAAAAATTCCTTGACCCCCAGCCAAAAGACATATCCATGTCAAATGCCGAATTTCACCTTCTTACGGTTAATACGGTGGAAATTAGATCTGGGAGCCACTCAGCTGATCTGGACCCTGTGCATTACGGTTAATAGGGTGGATCTACCTAGCCTTCACTTTTCGAGTTAATAATAATCTAAAGTGCTCCTACCATGTCGCGGAATTTCGTGTCGCGAAAAATATGTCGTTTAAAAATTCCTTGACCCCCAGCCAAAAGACATATCCATGTCAAAAATTGAATTGGAGCACTATTTTGGAATTTGACTATGATATTCGTATTACAACGCTGCTAATTTCAGTAGAATAGCTAGATGTTTGTTTTACGACTTCTAGCTTCGCGAATGAATACCAGTGAATTCACATTATGCCCTAGGGAATAAGAAGCAAGATTCCACCTATGGAGTTCCCAAGGCTTGGCGAGCCTTGAGAGTTACTATTTTAGTTTGTGGGGCTAATTTGTAATAAATTTATCTGTTTTCCATCCTAATCTTTCCGATTCTCTGGTATCCAGGCTATCAACGATCTAGTCCTTCACTTTTACCAGTCTGACATATACAGCATGCTGGGTGTGACCCCGCCCCGTGGCTTCATCCTCCACGGGCCACCAGGTTGTGGCAAAACGCTGCTTGCCCATGCCGTTGCTGGAGTGAGTTTTCCCTTTCAATTTGTCCACCTCATTCTCTATAAAAATAGTGTTATCATTTGTCGTGGTACCCTTATAATATACCACTCCTGTATGTACGTTAAGCTTTTTATCAATACAACGGAGAAGCCGAGCTACGCAGCAGTGCGGAGGACATGGCCCAGGTAACTCTCCCCCCAACGGCTCCCAACCGTCGTTCTGATGGGACCTGGGGAGGATAGATGCGCCTATAAAAAAGCACCCAGCTTGCCTAGCTCGGACGTTCATCCAGTTTCTCTCCAACAAGCGCCTTCTCTCTCAACCTTAGGTACCTCCTCATCACCAAGTTTTCTCCTTCCCTCTAAGTTCTCAACAAGGTGAAAACCGGGCGAGTATTCTCCTAGATATTCAATGAGGTGAAAACCGGGCGATTATCTACCGTACCTCTTACCCAGACACCCAAGGGGGTGAGAACCGCGTGGATATCTTCCTTTCCCAATATTCAACGAGGTGAAAACCGGGCGAATATTTACCTAAATCCCAGAGGCGTATCCAAGGAGGTGCAAACCACGCGGATACAACCCCTCGAGCTCCTCTCTCTTCCAAAACTCTTACCAGTCAAAATCCAACTCAAAGCCATATTTTGGAAGTAATTTTGGACTGCTTCCTGTTCTTGAAGTATATCAAACTCTTAATTCCTACAGGAGTTGCGACTTCCACTTGTCAAAGTCAGTGGACCAGAGCTCATCGGAGGTATATCCGGGGAGTCTGAAGAGAGGATCCGAAAGATCTTTCAACAGGCTAAGCAGCAAGTGCCCTGTATCCTTTTCATTGATGAAATCGACGTCATCAGCCAAATGAGGGAGAACGCGAGAAAGGATATGGAGCGCCGAGTCGTCTCACAACTGATCGTATCGCTGGATGGTGAGCTGTTTGAAAGATAAATTTATGATAGTTGTACTCAAAAACGAGTTACCATGTAATAAACTTTACCAAAATTAATGCTAGAGAGACTTGTACCTGGGTCCAACAATAGGTAAAGTGTACAGCGTTTTACAGTCTAATGAAACCTTGAATTTGAATCCTCTACTTTGAACGTCAACTTCCATGTATTTTTAAGTTTTTATGCTTCAAGTTCAATTTGACCCATCGCTAATACCTGCGTAATCTGGGAAATTTCAGATCTGAGCTCGTGTGAGGAAGGAGACGAGTTGATAGTGATTGGCGCCACTAACAGAGTGGAAGAGTTGGACCCCAGCTTGAGGCGGGCTGGTCGCTTCGACAAGGAAGTGTGCATAGGGATCCCTGACAGGTGATTGAATTGCAAATTATGAATAATCCTGTTGTCCCCACCCCATTCCCACCTCTTTCTGTTCTTATGTTTTACCACCACAATAAGTCTGATAAATATATTAAAGGTCAGCCCGTGAGGGTATTCTCAAAGTCCTCTGTCGACTCCTCAAAATGTCCAGCAACATCTCCATTGAGAAGATTGCAGAGCTCACGCCAGGTTTTGTGGCTGCTGATTTGAAGTCACTGATATCCGAAGCCGCTGTGGCAGCAGTGAAAAGGTTTGTTACTAAAATAGCTAGATGTACTGTTGTTTTGTATTGGTTGGAACATTTCTGTGGTTTTTGCTTTTTGGTTTGAATTGATTTAATCCAATACCTATAAATGTTTAGATGTTGAAGTTACAGTTAAGTTAAAGTTTCATTCATTTACAGAATATTTATGGAGAAAGCCATATCTAAGAAAGGACAATCAGCCAAGCTTGCTGCACCCACGATATTGAATGAAGAGCCCATAAAAATTGCGGATGATGAGAAAACTGATGAAGTAGATGGAAACAAAGGTGAATCTGATGATGGAAAAAGTAACGTACCAGAAACGTCTGAAGTAGACAAAGAAAGTGGGAAAAAAGATGGCAGTGGTGCAGAGTGTACTTCGATGGAAAAGGATGATGAGGATGTTCCTGAACCTGATTCAAGCGATGCAAAGGGAGAAGAGAGGCCTCCAGAAGAACCTTCAGAAGCTATGGACGTCAACCACTCGTCGTCGTCTAACGACAAAGTACCAGTCCCAGCAGATGATGAGGTCTCCTCAGCGAAAGATGCGAAAGAGACCGGAGGTAGTGAAGAGGAGAAGAAAAGCGAAGACATGGACGCCTGTGTTATTATCGAAGATGGCAAAGCAACTGATAATAAGACTGCGAGTACGACTCTGGGAAACATACCCCAGTTTAATGTTCAGATTGAGATGGAAGATCTCATGTCAGCATTGAAAACAACTCAACCGTCTGCTAAAAGAGAAGGTTTTGCGACTGTACCAGACGTCACTTGGGATGATATTGGGTCCCTGAAAGACGTAAGGAACGAGCTCACAATGTCAATCATGGTACGTGTAAACATTTATGTAAGATTTTCATTGAACAACAGAAAATTAACAACAAACAGAGCAATGACCGATTACTGGTGCGGTTGAGTGGTAAGTATAAATCATTCTTGACAAAGTTCAGCCTTGTATTATTCCTTTTAAGACAGCACATGCGGCATTCACCGAGCACATGCTTGCCCAACCAACCCCTAATAGTGTGTTGACTCGCAAAGCAATGAGCAGGCGATGTTTGCTGTATCAGCATGGCGGAATATTCATCAAGCGGCGAGCGCAGTCCACACATTCGGGGGTCTGATGGGGTGAAAAACTGGGAATCCCCCCTTCCATGCAGTTTCCTCCCCCGACTGTTAACCACATTTTCTCCCCACCTTCAGAAACCGTGATTTGCATTCCAGAACCGAATTTCGTTACAGTGTTGCAAGGTGTATGGTAATATTATGTTCCTGCAGTAGTTGACAGGTACTTATATAGTACCTGGATAGTTGATCAACCATCTTCGTGTAGGCTTCATTTATTCTGAAGCTGAAGCAGCTTCAATCCACCACTCAAGACTGCAATCATAATTTTGTCCCATGAACTGACCGATAACACTCAATACAACACTAAGGGTGGATGTTCGCCATGTGGCCCTGTCATAGTGGGTTGGTACATATAAATTATGGATGTGGCCTGAAGATCCAGTCGTATTTTGTGCCTAGTTGTTACCCATCAATTCCGTTATTGGTTTGTTGATGATCAATCCACAACACACTGACCACACTAATTAATAACTATGTTGTGTAAATAGTTACATCATTCTGTTGATATCGAATTAGAATAATCCCTGTACTGGGTTCCGAATAAGTTAGTAGATACCAGAGTACAAGAATCATCTTTTACGCTGAGCTAACTATTTTTAATTGATATCCACCTCGTTAAAACGCTCCGAAAGTGAGTATCTCCAACTTGAATCAATATCAAGCATACTCCTGCCTCAACCAAGTATTCAGTAGGTACATGTTTACGAGTTTCAAACTACTGTGTGGTGCGAACCCGAAATAGTTACTCATCTGGATCTATATTTTCAGTTTTTCTTAATGCGCTGGTAGGTGTCGTCAGTACTTTTTTCATGACAGCTTATTTCACTGTTGAAATGACAGATTGTGTCCGTTTTCCGTAGATGCCTGTTAAGTTCCCTGACGAATTTACCAAGATGGGGATCGACGCGCCTTCTGGTATCATGCTGTGGGGACCACCTGGTTGTGGCAAAACCCTTCTCGCCAAAGCCATAGCCAATGAGGCCAACATCAATTTCATATCTGTAAAAGGGCCTGAACTGTTGAACATGGTAGGTAAAACCTTGAGTGTTCATCATAATTTTAGTGTTATAATATAATCATAATTTATTACTATTTAACATCATAATTATTTGTATTTGTATGAAAGCTAGATACTTATTAGCTGTACACATTGAGGCAAAATAACTTTTTTCGGTTTTCCTTCCCTACAATAAATTAGTTTTATTACAGATCAGATGGCAACTGCATCTTTGTACCTCAAATCCAAAATTTTCATCAATCTCTTTCTGTCAGTTGAGTGACCATACAAAAGTCGGTAGAATCAACCAATTTTGATGCAGTTCTCAGGCGTCGTAGTGGCTGGTCCTTGGGTGACCCCTGTAAATTTCATGACAGTGCTATTCACGTACTTCTTAATGCCCTTGTGCAAATGAACCAGTTCTTTTTTCAAACATCGAATTTTCCAAGTACCTAATTTGAATCATGCTGTGTAGACCAGCTAAATCTAAACCACTATGGTTATATCTGTGCGTTATCCGTAATGTACGTAAATGAATTTTTGATTATTTCAGTACGTTGGAGAGAGTGAGAAAGCTGTTAGGACCTGCTTTCAACGTGCACGTAATTCCCAGCCTTGTGTGATATTTTTTGACGAGATCGACGCCCTGTGCCCACGCAGATCCGATTCCTCTGAGGTAGAATTTCACCGCTCCATATTTGAAGCTCTTGGTTGTTTATGTAACATTGTACCATCTGTAATTAGCATCATCAGCTTTGCCTACATAAAATTCACGTTGCTGGTAAGACTGTATTTTGGTTGCATTTCAGGGCAGTGTCAGCTCGCGAGTAGTGAACCAAGTCCTCACAGAGATGGACGGCGTGGAAGGCAGAAAAGGAGTTTTCCTCATGGCAGCATCCAACCGACCCGACATGGTGGATCCAGCCATCCTACGACCCGGTCGTCTTGACAAGATCGTCAAAGTCGGCCTTCCCAATGCTAAGGACCGCGTCGATATTTTGCGGGCCATCACCAAAGTAAACATCTTTCCGGAACGCACCTTGTAAATCTGCATTCAACTTCGGATATGAAAAATAACACTTTCAGTTTTCCACCGTATTGCACTTTATTGCTAAGCTTTTCGCCTTAGTTTAAGGCATAATCAGACGTCACAATATAGAAAATAATGTTTTCTAGCCTATATTGTGTATGTATTGTGTCTTGTGATGCCTTAAATTAAGGCGGAATGCTTAGCAATTAAGTGCAATACGGTGGCATACTAAAGGTGTTATTTTTTTAATATTCGAAGTTATGTTTTCCACATCAAAAAATGGGAAACCCTTTCTCACGGGGAGCCGCACGGCACGTGAGACTGAAATGCATTGAGTGCAATGGAGCTTTCAAATGGGGAGCGAGTGATCACGGCTCTGCACTTCGAGCCACGCGCCTCCGGCTCTTCCAGGAAATGCAATGGGGAGGATGCGGGTATTCGCAGGAAGAGCGAAAACGGCTCTCGCTCCTCAGTTTTTTGCTGTCCATCAAAGGATTCTCGTCACGTCAAAAGTTTTTCTTGCTTTCTTTTTGATTTCAAATATAATATGTAGACGTGGAAATGTTAATTAATTCCGTGTGTAATCGAAATTTGTTGCCATCCTGTCGAAGTTGTTGATAAAGCGTGGCGAAAACTCCTGCTTCATCCCGCCGTTGGTTGATAGGATGGACCCAACACCGTCTGGTACTTCGGCGTTTTTTGCGTCAAAGATGGCGTCGACGATGAAGAAGGTAAATGGCCAAAGTACGCATGCCATCCATGCTTCTTCAATTGGGCTGAACTTTCACCCAGTTGAAGAAGCTTGACATGCGTGCTTTGGCCATTTATTTACCTTCTTCATCGTCGCCGCTGTCTTCGACGCCAAAAACGCCGAAGTTCCAGACGGTGTTGGGTCCATCCTATGCACTAACAGTGGGATGAAGCAGGAGTTTTGCCACGCTTTATCATCAACTTCGACAGGATGGCAACAAATTTCGATTACACACGGAATCTACATTCATATTCGAAATCAAAAAGAAAGCAAGAAAGAATTTCGACATGACGAGAATCCTTCCATGGATAGCAATAAACTGAGGAGCGAGAGCCGTTTTCGCTCTTTGTGTGAATACCCGCATCCTCCCCTTTGCATTTCATGGAAGAGCCGGAGGTGCGTGGCTCGAAGTGCAGAGCCGTGATCACTCGCGGCTCGCGAGCCCTAAAAGCTCTCGCTCCCCATGTGAAAGCTCCATTGCACTCAATGCATTTCAGTCTCACGCGCCTTCCTTCTGCTCGCGAGCGCGAGCCGTGCGGCTCCCCGTGTGAAAGGGGACTTAGTCGGGAGGAAGGCGCGGAAGACTGAAATGCACAGAGTAAAATTTATTGCGCTTTCACATGGGGAGCATGAGACTTTGGGGCTTGCGAGTGAGAGCCCACAAGGCATCTCGAGTCGCGCTTTTCGAAAGGGTCGCGTCTCTTCACCGAAATGGAAAGAGAGGAGGGCATTCACAAGATGCGCGAAAACGGCTCTCGCTCCTCAGTCTCTCGCGCCTCTGCGACAGGTGAAGATGGAGGTAGATATTGAATAATTAATAAATGGAGTCTGTAACCGACTCCGAGGAGCTCATCAAATGAGGCCAATGACATTCGAAAGTAATTCCCGTCGAAGTTCTGATAAAGTGGCAAAAACGCCTGCTTCATCGCACCTTTGGTTGATAGAATTTACCCAATACTTTCTCCAACTTCGGCGTTTTCGTCGTCGAAGAAGGTAAATGGCGTTAGCCCGCCTACGATCCATCGTGACTGACGCAACACGAAAGCGCCGTGCCACAGCCGAAAGGCTCCCCGTGTGGAAGATCGGGAGCTAGGAGCGGAAAAAGCTCTCGCTCACGAGCACGAGACTTGCGGCTCCTCGTGTGAAGGGGGCCTTAAAGTGCTGTTGCACAAGTTAGGGGGCAACATTTATTTTCCGTACATACCTACTACATGTAGCTGAAAGAAAAAATAGCTTGATGTGTCTGTTTAGGACGATGCTACTCCTTCTTGGCCAGTCCCCCCCCCCCCCCCCCCACAACTTTTGAATTGGATGCCGATTTTCAAGAATGTAGAACCATGTAATAACCTTGGTCAGGAATAACCTGGAAAGCCACAGAATTTCATGCATTGAGCAATCCCCATGAAAGAGTGCTTTTTGTGATCTTTAGCAAATGCTAATGGGCATAAGCTAATGTGAAATTTGACGCAGACATCAAAAATGGGGCACACGTTCAGGATCTTTGGTAATAAGTAGAAAGAACGCTGTTTCTGGCAGAATTACGGTTTTTATTTAAAATATATCTCTATTTTATATAAATAAAAATAAAATGCAACAACTCAGTTACGAATTACAAACTTCCATGTTTCGACGTTATTTTCCACTTGACGTACTGTCGCTCTCATCTCTTGCTCGGCCAGGGAAAATTCAGGTAATTCGCAAATCCAACAAATTAGTTATTATTATGTTCTAAAATGTTGACACATTTCTGCAGAACGGAACGAAGCCGCCTTTCGACGAGAATGTTTGCCTCGAAAAAATCGCATCCAGCTCGCAGTGCGAAGGCTACTCGGGCGCCGACTTGGCCGCTCTGGTCAAAGAGGCCTCCATCCTAGCACTTACGAATCACCTGACCCTACGAGAAGACGCCAGCTCTAATAAAGACCTCGGAAAACTCTGTGTTAGTGAAAAACATTTTGAGGACGCTATGAAGAAAATAAAACCGTCTGTACTCGTTGAGGTAATTACAAAAATGTGTCCAGCTTCTCCTCTAACGAATTTATGCATCTGATTGTAGTCCATTCTTCCGACATTCTCACCGAAGTGCTTGAAAGATGGACCTCGTCACTGGGCTCCCATTTTCTAAGAGATGAGAAATATCTCCTCAAAATATTGTGAGTAAGGTTATATCTGGGGAAATATCACCTCTGTGTGCACATGTGCCCATGAAAGCCGTTTCATATCATGTGACACCTACAAAAATTTGTTCCATTTCTCAGACCCTTTTTCACAACAACAAAAACGCTGCAAATTATTACACAAAGGTTTATTATTTACCTGTGTAGATGCCCCTTCTGCGTAGATACTATAATGAACCGTTGTGTAATAATTTACCCATCAATAATACTTCAACGTTTGTTCAAGTTTCACTACCTATCAACAAAATCGAAAAGAGCAATCATTTTTCAAATGAAATAATATCACAGAACAACCAACTCGACTTCATACTCGGTGAAGGTGTTCCCCAGCAATGATTATCTCGGGCGAGTTCCCCCACTGTTGCCGCGTTCCTAGTGATGATATCTGGGCTGAATGTATACAATTTCATTCACCTTCCTGTTGAAGAAGCCTGTCGGTGCAAACTTCTGGGCCATACTGTGAACGGACGGCTGGACGTACAATGCTCCGGGTGGTCTCAAAAAACTCCCAACTTCGAGAACTATTTAAAAATTTAAAAAAATTCGAGATAACGGCGTCCTGGAGATTTCAACCCCTTAGGGATGACTGACATTAACGCCGATCTTCGAGGACCAACTAGACCCCAAATGGGACCTATAAATCGAATTTCGTCAGTTTTGGCTGATGATGCCCTCAATGGTGGTGAAAAGCTTTATGGATTGATATAATAAAAATTGTGATTGGGAATCTAAAAGGTGTAAAAATGACCAAAACTACCTACAGCGTGTGTGATTATTACAAAAAGGATAGCAAAACCCTTTTGGCTTTAGTTTATATTAATACCTTATGGCGCCAGGCAGCTTCTTGTGGTAATTCTTTCTCTTCTTTTTCCAACAGGAAAGGGAAAGATACGAAAGGCTCGAGAGAACGTTCTCTTCCGTTGCCTATTAATGGACTGCCGTTGCTCCCCTTCACATTCACCTCGACACCAAATGACCCCGAGTATCGGCAAGTACCTCAGTCTTGTGGAAATTCGCAGCTCCTCTGACACCTTGAATGAAACCGCCTGGAGCCTGGTCGGTAAAATTTACGTATGTGTAAATTTTGTGATACTTTGAAATGGTCTGAGACAAAATAGTAAGTCGATTATGAATGTCTTCCTTGGAAATTTCCCTCCAGCACATTCGTCTCCGCTCGCACGCTGTTAAATACTCCGTACAACTTTCCGCATGATTTATTTTATTCAGTACAAAAACCAGAGGCTCTGGACGGTTCTCATATCGCGTATTTTATTTTTACACTGCATACCCTACGATTGTTTCATAATGTTTATTTAGTTGCATACATTTCTGATGTTACTTGTCTGTTGTCATTAGAAATGGATTTGCTACTAGATTCCGCATATGAACCAGGCTGTGGAGTCATTTATATAAAGGTGATAATAAATCGTTAGAGTTTTCATCGTTTTCTGAACCCTTCTCTTTCACATCCCTCTCTGCTCCACGAGGAGTTTCCAAAAAGATATTTTCAGTAATTTCTGTAAAAGCGTGACTGCAGGCCAAGTACCTGCCAACCTGTAGTCATACTCAGGCCACTGAGTGAAGTTTAGTCAGGTTGTATAGGTAGCAATGAAAGCTGTGAGGGCTTCTGAAGCTTTCAAGGTCAGTGTCACAGCGTGAGAAATTATGAAACTGTCATTTCTTCTTGCCACCGCCTGTGAAATTCGCGTATGTGTCCATTACCGAAATTAATGGAGAGCATTTTGCAACTTGTGGGGGAAATGGGATGAACAAAATGGTCTGTAATTGGGTGAAGTTGTTCAAGGACGATGGAAAGCATATGTATGACGAAGGAAGGTCTAGGCGGCCTACTGCATTATGTTGTGAACGGCGGGTTCACAAATTATCAATAATTGTTATCTCTATACATGTTTAATATACCTAGTTAAAGCCTTTAAATTAAATTCACTTTGATTTAACTGTTTTCATAGAGATATATGACTTGGTTCATTCCAGTTTGAGGAACACATTTCCACCCCAGCTCATGAGGTGCAATTTCGGATGACCATCTTTATCTGAATCTGTCCTGTTAATACCATCAAGTCCCCTGACGGGCCTCAGCCCTATACGGGCACCACGTCCCAAAAGGCCATCTTTATCTGAATCTGTCCTGTTGATACCATCAAGTCCCCTGACGGGCCTCAGTCCTATACGGCCACCACGTCCCCAAAATGCCACCCTCTTCCAACCAGAAGGGGTTTTACCTGATGGATTTTCAAAAGCCTGAGGAATGTCCACAGCTGCAGCATCTAAGTTACCCTGAATCTAGCTGGAGGAATGTCCACAGGTACTCATCTACTACAGTTTACTCTGAGCTCAGAATGGAGGAATATCAGACATTTCTGACTAACTGAATATTATGAGCTGGGGTAATGTAAATGTAAACCTGAATTATACATACAATTGACGGTAAACGTGGATTTCACGACTTACATGTTTTGACCTCTATGTGAATCTAGCAGGCACAACACTTACATGTCAAATACTTCGACAATGAGACTGAACTAACTGAACCCTTTACCCTGCTTCATGCAGTAGACCTGCAGTGCCCTCTGCGCCCATCCCTCCAATTGAGGGGTGGCCACCTGTCATCAGACCCTTTCGTTCAGGGCAGCATAGGCACTACTGTCGTCATCAAAGCACCTTGTGAGATCATTGCCTTCAACCAAACACACTGAATGACATTTCATCAAACTCCCTCCCAATATCAGACGGGCTTCATTTTATAATGTGATTGTTGAAGATTTGAGATACTACTCCAAAAAGTCTGTGTGAGATGGCTGTTTGTTGAGTGACGTCCACAAACAGCAGCCTTTGAAAGCAGCCAAAAGGATGCTCTTGTTTTCAGATATCGTCACCGGTGATGAAACTTGGGTCCACTATTCCTCACTGCCAGCAAGAAGGATGGTTTGGTAGAAGAAAGGAGAGTGTTCCCACAAAAAGCCGAAGTTGTGGAATCCGCAGGAAGTCATGGCTGCAGTTCGAATCGGGATCACCCGATTCCTTCAACATTCTTGGCCACCTGCATTTTTGCTCACCTGACTTTGCACTGAGCGATTGTTTCCTTTTCCTAGCTCTGATAGCCCAATGGGGGGGGGGGGGGGGGGGGTGTTACAGTTCTTAAACAACGCTGAATGAAGCTAGGTTCACATGGAGGGGCAGTTCCGGACAGTAGTCCGGTACGGCAAATCGTTCTGCAATGCTATTGACCAACGCAAGATGGATTATTGCAAAATAATCCATAATATTGCACTATATCAAAATCTCCAGATTTTCCTGCTGTCGGATCCATTGCCGTATCTGCACGAGGTTACTGCGCACACCTCTCCTGTTCAGTTATTTAAGCCATATTGGAATTCGACATTCCTGGTTGATTTTGCAGGTTAGATTTCCGGTTATGATTCCACTGCCATGTGAACGCCTCTGTGGCAAAAATTCCTGCAAACACGTTGCTGTACCGGATTGCCATCCGTAAATGTCCCTCCATGTGGACCTAGCTTCAGAGGCAGAGGAGTTGAGTTAAGGGGCAGATGGCAGAATGGTTTGACTCAGGGTGAAAAACCTATTGCTGTGATACCAGAAGTGATAAATCTTTGTACCTAGCAGTCAGATGTGGACTATTGTTACAAATGAACATTTCTATTGTACGAGAAGTGTGTTGAAAGCTCGGGGACTATGTTGAGAGTATATTCTTGAGTACAAATATATTTTTTTCTGATTTTTGAATGCTTTTTTCGATACTTGGCAATGACTTTAGACACCCCAAGCACATTAAGGGATGCCCTAAAAACGTATGAGAAATACAGAAATTGGTCGTTTAAATTTCGATTTCCAGTCAACTTGAGGTTTTCCGCGGGGTTGCGAAATTTTCATCTAGTGGTGAACCGTTTTCTTTTTTCTTGAAATGGAAGAGCTGTGACTGCTAATATAAAAATTGCTACTCTATGTGATGTTAACCATTCTTATTTCCTCTAGCGAAATTAAACCTGATTACTTTCACAGCGGTGTCTCGATTAATAACTTCTAAATGTATGCCTTTAGAAGTCCGTGATGTTGGGAGTCCACCTATAAACGTCTGTTTCTTTGTAAGAGCATCTTTGCCCGATTTTTGGGCATATCGATGTTAATTTGTTGTTACTACGTGTTATTAAGGTGTTTTACAGCTTATCTCATTGACGACGTAGGTGCATACCTAGTAGTAACTAGCATGTGGTGTCTTAGGTACTACTTATTAAGAATTTTGATTTACGTCTTCACCGTTATGAAGGCCCCATTAGCTCTTTTTTCCGCATTATGGTGAAAATATCTCAATTTATGTCAAGGATTAAACAGAGTGCAATTCACGTTTCGGACTGAATGATTAATGAGTCAGTCTTATAACTATCTATGATAGGTAGGATAATATAATTGAATTCAAGCAAAATGAGTGAGATGGGTATTACAATACTATTAAGTAGGTATGTCGGTAGTATAGATTTATTGGTTTTGGGTATGTACAGAACATTCTTTCATCTGGCCCTGTAAATTAGCAATGACAGACGAGGTTAAATATTGAGCATACAATTTGAGGTAGAAATCTAGTTATTTAATTTGCTTTGAGTCATGTACCATATATTTTTCACTTGAATTGTGTAGAAAAGGTTTTCGTTCCCGGTGGGCAGTTCATTTTCGATCGGCTCAGGTGTCAGCGCCATTGTTTTAGTAATTGCCACGGTCCACACATTGCTAGAAGTTTTCACAGGCTTGGAAGAATACTTTTAGGGTTTCGAGGTTCGACCCAACATATCTGAAAGACCTCATATGAAACCTTGAGCAGTTCGTGATGCGCAAATGGTCATTATAGCTACTACAGAACTACCTTGACAGGGAGTCCCGGAAGCGAGTTAGAAAAACGTTTCAAAAATGATAACTTCTCATGATTTTTAACGTGAATCTCAAATCAGAAATTAAAATTACATGAAAATGTTGAAACTTGGACACCAACTATGTTTTGGTTTATTATTCTGTGAATAATACACCTATGTATTCGCTCAGCAAACAATTTTTATAACACCCCCTCAAAATTTTTTCTTTTCCGTTTCAAGGTGCGTAGATTCCAAAAATGCAATGTCCGTCCGCCGTACTCCGTATCACGTGTACAGGCTTCATTTTCGATCTAAAAAAATCGTTCTTTCGCACACATGCTCCATTTGGGCCCTAGTTGTGTCCCGAAACTTTTCAGCCCGATCGGAATATACCCAGGGATGTTATGAGTGAAAATGTGTGTAAAAATAGGTACTTTTTGCGTTTTAGCAACATGTTAGTAAAATGAGCTTTTGAGGTATCTTTTTCCATGTTTTTGGGGACGAGAAGACCGAATATGATGTCGATTTTGACCAAAGACGCGGAAATTGAGGTTTTACCAAAGGTTCAGCTCCCAAAATTGGTTTTTTATGAGTCAAAAACCTTGAAAACTGTCTGAAATCACCATCAATGTGTATAATAACATTGGAAAAAGTGTAAACAGGTGAATCAAGACCATTAAATGCCACTACCAATGATCAAAGATGATCTAAAAAAAAGAGAAAAAAAAGCGTACCTATTTCATGTTTTGGGGGCCAAAATTGGTGGAAATCATCAGAAATATCTATTTCAATCATTCCACATGAAAGAAACAATAAATTTAACAGCCAACAAGAATCTCTAGAACTCCAATAGAATAATAAACCCATGTGACAAGGACTTTGCAGCGTTTTTTCAAATGGACCCTCCCCACCACCACCACCATGTTTTATTTCAGATTGGGATTCTACACAAAATTTCACGAAAAAATGCTGAAAATTACTACGAACGGTTCATTATTTACCTGTATAGATGCCCCTTCTGCGTAGGTCGCTGTTTTCTGTGGCCCCCCAGGAAAGCCATAAAACGAGTACTGGGGCCGGCCCGGAAATTACAGTTTCATAAAAATGCGCGGGATTCACTAATTCAATCATTGATTATTTGTTGTCATTCATAAGCATAACATTTATTCAAGTTACAAAGTACCTATCAACAAAATCCCAAAGTGCCATCATTCTTCAAATGAAATAATATCACAGAACAACCAACTCGACTTCATACAGCCATCCGCGATTATATTCAGGGCGTTCCCTAGCAGTGGTATCTGGGCCGGAGTTATACCGTGACGAAGCTTTTCGGTGAAAACAAACGGTTGGACGTTCAAATGCTCTGGGTGATCTCAAAAAATTCTTTAGTTCAAGATCAATTTAAAAGCGTAAAAAACCATACCCTTCTATTGAAAGTTTTCGAGCTACGGCGTTCTGAAAATTTCAGCCCCTATTTTTCACCTCTTAAGGATAACTGACAGTATCGCCGAGCTTCGCGGACCAACTAGACCCCAAATGGGACCTACAAACCAAATTTCATTAATTTTGGTTCACGGTAACTAAGAAAAGTGTGAAGTACGGCGTAAGGACAGAAATTTTGGTTCATTGTTTTCAATAATGAACGTTTAGAATCGAGCATGAAACAAAAAAATTTTGATGGTTTCCGTTTCAAGATACAACTTAGAATACGAAAATGGAGTAAAAACATCTGTCCGTCCGATGTACTCCGCACTTTTCTTAGTTTCCCTGAACCAAAATTAATGAAATTTAGTTTTTAGGTCCCGTTTGGGGTCTAGTTGGTCCACGAAGCTCGGCGTCAGTCACCTCCAAAGGGTGAAAAATAGAGGTTGAAATTTCAGAACGCCGTAGCTGGAAAACTTTCAATAGAACGGTATGGTTTTTTTAATTTTTAAATTGATCCCGAAGTAAAGCATTTTTGAGTCCACCCGGAGCAATGTACGTGCAGCCGTTCGTTTGAACCGATAAGCTTCGTGAGCATGATCGTGAATGAAACGGTATAAATCCGGCCCAGATGTCATTGCTAGGGAACATCGAACTGTGGCTTACATACTTTTGCAATTTATCAAACGTTATGCTTCATGAATAACAGTGGTAGAATTCTTGAATCCACCGCATATTTTTGAAACTGTAATTCCCCGACCGGCTCCAGTACCTACTTGTTTTTTGGCTTTCCTGGGGGGAGCACGAGGGTTGGTATTGACCTCAGAAAACAGTGATCTACGCAGATTGGGCATTTATACAGGTAAATAATAAGCCGTTGTGTAATAATTTGCAGCGTTTTAATTCTCTATCGATCTAGCCTGTAGCCAATTTTTTGATGCGGTCCAAATGTGTCAAGTTGTTATTAAATTCGTTTTTCAAATGGAACCCCCAAATTTTTATTTCAAATTCGGTTTCTACGCAAAATGAATTTTTGAGTTCACCAAGTGCGGTATGACTTTCAATGGTTTTCTCGTGTTGAATTCAATGGTGAACTCTGTTTGTTTTTTGTTTTTGTTTTTCAAAGCATCTTTGAGATTCTGCGAGTGGTTTTACTCTGGGGAGTGCCATTGTAAATAGATCAGTTGACGAGAATCATGCAAATGAACTTTGACCTTTGGGTGATCAACGCAGTAGCAGATGGCTTCATTCCTTGACCCGTAATCTGCTGTCTCGACTTTGAGACGAGAAAGTGCCGCCGCCTCCTGGTCGACGGGGATTGCTTTGTGGATTTTGTGTCCCAGAGGGAGGTGTGCCACGAAGTCCCGCTTGCTAGTGGTCAAGTACATGGTGTCCTCCACGTTCACGTCCCTCGTCCACTCGTCTTTCTTGCAGGCCAAAAGCCCTTTGTTCACTCCTGAAAAGCGCATTGGTATCTACTGGTTTACTAAACCGAAAAGACCACTTCTCCATTAATGAATAAGATATGTACCTAGGTAGTTAAGAGTCCTGGTACTCTTATAATATTCCATTCCTGTATATACGTTAAGACTTTTACCAATAAACAACGGCGAAGCTGAGCTACGCAGTGCGAGGGACAGGGCCCAGGTAACTCTCCCTCCAACGGCTCCCAATGGTCATTCCGGTGAGACCCGGGGAGGGTAGAGGCGCCTATAAAAAGCGCCCAACTCGCCTGGCTCAGACATTCATCCAATTTCTCTCCAGTGAGTGCCTTCTCTCTCAAACCTTACCTCCCCATCACCAACTAAGCCTTCTCCTTCCCTTTACGTTCTCAACGAGGTGAAAACCGGGCGAGTATTTTCCTTGATATTCAACGACGTGAAAATCTGGCAAATATCCTCCTTACTTCTTACCCAGATATCCAAGAAGGTGCAAACCGCGCGGATATCTTCCTATCCCAATATTCAACGTGGGGAAAACCAGACGAATATTTACTTGAATCCCAGAGGTTCATCCAAGAAGGTGCAAACCACGCGGATACAATCCCTCGCGCTCCTCTCGCTTCCAAAACTCCTACCCAATCAAAATCCAACTCAGAGTCACATTTTCCTTCAAGCCAAAATTTACATTTCAAATTTAATAAAAACCAGAGTCATCACAGTAAGGTAATGAATGAAAGTAGAGAGTTGAGCCTTGTGGAACTCCTGCATTCAAGGAAGCCAGATTCAAGTTCTAAAACTGTGATTTCGTACTAATCTGGTACCTACATACCTCAAAGTTTTTGAATAAAAATATTAATTGGGTATTTGAGTATCCAGAGCATTTAATACTGCCAAAATTTGTAGACCTTACCGCCAATATGATTCAAAGTGTAGTCTCTCTCGGGAACGTATCCCCCGGCAGCGGCGCTGTATTTCTTCAATTCGTCACTGAGCAGCTCTCGCGCGGCTCTGTTGTACGTCAAATCGTACAATGTCGCGTAATTGGTCGCGTAGTCCGAATCCGCCAGAGCCTTTGTGAGGATGAAAACTGTTTTTGACGGGAACGATTTGGTAATTTGACTCTGCACATGTGTAGTTGTGTCTACCAAATACGTTTTGTCCTCGATTTGTGTAGAAATTAGCAAGAATTCGAAGCCTACGTACACGGCCAATCGTTTAGAGAACTTGACGATTTTCGGACTCCTTGGATCAAATTTTAAAACTCCAATCCCCGGACTCATTGAAATTTGTGTAACCTTTGTGTTAGGTATAAGTAGCTTGAAATAAGTTGAGCGCATTTTCAAAAATTCAACCTGCCTTTGAAACTAAATGATCAAAGAATGGATGGTGGACCGATTGTGCAGAAGTCTGCTGATGAGGTAAGGTAGGAAAGCTGATGACCTCTTCTGCTGATAATATTGTTTATTGTGGAATCCACAATAAACATTTAGCAGCAGAAGAAGTCATCACCCTTCCTCCCTTATCTCATAAATCATCGAACGTTTTAACCGTTTTAAGCATAACAGATTTGAATTTGGCCCACTTTTTTCTGAAATTTTTTCAGTCACATACGGAAATAATCTGCTGGTTTCTCGATTTACAGTTTCTTATGAATTTCCAGAAATTTTGGTGGTACGTATACTATTTTTGGGGATTTATAGCGATTTTTAACCCACAAAAACTCATAAGTAATGTACTTATGTACCTACTATAATTTATTGTTGGTCGTATTTTCTTCCATAATCCCCTAATGGCAATGGTAGGTATCTGCGTCAAATGAAACTGCATTTTTGACAGCTTCATCTCTACTACTGTAAGGTTTACTGAAAATCCAGGTTACCTAAGTAGTAATACTGCTGGCGATTTGATAGTGTTAATTAGGACAGAGGATTGTAAGCAGATATGTAGAATACAATCGTAGATACAGATTTAAAAGGAATTGAGTGGGCACTGCTCACGAAATACTGCGCCTACATTTAAAATGTTAATATTGTCGAAGTGCTCACCCTTGGCTCTCCCAAGCTATTGATTTGGCAGTCGTACATGATGTTCCTGTTGGCTTGAACAGTTTCCGAAGAGACGGTGGGGCGGACGTACTCGGTCTGGTAGATGGTTTCCCGAGGGTAGTCGTGCCTCAGGAATCTTCGCGACTCCTCGAACCATTGTCCAACCAATACCTTGGACGAAATAATTTATTGCCTTATGGCGAAAACATGGAAAACTCTCCCGGAAAATACTTGGGTACGTAGGTACACCTATGTCGAAATAGACTAGCCAAAGTAAGTAGGTACCTACCTAACCTTCTAAAACAGAATACGTATGTACGTATGCAAGAACGTACTGGTAGGTACCTATAAGCCTATCTATTTGTGGAATTGTATCAAGCCCCACAGTATTGTGTGGGCCCGTTGGCGACTAACAAAATGCATAAAATAATTTGTTTTGGTAGGTATGCCGAACGTAAAGTTTATTAAATTCACCATTCACAGTGATGCTGTAATCAAAGATACACCAAGCTACTTTGCCTACTAATTTATTAGTAGGTTACACCTACCTACTGGTTTATTATGTTCAATACACAATGAACCTTTGGAATCGAGCATGAAAAAAAATCCCACCCTCAAAATTTGATGGTTTCCGTTTCAAGGTATGTAGAATCCGAAATATAAAAATTTCTGTCCGTCCGCCGTACTTCGCACTTTTCTTGGTTACCATGAACCAAAATTAATGAAATTTGTTTGGGGTCTAGTTGGTCCGCGAAGCTCGGCGTAACTGTCAGTCATATTTAAGGGGGGTGAAAACTAGGGGTTGAAATTTCCCGAACGCTGTAGCTAGAAAACTTTCAATAGAAGGGTATGCGTTTTTATGTTTTCAATTGATCTTGAACTAATAAATTTTTTGAGACCACCCGGAGCATTGCACGTCCAGCCGTTTGTTTGCACCGAAAAGCTTCGTCAACTTGATCGTGAATGAAACGGTATAAATCCGGCCCAGATATCATTGCTAGGGAACATCTGATTATAATCACGCATGGCTGAATGAAATCGAGTAGGTAGTTGTTCTGTCATATGATTTCATTTGACGAAGGATGATTATTTTGGATTTTGTTGATAGGTACTTTTGTAACTTGAGCAAACGCTACGCTTCATGAATAACAACAAACAATCATTAATGATTGAATTGTGGAATCCCGCACATTTTTATGAAATTGTAATTCCCCGGCCGGCTCTAGTGCCCGATTTAGGGCTTTCCTGGGGGGGAGGGGGGGCATGAGGGGTAGGTGTTGACCATAGAAAACAGTGTTCTACGCAGATGGGGCATATACAGGTGAATAATAAACCGTTGTGTAATAATTTGCAGTTTTTCCACCCCTTGTAAGAAGCGAAATTGCGCATCGCTTTAGATTACTGGCCCAGAAAGACTGCCTGAGTGAGCAATGCGAGCATCAGGATTCCTAATTGAGGTGGCCTGACTATAAATTGTACCCAATACAAAAAAATGCATACCCAAATTTTGATGCAAAATACATTCTATCGTGTTCGGACAAAATCAGAGAGAGAACCCTCAAATTAGTAACTATGCTCAAATTATCATTCGATTCCGCTGAGCCATTTGTTTTTGGAATTGATATGATTGATTTTATGACCTGCTCGAACCCGCCATTCTCCGGACGATTATGCAAGCCATGCTAGTCATTTTTGTGTGTTTGTTTTTACATGTTCGTGGTCAGATCAATAAATTAATTTCTTTTCGTGATGAATATAAATGAATTACGTAGGTACCTGTAATGTTAGTATAGATAGAGTAGATTATGAAGAAAGTGATAGGTATTGAACCAGAAGAAGAGCCAGTGCGCTTTGAGTTTTTTATATCTACTTTTTCTGTGATTTCACATTTATAGAATGAAGGTTTATTGGAAAAAAATCAGAACCAGGTTGATAAAGTGGTGTAGGTATTGTAACAAAACGCAATCGACTCAGAGACCAAACGCTTGCATACGAGTGCAACACATTGGGACATTTTATTTTATTCTAATTAAAGGAATAATGTAATTGAATAGACCATTAAAACAGAACGTAATAGCAGACGTAATACACACAGCTGTGTGTGGGATTTATGTGGTTCTGAGCCCATTATTTCTTAAAAATGAGGTTTAATGTTAGTGAGATGAAGGCGCAAGTCTCATTTACTAGATGCCGAGACGATTTCTTTTAGCATGGACCTACGGCCGAAAAACGTCACTGAAGTGACTCATTAACTGTCTCGAATTTCTCTCGCGACGTTCTTCCTTTTCACCGTCGTTGCTCCGTTGGTACCAGACATTCCGTGGAAATTTCGAAGAGGTATAAAAATGGGTTGTGAAAGGGAGGTTCCGAGAGATCTTTCAACCAGTACGGTTGTGAAATTTTCTGTCGTTTCCCGGAAAACTCACGGGTATAAATGGATTCTAACATCAGGACCTCCCATTTAGGATCCCCTAGAACACGATGCAAAAATCCCCATCAAAATCGTTCCAGTCGTTTAGGAGTTGGGCACAACCTTGAACCTTGAATCGTCTCATTATCGGTATTTTGAGCAAGAACACGTACACACCATGTTTCATAGTCTCATTCGAACGAACTAAATCACTCGCGGCGGAATCGTGGAAACCCATTTCAAAGAATAAAAAAGAGCCATCATTTTTCAAGCGAAATAATATCACAGAACAACCAACTCGACTTCAGACTCCGCCAATATAATCAGGTGATCCCTACCAATGATTGGCCGTATTCACAAATTCCTATTGTGGGCGCGTCTCTGGTTACGAGATTTGGTTTGAATTGTATACAATTTCATTCACACTGGAGTCGAAAATGCCTGTCGGTGCAAACTTCGGGGCCTTACTGTGAACGAACGGCTGGACGTACGATGCTCCCGATGGTCTTAAAAAACTCGCAAGTTCAAGAACTATTTAAAACCGTAAAAATATTTACGTAAAAAAATAGTATAGTCGTTTTGAAAATTTCAACCCCTATTTTGAACCCCTTAGAGATGACTCACAGTAACGTCGAGCTTCGAGGACCAACTAGACGCCGAACGGAACCTATAACCCGAATTTCATCAATTTTTTTTCATGGTAACTAAGAAATGTGGCCCGTACGGCGTACGGCGTACGGTGTACGGCGTACGGCGTACGGCGGACAGACAGAAATATTTTTATTGCAGTTTTGGATTCTACATACCTTGAAACGTAAACCATCAAATTTTGAGGGGGGGTAAGAATTTTTTTTTTCATGCTCGATTCCAATGGTTCATTATTGAAAATAATAAACCAAAACGGGGTTATTGAAAGTTTGTATGTATGTATCAGCGTATTTTTCGTGTATCAGTGGAAATAGACAACCTTTCAATAACTCCGTTTTTATTCTTTTTCATTCGAAGTAGGTAAGTACAGAGGCATCATCCGGAGTCAAGGGGTGGAGTTTTTGTTGTTGTTATAATATTAAGGAAATCAGTAACAGTAATGAACCCTCGATCGACGAGGTAGAATAGGGAGGCGATTGACAGTTTTTTTTAAACGACACTCCGCACTCCAGCGTAGAGGTAACTGATGTTAGCTTGAAGCCAAAATTCCGTGAGCCTACCATCCATCCTGGGAACTGGCTTTCTACGTCTCACTAGTTGAAAGTTCAGTCAATATTTCCTGAATCTTAACCTCTGTTTTCTCAATGTGCACAGAGGATTCATGACCCATTGAGGACAAAATATTCTCAAAACGTTCGGAAAAGATCTATGCAAAGACTCCAGGTGTTCATAGTAAACTGTTTCATCAAAGAGATTTCAATATTCTTATACATGATACTATTCACTATGCTTATCCGACAGGATTGAAAACTGGCAAATCACAACTTCGTTGCGGTCAAAACTCAGCTTGCAAGTGAGATTATTTTGGAAGGCAGAAATAACAGATTTCGTTTTTATTAAATTGAGTTCATCACCTTGAAGTTGCGAATTGCTTCCATTGAACTTGGCGAATTTATCGGTCAAGTAAGCAACATCGATTATAAATTGTAGCTATCGGCCTCTCAGATGCACCTAAATACATCTCAAGCACTGAATCGAAAAGATTCCTGAACCTGTTGAAGTGTTCAGGAAGGCTCACCGCCCCCCTACCGCCCAAAACAAGTTCGCCGCCCCTCAGTACCCCTCCACCGCCGTTATCGCCCCCGTTGAGAACCACTGGTTTACGGGTTGCAAGATTACCACGATCCGGGTTACATGGTGGTGCAAGGTTACCACATTCGATTCTAGTAAACAATGACTTTCTTCACTACCTGTTGCTGACTACCTTGTTTACCCGCCTTTTTTTCATCATGCTCAGCTCAGCTACCGCGCAAGGTCACTTCGCAAGGTATTTTAAGACGGTCAGGATGTGGAAGCTTGTGACATACCAACACTGAATTTGTAGGACCAAGAACCTTCATTTTGTGTTAGTGGGTGTTAGATTATTGCTGAGGTATCTCCAAGAAACGTTGAGATTACGATACTCGGAGTCCTATCTGCTTATACTAAGTAGGACTTGCGGCAGTGGGGTTCGTGATTTTGACCGAAACTAAGGATGGTGTCTACGAGGATGTATTATATTCTAAATCAGGAAGAGTTGAAAACTTTCAGAGTGGGGAACTGCAGCAGTTGTGCAACAGATTTTCGTTATTTTCCAAGCAGGTTCTCTCTTACCTACCTAAAATTATGGAGACAGTGTCTAACTACATCATCTGATTCTCAACAGGCTGTCTTCGGAAACGAACCTTCTTGTTGTATCGCAGTTCCTTTTGGTCCAACGGGACTCTGGGCCCACCGAAAACCGTGTTGAACTTTTCCTTTATACGTTTCGGGATGTCCTTCGTCCCCATTTATCCTTCGAACAGCAATAAGTCTGACTACTTGACAAGTCGTGGAATCTTCAATTGCGAAAATTAAACTACTTATCAGTTGCACTGGGTGCAAAAGAAAATATACCCAATGTTTACTATTTACTACGTACTTGCCTACTGACTCCTAGTTCCATGACTCGCTGTGCAATCATATTAACAAAGGATTAGTAATGTTAACAGGAGGCTAGATCAGATTCTTTCACGCATACAACAAGCTTTGACAGTTTTTCGATGGGTGTAAGACAGTAAATTAGACCCCTAATTCTCCTGCTGAATTTTGTGGCTTCGAGTCCCCCCCCCCCCCCCCCCCCTGAATATTCACAGTAATAATTATTTTCAAAAAAGTGGCACCTTAGCAACTCCAAGACATATCGTAGTTGGCAATATGAATTTCATGTGGAATAAACAAAAAATAAACCACGTAAGGTGTAAAAAGAAATTCCATGAATTGATTATGAATTTCGCTTTTTAGAGCCAAACAGGAGTATCAAAATGTTGTTAAGGATGCCGAAACGAAGGTTTCATGCATTATTCGTGGGTTCTCCCGTAGTTATCAACTATTTTTAATGAATTTTATTAAAATCGAAGGTCGATTTTTTGCCCTTTGTTTTTTCAGGTGTTTTTGTCCTGAAACTATGTTTTTTCAGATCTCAGTAGCTTTGGAAATTAAAGCCCCCCCCCCCCCCACCAGTGAATTAAGCCCCCAAAACTATGTCAACTTAGTCCGCTTAACCAGTTTTCAAAAAGCGTTGTGATGGGTTAAATCAAAATAATTTCAAATTTTTCGAACGGCAGTCTTTATTGATAGGTTTACAGAGGACCTGGGTTCCACCTAGCGTACACAATGGCAAAATTAATCGGTAATTGGTGTACAAGATTAGTAATAGGTACAAATTCGTATTATTGAGAGAAAATTAAATGAAACAGGAGAGCAGGAAAATGAAGAAGAGAAATTAAGAAAGGGGTAGAGGAATGAAGAAAAAATGAAGAAGAGAAGGGTAGAGGAATGAAGAAAAAATGAAGAAGAGAAGGGTAGAGGAATGAAGAAAAGAAAGAGAGAAAAAATATAAGAAAGATAATATGAATGGCTGCTAAACCCCCGCAAAGTGGGCCATACACCGCCTCCTGAACGACGAACAGATGGGTGACTCCTTTACAGCCCTGGGAGGGCATTACAAAGCCGTACACCGCTCACTCCAATAGAAGCCTCCAAAGACGAAGAGTGCTGTGCCATCAAGAGACCCAAGGATCTAACCGATCTAGTTTGGGCAAACATACCCTTGAGACACTCAGGAGGAGCCCCCTTAATATATTTGAAAATAAAACAGTAGATTTACTTTCATCGAATCACTGAAGCCACAGCCAATCAAAGAGTTATAGCAGGGACTTATGTGCTCCATTCTCGAGGCATTGCAGATAAATCTGACACAGGAGTTGAATGCCACTGTCAGGTGCCTCATGACATCTGCTCTCAATCCTGTACTAAACATTACATCAGAGTAAGTAAAATATGGCAGGATATTTTCATACCACAAAACGAAATTTATGGTGTTTAGTCGGCAGTCACCTGAAGATGAGCAACTGTTTGTCGGGCAGACCCAAATGCAAAGAGTTTCCCACTTCAATTAATTATTATGATGACTGAGGATTTGGACCCTGAGCTGGAAATAAAATGCAGAATCTAGGCAGCCAAAACAAGATTCAAGATGACTGGGCTGCTATGCTTCGTAATCTCTACCTCAAGCTGCACCAGCAGATTGTAAAATTTTATGTGTGGTCCGTTCTGTTGTTGGTGTTGGGAGCTGTGGATCTCTTCAGACTAGCAGAGGATAGGGTGGCTCCGCAGTAATTGCAAGTTCGGGGAACCGAGCACGGCACATGAAGAAGAAATACGCAATGGATTCTAGAATTCTGTCATTAACTTACCATTTGTTTTTATTAAAGAAGCATAGCGTTTGTTCAAGATTTAAAAAAAAGTACCTGATAACAAAATTAAAAATAACAGAAAAACAATTTTTTTTTTCTTCTTCAAATGAAATATCGCGGAACAACTAACTCGATTTCATTCAGCCACGCGTGATTATAATCAGTTCCCTAGCAATGATATCTGGGCTGGATGTATTCATTGTGGATTTCATTTACGATCATGATGAGAAAGTTTTCTGATCAGACTTCAGGGCCTTACTGTGAATGAACGCTGGATCCCAATGTTCCGGGTGGTCTCAATAAATCCCAAGTTCGAGATAAATTTTAAAACGTTTCATCCCCTATTTTTCACCCCTTAGAGATGACTGACAGTAACGCCGAGCTTCGAGAACCAACTAGACCCCAAACGGGACAAACCAAATTTCATCAGTTTTGGTTCATGGTAACTAAGGGAAGTGCGAAGTTGTACGGCGGACGGACAGAATTTTTTCTAAATTACATCTTCGGATACTACGTACCTTGAACGGAAACCATCACATTTTGAGGGGGGTTAACATTTTGTTTTTTATGCTCGATTCCAAAGGATCATTATTGAAATTAATAAACCAAAATGGACTTTTAAGACACTGATTTGACTACGTTTGGGAGTTGGTGCGTATGGCCGCGATAAATCATGTGAAAGATATAATTATTGTAGTCAATAGGAAAAGAAAATTCTTATAAATATTATGTACATAATATTAATTATCTATTAACTAAATTAGATTGTCTACGTACTTACCTAAACAGTGGACATTGTCTAACCGCTTCATGAGCCGAATAGTTATTCAAATGAACCCCAACCTCACCACGTAGGTTTTCAGCATGACATTTCATTTCAACTCGGTTATTTCATTATTCAATTAGGAATAAGGGTTAGGTGCATAATTGTCCCGTATCACAGGTAAAAATCGTTTGATTTATTTGAAAAATAGTAATAATAACAACGTATAACAGCAATCTTGCAACTATGTACATTCAAAGCCGTCTTCCTTCACCTTCTTTTGAGCCTTGATCAAAGTCAGCAATAAAACAAAATACCTCATAAGTATTTACATCGTCACTGTACAATAATTTAAGATCTAACATTTAAACGGTAGGTATTCTCGCATGATCAATTTTTTTCGACGGAAGGTTTACTGGATGTAACGTGATCCAGGTTTGTACCTGATGTGTTGATATTAGTTTGTGGCGACGCACTCGCTTGCTGTCGATTGTACTTCTTGGGTATCAGGCAAACCAAGAAGGTTCCTACTCCTGGAAACAAGCGAGCATCAGTAGTTACAGGTGAATTCTAAATATTTCAGTTAGGCACCTACAATGTAAATTAATTCAATGGGAATTACAAAACGATGGTAATGTCCATTTGCTCATTTTTCTTTTTTTTTCGAAGTAAAAACCTTTTCTAACAATAATTATCACCTGACAACCTATTCGGTAAATTTAATCGACGAGAGAGAGAACACAAAATGATAACCAATTTTATTTATTACCATAAGCCATATGTTCCTGAAGAGGCCTTCCTAAGCGAAACTAGTTGTACGTAGGTAAGTATTCAAACGAAGAGGGCGTCTAGATTCTTCGCCCTCACCTCCCAAGTCATAATCCAAGAATTAGTTCATTAAAGTAAACTTCACAACACATGTCTACTCGCAATTTCATACCATATTTTGTCCTCGAACAAACCAAGCGTATCTCAATTTTTCCAGCTAAATTAGATGCTAATTTGGTGCTGAAAAATCCGCCTATTTCGAGTGTTCTGGTTTATTATTTTCAATAATGAACTTTTGGAATCGAGTATGAACAATTTTTTAACCCCTCTTCCCCCCCCCCCCCCCCCCCCCAACTTGTTGGTTTCCGGTAGGATCCAAAAATGGGGGGGGGGGGGGTCCGCCGTACTTCGCACTTTCCTTGGTTACCATGAACCAAAATAATTAATGAAATTTGGTTTGTAGGTCCCGTTTGGGGTCTAGTTGGTCCGCGAAGCTCGGCGTTACTGTCAGTCAAAGGGGTCAAAAATAGGGTTTCAATTTTTTAGAACGCCTTTGCTCGAAAACTTTCGATAGAAGGGTATGGTTTTTTAAAATTGATCTTAAACTAAAGAATTTTTTGAGACCACCCGGAGCATTATACGTCCAGCCGTTCGTTTGCACCGAAAAAGTTCGTCAACATGATCGTGAATGAAACGGTATAAATCCGGCCCAGATATCACTGCTAGGGAATACCTGGTTATAATCACGGATGGCTGTATGAAGCCGAGTGTCTTGATATTATTTCATCTGAAGAATGATGGCTCTTTCGGATTTTGCTGATAGGTACTTTAGCAACGAAGAAATGTTGATTCATGAATAAACAAAAAATAATTAATGACTGAATTATTGAATCCCACGCATTTTTATTATTGAATCCCACGCATTTTTATGAAATTTTAATTCCCGGACCGGCTCCAGTACTCGATTTAGGGCTTTCCTGGCGAGAGCTCGAGGGTACTGACCACAGAAAGCAGTGGTCTAAGCAGAAGGGGCCCCTATACAGGTAAATAATAAACCGATTTGTAATAATTGGCAGCGTTTTATTATGGAAAGATCGCCCTCTTGGCGTATTCCGCCCTGTAAGAATTAATAACCGACAACCAAAGCTAATTCATTTTGTTTTGTTTCTGTATTAAGTGAACCAGGACGGTTGACAACCCTGCCCAGTGGGAACCTACATAGTTTTTCAAGTTTCGCGAATTTTCTGCACTCCCCAATCCTAATTGTGATCTTTATCAAATCAATTCCATGCACTAAGTATTTACCTAATAAAGAAACGAAAATACAAAGGGATCCTTGAGCCCCGATCTTCGGCAGGATGATACCAGTTATTGATGTGATGGCGACGGAAAAAATCTGACTGGTGGCACTAACGACTCCGTTGGACGTCCCCTCGGCGATCGGGTAGGTCAATTCAGTAGCCACTTCGTACCCAATTGACATCATCGCTGCGGCGAATAATCTGTGGGGAAAAAAGACACTTTAGCGAATATAAAGGTCACAAGCTGGTCGAACGATAAAGAAGCGATTTTGTCAACAGTGGTGATATTATTGAAATAAATTGGGGACCACACGAAAGTCATACGAGGTCATCTGAGATCCCTGATCGGAACTGTGGGCATAACAAGGATTTGTCTGCACACAGGTATCTAGTCCCTATAATAATTCTGATCGGAATAGGATTCATGAACGACAGTCAGGGATTCAGACAAATGGAAGGTTGATAACAGACTTGGACAAACTAAGCCAACTCCACGCTTACAGGTGACTTCGCCCTGGTTCTAACTGCCCATTGTCACCAACCAAATCGGCTTTTGCGAAAAACAAAAGAACAGGCGTAGAGGGTCATTGATGGTTTTCTTATCATTACCAGATTTTAAGGGCAAGTTCAGTAAGAAAGGAATTAATTTCGTTAATATAATGGGCTATTTGCACGTATTTATTTATTTAATGAAAGTTGATTCCATCCTGAGAATTTTGAGACCAACCGCACGCTCCTACGGGGTAAGCAGTTCTTTTTCTAGAATTTTTCAAAATTTCTAGAGGTTCCTATTGCACAACGGGCCCCGAGGTCCCGCCCAGACGAGAGGGGTGCAATTTCGTAGGAACCTCGAAACTTTGAAAAATCATAGAAGAAGAACTACTTATCGTAGGAGCGTGCGGTTGGTCTCAAAATTCTCAGGATGGAATCTAAAAAATATTTTAATTCATCACTTAAAAAATAATATAAAATTTTCATTTAAAAAATAATATACATAAATCGCTTTTGTGATCCATGCAAGTAGCCCATTTCGTTGTACCACTTTGAGCAGTATCGAGGACTATCCATTGGTGACAGCTTCTTACCCAGTTGAGGGACCTTCTTTTAATACGTATCTACGGATTTTAACGAGAATGTTGGTTCTTGAGATAAACATTCTGGGGAGTAAAACTGGGCGAAAGTAGGCTCTCCCATGCCCAATTTTCTAGTGTGAACATTTTTTTTTTCAATTGTAAATGGGTGAAGACTTTGGAGTTCAGAGAGCAAATGCTTGGAGGTTTTGCTGTTCAATGCAAAAGATGCGTATGGGTCGGAATTCAGAATGTTTGATCTTTGAAGCTAAGTATCTACGTATGCTTCATATATGTATGTGATACTTAATTATTAATTTAGCTTTCTGATCGGAGTTTGATTACTTATTTAAATTCTGATATTCACCAATAAGCACTCACCCGGCTGAAGCAGCAGTCAGGTACAGATATATGATAGATTCAGAGTCCAGAAATATAACGAAACCTACGGCGCTTACAAGCCCTAAGGTGAAGTTGACCACCGTCACTTCTCTGAAACAAATTATGAATTGCTGCAATAACAAAGATGAATTCAAAGCAACCATTGAGTATTACAGTACATAGGACCTAAAAGTGAGATTTATTTACTCCCAGTACGGGCAGAGCCCAATTGCAATTTAGAAGTTCCACATTAGAGGAGCATTGAAGGTAAATGGGAAAGAGTATGGAAGAGACAGAAGTGTTACTTCAGAGTTTTTAGGGCGTTTGTGGCTTTGGATTTGAAACTATGAGGGAATCGTGGAATATATCTATTTGTGGGTTGATGCTGAGTAAATTGTTTGCCTGCCTTGGTAGTCTGGTTAATGGTTGGTGATATGGTTACTGGATTGGTAGATTGTCGCACAGGTAGGTCCTACATTACTAGTAGATCTGTTTCGAACGAAACCAGCATGCCTATTCACTAAGCGAAAGAGAAATCTCTTTTCGGTCCGACTCTCTCTTTTGGCAGAAGAGCTTTTTATAGTATCCATGACAAGGTTATAAATTTAGTAACTTCTATAATAGACAGTTGGTGGCCATCTTCGATCTCTTTCAGAGAGACACCTAATTAGGCGACTTTTCTCGAAAGAGAGACAATTTCTCATTTCTAGTTTGTTTGATAGTTATCGTGTATCATCCTTCGTTCATCGGCTACCATATCGGTCATTTTGATGTATATTTTTTCATCTCATAGAGGTAAGTCGACTGTTCATTAAAAATATATACATATTATTGTTGAGGCAATTGTAGCTAGTCGTTAGTATTTACGTGTGGCTGTGTCCTCTGAACCATAAATCTGCGGCATCGTCACCTTATCACCGATCATCAGACCCCCCCCTAGCCTATCCAGTCTCCAGCCCTTTTCGGTCTCATCAGTCTTCCATCTGATGTCTACCTGCACACGCCAAGCGCGCTCGTTGACATTGCAACACAAAAAACGTCCAAGGCGTCCGGCCGTATCGAGGTGGCCGCCAATTCGCACCAAGTGCATCATTCCCGTCGGAACGCAGCGGCTCCTATTGCGAATCCTGGAAGTCCGAATTCGGCAACAACCAACAGGTCAGTTCGTTCCGAATCTATTTTTCACCATCAGGCGAGCTATAACGCCATCACACGTAATTACATCACCCCCCCCCCCCCCCCCCGTTCATCAGCGCTTCCATCAACCTACACCACGTGTGGAGCGATCGTAAAGACTTGTACCGTTTAGTGCTTACATTTACATATTGTACCACAAGATCATTTGCATGGCATGCCATTTGTTAGGTAGGTTCGTTATAATAAAATAGGTATCTTTGCAACCATCTGAAGTCAATCTTTGCATTCCTTCTCAACCTTTTTTTGTTTCTGAATTAGCGACCTCATTTGAGGTTGATTAAGAATTTGGTATCAGCTCTGTGAGCACCACACTTTCCTCATCATTTCTCTGGTCCTTCGTGCTGCAGATTATTATAATTTCTTTTATACATAAAATTGAGAAGGATATTTAGTTGGTTATAATTTGAACAATTTATAAAATTTATCCGCAACTTAGGAATACGTGCAATATTTACTAAGCGGCTATCTTGTTCGTGTATGTTCTATGCCGTTGTTGTTTCACAAAATTATTTTATTAGGTAGGTAGGTATTAAAAATTAATTTATTAATAATAGCATATAGGATTAATTTGAAGTATTAATATGTTCTCATTTCATTGTTTATGTATTTCTGATGTTTTCAGCGTATTTTCTATACCTATAGGTTGAAGCGTACCTAAAAATCATTTCGTAGGTATTTTTTATTCGTATTATTAGCTGTTTGAACAAATTGTTTGGGTTTTGAATGTAAATTCAGTTTCCTTTCTCGTCACACTTTCATTTCAGACATTTACCACTCGTGCTACCTACCTCCTTTCCTAGTCTCTATCCATTCCTTCCGAACACTTATCATCATGGACGCGACTTGTCAGACCCAGGTCGAAGTGCTGGTTTTCAAGGCAAGGGCTGTTGCGTCAAAAATTTACAACATCGTTTTAAAGGGTCGGAGCGCAAAAACAGACGAAACTGCTAAATTTATATTTAAGGGCATGGTGAAGGAAATTAAGTCCCACTATGATGATTTCTCTACCTTTAACAATGAAATTATTGAATACTATGTACTCGCTAATATCCAAGATAAATACCCTTCTCCAGAGATGAAGAAACTTATAGATGATACGGATAGGTACTATTATGAATCGCTGGCAATAATAGAGACACTTTCACCTGCAGTAAATACGTCCCCTGCTGACCTGCATTCTCGAAGTATGAACTCTGGTAATTTTCGTACAATGCGAGCGTCCTTGCCTCCCATCAAATTACATCAATTTGATGGCACATTAAGTTCATGGCCTTTGTTCAAGGATCAGTTCCAATCCGTTGTCCATTCCGATGACTCTATACCTCGTGTTGAAAAATTCAATTTATTGCTTTCGAATCTCCAGGGTGTACCCCTATCATTAATTAAGGGTGTACCTATTACGGAGGACACTTATCAACAGGCATGGAACATTCTTCTCGATCATTACGACAGTCAACGTATAATGGCCAATTACTATCTACAGCAAGTTTTGAAATGCAAACCGTATACTGGTAAACCCACGATTTCGTCTCAGAAGAGGTTCATTACTGAGGTTTGTGAAAATATAAATGCATTTAAAAAACTCAATATTCCGAGTTCGTCAGAATTCGTTTTGTTCACACTTGCCGTGAGATGTTTGGATGAAACCACTCGCCATAATTTTGAAAAGTCGAACAATGCAGAAGAGTTCCCAACGTTTGATGCTCTTTTCAAATTCGTTAAAATGGACTGTCGAACTCGCGAATTGTGTGGAATGACTACCGAGGATTCAACTTCGTCATCACAAACACCTCTACACTCATCACCCAATAAAACACAATATAAAAAATCATTTTTCGTGGCGGATAGGCATCCCAATATGAGGGAAAGAAATAAACCTTCTTATGATAATTCGTCAAACTCACCTAAGTGCCCTGGTTGCAGCGGTACAATGAATCATTCATTGCATCGCTGCCTTAAATTTCGAGCATGCAGTCCTCGAGAACGATTGGAATTGTTAAGGAATTGGGGTGGCTGTAAAAATTGTCTATCCTCACAGCACACAACAAAAAAATGTCCATCAAATACGAACTGTCGTGAATGTGATAAGAGACATAATACATGGCTACATCTTGATCAATCTTCAAAATCGGACAATTCAACGTCGTCTGCGACCCCCGTTCAACAAAGTACTTCTAATTCAACTGTTTCAGCGCCAGCACTTATTGGCACTCCGAGACTTGATGAATGCGTGATGTTAGGTTCGGTGGTGGCCCTCATTAGAGATGCCTTTGGAAATTTTCAGGCAGTTCGCATGATTTTGGATAGCGGAAGCCAGTTTTCTTTTATAACGGCGGATTGTGTCTCCAAACTTGGTCTCACTCCCTGCGGGTTCCATGGATCAATTAGTGGAATAGGAAGGGTTACTCTTGAAGATCATAGCCCCAAGGGTATAGTGGAGTGTAGTATACGCTCTACCATGGATGAGCACACAATTTTCCATACTCAGGCTGTGGTGCTCCCTCACATCACCAGCGATCTTCCACAATCACCAATACCAGCGAGTTGGCGTACCATGTACCAAAAATACCAACTTGCCGATCCCAATTACTGGAAACCGGGACCTGTGGAATTTCTGCTGGGAGGAGATTTATTCTACGATATCCTCCAAGGAAAACCGATCCACGTAGCTGCGAATATTCCAAAACTCACCCCTACCGCATTTGGTCTCGTTATAGGTGGTCGATTCCAGCGTCCAGTGAAGCAGAATCATTCAACATCACTGTTCGCAGCAAGTCACAATGCGGAGTTGTCGAATATTATGAACAAGTTTTGGTCCGTTGAAGAGGTGGAGGAGAGAGCCCTAACTTCTCCTGAAGATGACTTCTGCGAGCTGCATTTTCAGCGCACTTGTAGCAGAAGTTCATCAGGTCGGTATATCGTAGCCTTGCCCTTCAAAGAGTTGCCGCCAAACTTGACCTCATCAGGTACTGCTGCGATGATACGCTTTAGAAATTTGGAAAGTAAATTTGCTCGTAATCCTGAATTAAAACACGCGTATGTCCAATTCATGGAAGAGTATCAGCAGTTGGGTCATATGTCCGTGAGTGAAGAGTCAGCTGCGTACACGATCCCTCACCATGCGGTGTTCAAGTCCGACGGTGTTAGTTCCAAGATCAGGGTTGTATTTGATGGCTCATGCAAGACGTCACATGGAAGCTTGAATGATTTTCTCCTTCCAGGTCCTAAACTACAGAAGGACATAGGCTCTGTGATACTCAGATTTCGTGTGCATCGTTATGTTTTCACTGCCGACATTGTTAAGATGTTTCGACAAATACTCATCAGAGATGCCGATCTCAAGTACCAACATATTCTGTGGCGCAGTGATCCGACAGCGAAAGTGCAGGATTTCACGCTGAACACTGTTACTTATGGCACCACTTCAGCCCCATGGCTAGCCATCAGAACTTTGGTCCAATTAGTTGAGGACGAGGGTGCAGCTTATCCTGAAGCCTCGGAGGTCATCCTCAACGAGACTTACGTTGATGACATCTGCTGTGGATCTAGTACCCTGCAGGGCGCTCTTGAACTGAAGTCTCAGCTTATTGGCTTACTCCAAAAGGGTGAGCTCGAATTGAGCAAGTGGTCATCTAATCACCCATTCCTCCTCGAGGCAAATCAGAAACCATCTGACTCAAGTCCATTGCAGCTGGGATCTGAGGATCACACCATCAAGGTGTTGGGTCTCCAGTGGGATTCCAACAAAGACATCTTTACTTACCACATCGATACTCCAAAGCACGGTCTGTCAAAGCGCTCCATCCTATCATCTATTGCTCGTATTTTTGACCCCTTAGGGTACTTGTCTCCAGTGGTTTGCTATGCCAAGATCATACTTCAACAATGCTGGGAGGCCCGTGTGGATTGGGATCAGGAGGTTCCTGACTCTGTTGCCGCAAAATGGAGAAGTTTTGTTGAGCAGTTGCCAATTCTGGACCAAGTTGCCATTCCTCGATTCATTCCAACATCTAATGCCGAGAGTCTACAGATAATTGGGTTCTGTGATGCATCCGAGCAAGCATACAGCGCCGTGCTATATTTGCGTTCAGTTAGCACCCAGGGTGTTCACATATCTCTTCTCAAGGCCAAGTCCAAGCTCGCTCCGCTGAAGCTGCTAACCATACCCAGACTTGAACTTTCAGCAGCACTGCTTCTTTGCAGGCTTTTCTCATCTCTCAGAGAGTTTCTGTCCTTGTTTTCTATTAGTGGATACTATTGGTTCAGTGACTCAACGGTAGTTTTGGGGTGGCTTCGCACCAAGCCCAGTGCCCTGAAGACCTTTGTAGGTCACAGAGTCACAGAGATCATTGACACTTCGAACTCGGCTGATTGGTACCATGTGAGGTCAGCTCAGAATCCTGCTGATTGCTCTTCAAGAGGTCTTTTGCCGGCAGAGTTTATTGATCACCCTCTGT
This sequence comes from Leptopterna dolabrata, assembly GCA_954871275.1. Taxonomy (NCBI): domain Eukaryota; kingdom Metazoa; phylum Arthropoda; class Insecta; order Hemiptera; family Miridae; genus Leptopterna; species Leptopterna dolabrata. Next base: position 17,926,819 of record OX940985.1, read on the forward strand.
GGTCATCGGGGCCTTCCTGGCTTCAACTATCTACTGAAGACTGGCCCATTGAATCAATCCCTGTTCTCACCAACGTCGACCTACCAGAAATGAAGGATAAAACAGTCAGCCACTTTGTTGCCAAGCAACCTGTCTCACTTCTCATCCCATGGATGGAGAAGTTTTCATCATTTAGCAAATTGGTTAGGGTCATAGCTTATGTGGTGAGATTTCTGCGGAACTATGCTGGTTGGCCATCAGGAAAGTGTAAGGTAAAGCCTGACATCACCTGTGTAGCAATTGCTGACCTTCTGAAGAAAGTACCCCCAATTTCAGTACCAGAGTACAATTTCGCCTCCATGATTCTGATTAGAGCTGTTCAATCATATTACTTCTCACTGAAGGGATCAACTCTTGATCAGAAAAAATTGTCAGGCAACCTGCAAAGGCTGAGCCCATTTGTTGACAGAGATGGTTTTGTCAGGGTGGGCGGCCGACTGAGCAATTCCGGTTTGTCTGAGTGCCAAGTTCATCCTATTCTGCTACCTGGGAAGTGTCATTTCACCAGAATCCTTATTGATCACTATCATCATATTAACTTACATGTTGGACCGTCATCCTTACAGAGTATCCTGCAGAACCAATTCTGGATTACTTCTGCTCGTCTGGTCGTTAGACAGCGGATCCATCGTTGTGCAAGGTGTTACAAGCTGTCTCAGGAGCCCCAAGCACCTTACATGGGTGACTTGCCCAAATGCAGATTTCAGATGGGAAGAGCATTTCAGGAGGTTGGTGTGGACTTGGCTGGTCCATTTCTCATCAAAGAATCGCAGCGTAGAAGGGCAGCTCTTGGCAAGGCTTATTTGTGTGTCTTCATTTGCATGACCTCCAAGGCTGTCCATCTGGAGGTTGTATCAGCTTGCTCAACTTCCGCCTTTCTTGCCACTCTCGATAGGTTCATTGCCAGAAGAGGCTGCCCCACTCGTATCCACTCTGACTGTGGCTCGAACTTTGTGGGTGCCAGCCGCGAAATGAAGGAAGTTCTGGATTGGTACCGTAAGCAAGATACCTATGACGCACTCGTGGAGCATCTAACTCCTCGCGGCATTGAATGGTCTTTTAATCCTCCAGCGTCACCACATTTTGGTGGCCTCTGGGAGGCCACAGTGAAGTCGTCCAAGTCCATCTTCAAGAGAATATCTGGCAGCAGCCCCCTCACCTTTGAGGAACTCACGACACTATTCAGTCGGGTTGAAGCAGTTCTTAACTCAAGGCCTCTTTGCCCTTTGAACAATGACCCTGAAAGCCTTGAAGCTCTGACCCCTGGTCACCTGCTTATTGGCGCCCCACTCACTGCTCGCCCCGACTTACCACTGCTTGATCTCCCTGAAAACAGATTGTCGCGCTGGCAGCTCATTCAGCAACAGACCCAGCACTTTTGGAATCGTTTCAGATCTGAATACCTCCATCTCCTGCAACAGAGGAATAAATGGACAAAGAGGCACACGAATCTCGAGATTGGAGATCTGGTTATCCTTAAGGCGAACTCTGCTCCTACCAACTGGATATTGGGCCGTGTCCAGGACTTGTTCCCAGGCAAAGATGGTGTGCTCCGCGTTGTTGAAATCAAGACCGCACATGGCGCCTTCATCCGTCCTGTCACAAAATTGGTTCCCCTGCGCCCTATCACAGACCCCGAACCTCCTCCTTCTCCTTCTCCTGTAGACTGAAAATTTTAGCAAAATTTTGGTGGGCGGGATGTTGAGGCAATTGTAGCTAGTCGTTAGTATTTACGTGTGGCTGTGTCCTCTGAACCATAAATCTGCGGCATCGTCACCTTATCACCGATCATCAGACCCCCCCCCTAGCCTATCCAGTCTCCAGCCCTTTTCGGTCTCATCAGTCTTCCATCTGATGTCTACCTGCACACGCCAAGCGCGCTCGTTGACATTGCAACACAAAAAACGTCCAAGGCGTCCGGCCGTATCGAGGTGGCCGCCAATTCGCACCAAGTGCATCATTCCCGTCGGAACGCAGCGGCTCCTATTGCGAATCCTGGAAGTCCGAATTCGGCAACAACCAACAGGTCAGTTCGTTCCGAATCTATTTTTCACCATCAGGCGAGCTATAACGCCATCACACGTAATTACATCACCGCCCCCCCCCCCCCCCCCGTTCATCAGCGCTTCCATCAACCTACACCACGTGTGGAGCGATCGTAAAGACTTGTACCGTTTAGTGCTTACATTTACATATTGTACCACAAGATCATTTGCATGGCATGCCATTTGTTAGGTAGGTTCGTTATAATAAAATAGGTATCTTTGCAACCATCTGAAGTCAATCTTTGCATTCCTTCTCAACCTTTTTTTGTTTCTGAATTAGCGACCTCATTTGAGGTTGATTAAGAATTTGGTATCAGCTCTGTGAGCACCACACTTTCCTCATCAATTATCGATTCATGAGTAAAAACGTCCAAGTAGGTACGGGTTGAGAGCTATTCAGTAAAATAGACGAACCTGGGAGAATATCTCTCCCAGGAGATTTTCAAAATAGATAATCTATTTTCACTATCTCTTCAAGTGAATAGGCTATCATTATGCATCAAAAGAATACCCTATTATTTTTACTTTAAAATTTAAACATGAGTACTATTAGATAAGGTCTTTATATTTAAGGGATTTGGGAACAAAAAATTTGGAGGAACCTGTCCTTTAATTGATAATCCACAACGAATTTTACTTTTATTGTTGCTTATATACCACTACCACTGGATGTCTTTTTAAGGTTTATTTTCTAAGTGGTATTTTAGCCGTAATTTTAGGTCAAGGTTTAGCTATATAAAAGTAGTGATGGTTACATTATCAGTATATTTGGATATAATATGGAAATATATTTGAATTTGGATTCAAATTCCGTTAAACTCCACTCACTTGAATTTTTTCGTTTTGTCGAGAACCCATCCAGAGATTATTATGCCGAATATTCCAGATGTGGACAATGATAAACCAATGCCTCCAGCGTCCTTCTGGCCATTCTGAAAGCGGTTTTCATGTTTAATTATAAATAATTCAACCCGTCCAGGGCCGGATTTAGGATCTGTTGACCCCTAGGCTCAACCTGTGGTGCGGGCTCTCCAGGGGGTGGGGAGAGGGGGTTGAAATACCAATCAGGTCTACAGAGGGACCCCGAAAATTTGTTTAACATTAACCTTGAAAAGCATGTTGTAACATCGGTTGAAATTTTAAAAAAGAAAAGAAACAAGACATGAATAATAAGACATAGGACATAAAGAAACATAAGACATACATTTATGCCTTAATTTGCTAACAAACTCGTGATGATTCATTATCAAGTACTTAGCTAGGACTGATTCTTAGTAGGGCACTACATAAACTAGCTCAATCGATTCAAGTGACTCGTGATATACCTATCGTCATCATCCTGTTCACTGCTTCCCACGAGTAGAACATGGGGCCCCTTCCTAAAGACTCTTCAACTTTTCACTTTGCAAGTCTCCATTTGTACTCTTCACTTTGTGAATAATGAAAAGTAGGAGAACTTCCTGCTCCTAAGCGCTTCGCGCTCCCACTCTGCAGTTCTACTTGAAACGAAGAGTGTTCTCAAGAGCAACCTTCGTTTTGTGGAGTAACCTCCAGTAACTGTTATAGTTTATTCCGAATCCGATTTCATCAAGTCTTTCTATAAGTTAACTTACTTGGGATTTTGTTAGGCGAAACGATTCCCTGAAAATTGTGTCGCTGACGACGAAATTCATTCGTGCTCGATGAATGGGGCCGACAGAGGGTCGAGCATGTTCAACATCATCATCATCCTCTGATGAGATGTATCGGAAAATTTCCATTAATACAATTAGGTAGGTTGTCGCTTATTTAACTACAACAACCTGTCACTTCCTAACCTTTCCTTCCTACCAAATGTAGGGTATTTTGATGGCCTCAATGGAGCTAACTTCGATGCTATTATACACGCTTGCCCTCACACTAACTGGGCCACTTTAGATCTAATGGAAAGATTGAATTCTCTTCTTTTTATTCGCAATACTAAACACTGAATATAACAAAGAAATAACACCTAAAATCGATTTGAAAAGTATGTCATTCTACCGCAGTCATTTGGGACTCGGCAAAAATGTTGTAAACTCTTCATTTGAAACGCAGACTCTTCACTTTGCACAAGAGAACCTTTAGGAACGGAACTGTTCAAAACAGGGAAAAACTCTGCAATTCTACACTTGGCATTTCTCTCTTCCTCTTCAAATCAAGATCGTTCTTTAGTTAAGGAAATTCGTTTGCAAAGTGCAGTGTGTAGATCTGAAGAGTGTAGAGTGAAGAGTGAAAGTATTTAGGAACGGGCCACAGGAATGATGAAATATATTATGTCCGCGACGCTGGCAGGGTCTTCGGAAGAAAAACCCCAGCCTGGAATGGCTGTCACTTATGCCGCCCAAAGCAGTAGATTGCTAAATACCTACTAAGAAACATTATATTGATGAGAAAACATGAAACTTATTTAAAATCATGCCTGCTATTAATATAAACCCAAAAATATGATCAAAAAATGTTTAAAAACGAAAATATGTTGGCAAAATAGATGCCAACTGCACGCGGTGTTCCCAGGCGGTCACCCATCCAAGTACTAACCACGCCCGACGTACCTTCGGTGATCGGACGAGAACCGGTGTATTCTACGTGGTATGGCCGTTGGCAACTTCGAGCTGTCATGAAATGCAACATACACAGAAAAATCCCACTGGATTCCAGATAACAGGTACGTACAAAATAGTTAGGTTATAAGAAAACCGCAGGTCATAAAAATCTTGAGAAAGAAAGTCCTATACCTACATTACAAATTGTTTTGTGGTGCAGGCTCCGTTGTGCTACGGGCCCCTAGGCGCGCGCCTATGTAGCCTGTGCTCCGCTGCTGCAGTCGTCATATACAGTGAAGTACTCATTAGACAACCATGAAAGTTAGATAGATACTGGTTTAAATTAAAAAGGTACATAAATATGCTTACCGGATGGAACTCGAGGATGAAGGAGTTGAGAAGAGTTGAAAAAGCACAGTACACCCCTATGTTTAGTCCATAAGCTACGACCAGCATTAAATACCTGAATGTGAAAACGATAAATTACATCCCGCACCCTCTTTCTCAATTTTAACAGTCCTAGAACCCACAAGCTTTGTTTCATGCGTGGTCAATTTTTGGAATACACACATGACAATACCTACATTGAAAATCGCTAACACCTAAAAATGTGCGACAATCGCCACTAGTCCACACCAGGCTGTGCATTCACGAGCCTACCTAATGAATATATTTTTGCGTTATCTGAATAGACAAGTGGTCTGGATGGGAGCAAAAAAAAATCCTATACCGGTACCTTAAGTGAAAATATAGATTGGTGGGGTGATTACATCGTAGTGTGCAGCTGCAGTTTTGAACGGACCCGACTGGTAGCGATTACCACTCGTGGGGATTTACAGAACACCAGTTTTTGAGAGGTAAAGCTTATTTTCAAAGAAGATTACTATATTATTCATCCCGATGAAGAAAATCGAGGCCCCGCCCCTTCGACTGGCTGTCCACAGCAATGGATCACCATTCTGTAGTGTCGCGTCAAATGTAGGCAGGTAGGTACCGACCTGTGTGATGTGGGTCTGCTGGAAAGAACTCGACCCCAGGAATCCAACAACAGCAAAATTTGAGCAGGCCATAAAAAATCTATAGTACCTACTTAACTATTATTTGACGTTTTGTTTTGAAGACGCGAGTGAACACAGCGTGTTTACCTTGGCTAATAATTTTTGAGACTTCGAGAATTACTGACGAGTGAACAGAAAACGCTGACGAGACAAGTGAATTAGGTACAGGACATTTTTTCTTCTCAAATAGGAGTAGTTGTAGTTGAAATTGTAATCCTAGCAGTGCTCAGTCATGTTTCTATCTCCAAGTTTTCTACAACGTCAAAATAATAAATAGATACTTTGTTAATATGCAGCATACATGAATAACTGGATGTGGAATAGACGAAATGGACGAGGAGTTCAAAAAAAACGAGTGGAGGAAAGTAAGAGCGAAATTCCAAGCTCTGATTTTTGTAAATCGATAAATTTGAGCTCATATCTCTTTTCTTAAATTCTTAAAGCTTAAATAACGCAACAGCTACTTATCCATTAGTGCATATTTCAATGACAAAGTCACTTGTACAACCAAAATACTTTACCCAGGATTCCGTGCTAATTGTTTGAGCGACTCAAAAAATGGTTTGTCTTCCTCCTTTAAATCTTTTTGTTTCAAAGCAGCTATACTCGGAGGCTTTGGTGGCTGTTCTTCAAACCCTGTCAAAATCAGACGAATTTCAAAATCAATGGATGTTACGGGAAAACATTCATGAAGCAGAAATATTTCAATATATGTAGGTATTACCTTACCTATACATACCTCTATCTAAGAGACTTAACAGCAGTGCAGGTACAAGACTTGTCTACAGTTATTACAGTATGCGCAACCAGCAGTATTGTAGCTAAGTAAAGAAGTCTGCCAAGCTGGGTGAGCAGTATGTTTTCTTTCGTATTGTAAAATAGATGTATGTACTTACAGAATCAGTTGGTAAAATACAGGTTTTTTGGTTATCTCTATTGTGCAGCTACTATTGGTCCAACGGCAATGAAATTCATAATAGGGGGCCGTCTTTAAGGGCCTAGATGCACAATCCGTGGAAATGTCACTAAAATTGGTCTAGTAATTCTGGAGTTCTGCCTGTGACACCACCCCCTCCTACCCTCCAAATCTCAGCGAATTATGGCAATTTCTAGGTCTACTAGGATTTCACCTTTGCGCATGCGCAGACGAAAGTTACTGTACTGTATAAATTATTTTAATATGGGGCTATCTGTGGCCCAATCCCCACCTCATCAATTATCGACGATTTCTAGGGTGGTAGTGGGCTCTAGAAGGATTTCACGTTGGCGCATGCGCAGACGAAAGTTACTGAACTTTTTCAATGAATTTGTTGCGGGACCATCAGTGCTCCAACCCGCGCCTACCTCCAAAATGTCAACTCACTACTATTTTTTCGGTTAGTTATGGGTGTTAAAAGGAACTGGAAAACTTTTTGTGTTTGTGCTGCGCAGACGAAAGTTACTGTACTTTTTCAATGAATTTGTTGCGGGACCATCAGTGCTCCAACCCGCGCCTACCTCCCAAATTTCAACGCACTACGACTATTTTTTCCGTTAGTTATGGGCGTTAAAAGGAACTGGCAAACTTTTTGTGTTTGCGCATGCGCATCCGAATGATACAGTCCGAATTCGATGAGGAATCATTAGGGTACCATTATGCAACTACACTCCAATTTTCAGCTCTTTTCGACGATTTCTAGGGTAGTTATGAGCTTTACAAGGGTTTCACGTTTGCGCAGACGAAATTTGTAGTACTTATTTAATGAATTTAATATGGGACCATCTGTGATCAAACCCGCACCTACCCTCCGAATTTCAACTCATTACGACAATTATTTCGTATAGTTTTGCTTCGGACAAGGTACTGACCACATACAGACAGTCATGGAACCAAATATGTTCCTTGATGTCAGAAACGTAAAATGCTAGTGAAAATTTTAATTTTGGAGGACATAATTTTTTTCGACTCTTGCATGAATACAAAGTTTCCCTACCTTCGGTAGTGAGGAAGTAAAAACGTTAAATATCTAGGGGCCAAGTTAAATTTTCTTTGCGCTGTGTGTAGATACCTTCTCCGGAGATGATACCATTTGAAATGAAGGTAGGTAGTAAAGGGTAAACCTTTGTGAAGTTTGAAAACCCTCTTTGTGATCTGAGAACACTCCATGGTTGCGAATATAATTATTACTATATAATACAATAAATATAGCATACCAATAATAGAGATAGAATTAGGTAGGTAATAGGTGAAAACAAAATTAAGTTTTAAAAAGTGTGGAAACTTAGGGCAGAAGTTTAGGAAAATCAGTTAGCTTAGTCAGAAAAAATTGATTTGAAATGAATTGAATTGGATGGATTGAAGTGGTATTAAGCATCTTCTGTATGTGTATGTCTAGGTAATATTTCAGGTGGGAAGGGAAACACTCGCCTGGGGCATTCCTCTCTCAGGCTAACACTATCACTACTCCTTCTCCACATCACAACTAGAACGCGAACGTCACTTGAGCTTGCGATTTGACTCCCCAACAACTTACAGATCACCACAGAAACGAATATTATCGCAGATATTCCTGTCAGCGCCCAATTCAAATAGTCGATTCCGGCCTTCGTCACGTTTTTGTCGATGTTTGACTGTATAACGAACGGAGGGATCACGAATCCCAATGCGCAGCCTACCTGCACACGGAACGAATAATTAAAAAACTGTTCAAGTGTAATGTACAATAAATTATTGTATGGAACACAAACTGAGGGGATTATTCAATGAGTTCTAACCTTGTAACCATCGTATCAAAACTTGGTATGAGTTTTACTACCATAGCAGTTCTTTAGTAGCATGCCTGGTTCTTAGCTACTCTACATTTGACGGCCACGAAACAAAATCTACTTGAAGATGAAAATATAAAACCCATCATGACCAAATCGTATATTTCTTAAATCACTAAAACAATTCATGATCACCACTTCGTTTTGACTTTGATTGATATTTTCCAGTGATAGCCAAATAAACTGTCAGTTTCTTATGCAATTAAGCAACTGATAGTTTCGACCTGTTCTAACTTTATGATCTCATGTTTTGAAGATATAATATATGTGAAATGTATTTAAAACGCAATTTTAATGTGTTACGTCGTAGAATGAGCCACACTTACTAGAAATCCAAGCACACCAATGCTGGAGGCAGTAGAAACCTCTTCAGGACCAAACCAAACGCTTGCCACTCGAGGAGGCAAACACATTATTACAGCCTGTTGAAAAAAAAAATTGCACTTTCAAGATATGTAAAGAGTGTAATTTCCAGAATGGATACTTCTAATTGCTTCAGCATTAACTGAAGGAGCCAATGGAACAGAAAGTCCAGTTGTAAAAAAAACCAAAGTAAAAAACGTTCCTTCTGGTCTGTTCCATCATGAGGGATTACTCTAGTGAGCTAAATATTTTTCGACCTGTTTCATCATGTCTTCAATTTTGATGTTCTATGTGTGAAGTCGGAATAAGGTCAGAAAAATGTCAGGTGGACTATTTCTACTCTACAGCATAGAGCGGCTGAGATGTTGTGGAACGGATGAACTCATTTTCAACAGGATAATTGAATCTGCCAGTGGTGAAGGGAACTAAGTGCAAAAACCCAACTTTTCAGGAGAAGCAAAAAACTGCCTAGACTAACGAAAACGAGTGATTCTGACCTAGTTTTTTTTCTGGTGGTAGGCCAATAATACTGATGTTCAAACATCACTGAACAACCGCAAAATTTTGAGGGGGATAACCAAAAAAAATTTGTAAATTTTGGGAACTTAGTGCCATTTACCACGGGATGACCTGAGGATAAAGAAAATAAAGACTGAATTATGGTACAATCTCTTTATTTGAACATAAAAGTGAATAAAACAGTGTATTGAACATTTTAAATCATCATGCTGCAATATTCTCTTCAATCTCCATTATTCTTCCTCAGGCTCCATCGTCTACTTCCACTTCTTGTGTTGGCCAAGCCATTATTTTTTCGTAGAATGGCTTACACTCTTCAGGGACATACTTACTGTATAAGTTTGCCGACATCCGCCAACTTTACGTTTGGGACCCATCCCAAAAAAAACTGAATCGCTCAGTAGAAAATCCACGAACCAAAGCAATGTACCTCAACGCAGGAGAACACAGATTGAGGTGGAAAAGGCCACGAAAATAATGTCTAGTCATCATAACATTATTATTATTTACTTATTGAAGAAAAATGGACTTCGATCAACGACCCGAACTTCGACGAACCCACCAGCAGACACGCCCGCCAAGATCCGACATCTAGTGGTGTAAGGCACTAACTACCGCACGTAGTTCCTTTCTCCACAAACCGCTCGGTGGTGGAGAGGAATATCTGACATGCCGACGCGAAAACTTAGTTCTTTTCACCTCCAGATGATGAGTCTTGCCTTGGAGAACTCAAAACTGCTATAAAAAAAAATCGACTTTTTGAACTTAGTTCCCTTCACCACTGGCCAATTCAATTATGAAAACGTTATGAGAGAACGAAAGCATGCGTAATAAAATGAAAACCTATCAAAAGAAGAAACAGCTTCCAATCGATCCATCACGATAAATTTTAAAAAATCAGTTTGCTGAGCCGAATACAGTGTTAAGCTGGTCGGGAGATAGGACAGGGAAGTGTGAAGTGAATTACGACCACCTAACGTCATGTTTGCACGAGTGGGTACCACCTATTTACCTAGGCGTATCCGACATACGAGTGCACAGGTTGTCTGACAAGTAGATGACAATACTCAAGGGGACCACACCAAATGGTTCCAAGGGGAACTAGACCAAAAATGTAGTTATCTTTCTCAATCAGTTCCAGAGATATGCCGTTTTAAAGGTTTTATCGAGAAAACCACGTTTTTTGTCACAGAAACCAAAATTTCTCCATTTTACCTCAATCTATCTCAACTTTTGACCTCACCTTCTGGATCAGCGTCACATTTCATGTAAGATTTGTGTACTCTTGCGTTTGAAAATTACCACCTAGGAACCTTAATAGCCATTCAAAAGTTGACAGTTCCTAAAAAAGTAGAATTTATAAAAATCTTTGAAGGTTTCTTACGTCTCCAAAAAACATCCTGCAAACTGCCGAATCTCACAAAGTTGTGAAATTTAATCAGCTTTCCAACGGTTTACTCGAAATTGCTTACTGCTTACTTTTTAAGTCAATTAAATTGTTCAACTTCTAGAAAAGTAGAACTGGAAGTAGTAGAACCTCTGGGAGTAGTAAGTTGTGTGCTAGCAAAAAATATATATTGTAAGCCCCCTCGGTGAATTCAACCGTTTCTGGCTTTGAGGTAGCTGAAAGCCTTACGTTACGGAGGCACCAGAAGGGTCGTTTCGGGGGTCTTTCAAAATACGCAGGAAAAATACCCCACTTAATTGAAGGAAATCGGGATAACGAAAAAGACGTTGCGTTACAAGTTAATTTCAAATCAAGTTTATTAAAATAAAATAGCATGAAAAGAAACGTTACTCAGTAATATATGGGGTTCACTGAAGGTGCTCAATATGTACAATTGCTGAGGGCCAAGTGACGTTACGTTAAGATTACTAAGTAAAAAGAAGAGTTGCTGAAGGCACGAAGACGTTACTCTACAGTTTCGCAAGGTTACGGCAAATAGGTGCTGAAGGCCTGGCGGGATCGTTACGAAAATATATATACAACAAACTATATACAACAGAGTATAAACGGTAAGTAAAAGTAATGACAGAATATTATGATGAAGATACGTTACTCGGTTTCGATAACAGTTACGACTTCGTTACCAATTGGGTAACTCGACAACACATACAAGAATAATATAAAGGAAAGATTTCGAATACTAAATACGGAAGGGTTACATACAAAAGTGGAAAATAAATGATATCTAACAATGGTTGACCTGTAATGCTCGATGGCGTCTCGTTGGCGTTCCTTGAGCGTCTCGACGGTATTACGATGGGAGGATTTTCGCAGAGGTCGCCCGTAGGTAAGACTTGCTATAGAAATGATATGAGTCTCTGTCTCAGGGATTTGGGAAACTATACGTTACTCTCGCAGTTTCGACAAACAACACCTTTCGCACTGTAACTAAGTAACTCGTTACTCCGATACTCAACGCTTGGCATAGAAGCCCACAACTTCACTCAACAATGGCAGAAAGACGACTGGCCAAGAGGAGGGATACGGGAGACCTGAGGTAGAACTGATCCCCTCTCCTCGGGCATGCGCAGTCTTCACTAGTCCGGTGTTGGCACTAGAGGAGACGACCGACTTATAGGGAAGAGTCCCTCACAAGCCCGGTTCCGTGAGGCGGCGCTAGCGTCGACCGACGGGGGCTTACACTCTTCCCCCCTCTGGAAGCCGTCGTCCTCGGCGGCGGGGGACCATCCGAAGAGGCTCGGAATGGGTAACCTCTTGTGCGGATAAATCATGGTGAGTTGCAGCTCGTACCGTCTTCTGCGGCAGTGCATACAGCTGAGGTCGTCGTCAGGGTGTGGACCGTTGCATACTGTCTGGAGCTGCTTTGCCCGGTGTTTCCGGATGAGTCGGGCCCAAAACTCCTTGCAGGAGGAACATCGGTAACGTAAGATCCTTCTGGGACGTTGGCAAACTGGGCAGACTCTCACAGGTTCCTTCGCTGGTGTGCTGTCATCGGTTCTTCGTGCCTTGGACGCCGTCGGGATTTCCGGGGTGGTTCGGGTGCGAGAGGTTCGTCGGGTCCGGGTGGTTGACCGCTTGGAGGAGATCCGAATGGGGGAAACCTTTCGAGCAGTAGGAGAGCTTGTTGGAGGCAGATCCGATGCCATTTCGATTTCTGACTCGGATTCGCTCGTCAGATCGATGGCGGACGGACCGCTGGCGGAGCAGGGCGGGGTTGGGTTCCGTCTTTGCCCCTTATCCGGACTGACGGACTCGTCCAGTCGGACCCGTACTCTTGATCGTAGCTGTTCTTCCATCCTAGCCGCCTGCAGCTGGTCCAGTTGCTCATGCATCTGACTGTTTTCCATCTCTAACTTAGTCGTCAGCTGGCGGAATTGGTCCCTCTGTTGAACCAGGCTTTCGTTCGTCAGTCGCAGCCGCAGCAATTCGGGCAGGACACCAGCCAACTGCTCGGCAAGCTGCATGGCTCCGTCGCAGATCAGCTTTCTAAATGGGGGGGTGGATGCTCGTTCCACTCCATACAGCATCTCCGCCATACCCTCGAGTAGGGCGACTGCTCTTCGTTCCGGCTTCCGGAGTCCCAGATTGTCAGGGGAGGCTTCTTGCGGGAGTAACGCAGCGATAGCTTCGCTGTAGCGACTCCGGACTCGTAATATGTACGGACAGATGTATTCGTCCTCGGCTGTTCGCTCGGATTGGTGGGGGGATCTGCGCTGGGCCATCTGTTGGTGGTAAAGGTCGAACGTGAGAAATCAGGTCTTAAGGATGTTACATGGTGATACTACCTACCTATCCTTCCGTATTTAGGTTTTCAAATGAGTGATTTATACAACAAGGACTTTTCACCGTACTTTAGACGGGTACATAAACGAAACAAGCATTGTACATTTATTCATCAAACATTGGTATATATATAATTTTTTTTTTTTTTTTTTTAAATTTTTCTTCTAACCCCCGTGCATGTCCTAACCCTAGCAACGAACCCTTTCCGATGGATCTTCCGGTAATCGCGGGGAGGGCGCGGGCGGAGGTTGTACGGATTGCACTGATCTGTCGGTTCCACTGACGGTAGAGGATCTGGTTCTGGGGGCGCGGGCGTCTCGTCTGATTGCACCACCAGCGGCTCCTCCTCCTCGTCGGTACTCCACGCGTCCTCCTCATTTGGGGCTGAGGGAACGGACTGAAGGGGCCGTTTCGGGGTTACGCTCTCGTTTCCAGGCTCGGTGAATGAGTCATCAGGCACCCCGTTTACAAAGGCGGGTTTTAGCCTGTTGATGTGAACTACTTGTGGCCTTCTTTGTAGGGAGTCATGGATCTTGTAGGTCACGTCGGACAACTTCTGCGACACAGTCCAGGGTCCCGTCCAGGGACTCCAGAATTTCTTGCAGATTCCTTCGGGCGCTTGCATTGCTCTAAGGTAGACTCGGTCTCCAGTCTCGAAGCATCTGGGTGTCCTCCGCTTGTTTATTCGATCGTGCTGCTGCTTCCATCTTTTTTCTAATTGGCGGGCAGCGAGCCGTCGGGCCTTCTCTAGCAGGGCCAGGTGATGGTCGTTTGCCTGCGGTGAACCGGCGGTCCATTCAACCTGGTTCGGCAATCTCAGTTCCCTCCCGTAGGTGAGAAAGTTTGGGGAGTAACCAGTACTCTTGTGCGGGGTGGCCCTGTACGCGGCCAACACCAGCGGGACCGCCTTCTCCCATTCCCGTGTTTTTGTCACGATTTTCGCCATTATGTTCGCAAACGTTCTGTGGAATCTTTCACACACTCCGTTGCTCTGCGGATGATACGCCGTGGTCTGTACTTTTTTTATTCCCCAGACGTCGCACAGGGTACGTACCAGGGAGGAAGTAAAAGCGGTGCCTCGATCAGTGACGATTCGTTGCGGCACGCCGTGGACGGGAATAAAATGTCGTATAAGTTGTTTTACGACTGTATCGGCCGTTGTGTCAGGCACTACATACGCCTCCGCAAATTTGGTGAAGTGATCCACCACGGTCAGTAGGTATTTTACCCCGGTGTGCGTCGCTAACGGGCCCACAAAGTCCATACCGACTATCTCGCCGGGCTCTGATGGGATAAGGGGCTTCTGCAAGGGAACGGTGTGCCGGATCGGATCGTTCCGCTTCTGGCAAGGCTCGCATCTGCTGATAAATTCGCGTACGTCACGCTCCAGTCTTGGCCAAAACCCTAACTGCCTTACCATCTGCTCGGTCGTTTCGGCGCCGGGGTGGCCAGCCCATATCCTGCCATGGCAATTCGCGATCAGCCAGCTCCGCATGGTCGATGGTACTAGCGGCACAAAAGTTGTCCTGCCATCACGAACGATCCGAACCGTCCACAAACCTTCCTCCTGTCGGCAGTCGTTGACTCGTTGCTTCGTGAACTGTTTCACCCACTCGTCAAGTTCCTGGGCCACTACCATCAGTCGGCGTGGTATCTCCAGGGTTACCGCGGCTATGTCCATGTGGCTGAGCCCATCGGCGTGACCCATTTTTGTCCCCGGCCGGTATTGGGGTACAAAGTCATATTCACCGAGCTTCAATACCCATCTCCCTATCCGGGACGTCGGGTCGCGAAGCCTGAGTGCGGCGGTTAACGCCATGTGATCAGTCTCCAGCACGAACTGCTTCCCCAGGAGGTACTCCTGGAAGTGTCCCGTGGCCCATACCACCGCTAAAAGTTCCTTCTCGGTAGTTGAATACCTGGTCTCCGCGGGGTTCAACTTCCGACTGGCGTAGGCGAGGGGTCGCTGTTGTCCTTCAATTTCCTGAGATAGCACCGCACCCAGTGCCAGTTGCGAGGCATCGGTGGCCAGGACAAACGGCTTGGTCATATCCGGGTACGCCAATACGGGCTCAGTGAGCAGCGCCTGTTTGAGCGCGTTGAATGCTTCCTCTTAGGTGGTTGTCCACTCAAAGTCCACTCCCTTGCGCAGGAGGGCAGTCAGCGGGGCCGCTATCTCCGAACACCCCGGTACAAAACGTCTGTAAAATCCGGCGAGCCCAATAAATGACTGGATTTGCTTCACAGTCGATGGTCGGGGAAAGTCTCTCACGGCCTGCGTCTTCTCTGGCTCAGTGCTAATTCCCTGCGGAGATATGAGATGTCCAAGATATCTTGTTTCGGAGCGGACGAAATCGCATTTGTCCAGATTCGCTCTCAGTCTGACCTCCTTCAGCCGATTGAGCACCTTCTTCAGGCTGTCTAGGTGTTGCTCCATGGTCGGGGAAAATACAATGATGTCATCTAAGTACACGAGGCAGTGTCGATTTATTAGCCCATCCAGCGCGTCATTCATTGTTCTTTGAAATGTGGCTGGGGCGTTCTTTAGCCCAAACGCCATCCGTACGTACTGAAAATGACGTCCCATTACGGAAAAAGCTGTCTTTTCTATTGATTTTGGGTGGATGGGTATTTGATGATACCCGGCTACCAGGTCTATCTTGGTAAAGTATCGACACTGGCCCAGCATGGCCAGGGTGTCTGTCAGATTCGGCATGGGATACGCGTTGGCTTTGCTGATCTTATTCAGCCCTCTGAAATCGGTGCAAAATCTCCACTTCTGGGGTTCGCCCTCGGGAGTCTTCTTTTTGACCATGACGATAGGGGCACTCCACGGGCTCTCAGACGGCTCAATGATGCCGTCTTCCAGCATATTCAGCAATTGGTTCTCCACCTCCCCTCTCAGGGCGTGTGGGATTGGATATGGCCGCTGGTGAATGGGTTCGGCGTCTCCGGTCTCAATTTCGTGGGCCACTCCCAAGTTGCATCCCTGTTTGTCAGGCTGACTAAAGACATCCGGGTACTTCTCCAGTAGGTCGTGAAGTCGGCGGCGTTCCGGGTCAGGGAGGTGATCCGTCTTCTCTCCAAGGGCCGAGATGATGTCAGGTGGTACTCGTGGCCACACCTCAGAAGGTGTGAGCTCACGATCGTCTGTGTCTTCTTCCGTCCAAAATGGTGATGCACAGGGTGACGTATCGGTCTCAGTCGGTGGAGGTGGTTCCGCTGCGCCGACGTTGAGTGCGATTGCGACATGCTCGTTTCCGGTGATTATTGGTACTTTTTGCGGTTGTGTCAAGTCAGAGGGAGGGAAATCTAGGTGGGCTAACGTTGATTCAGTTTCTACTGACGTTACTACCTCGTTACTGTGAGGAGTTACGATGGCGTTACGGGGAGTTACTATAGCGTTATCAGGGGAAGTTACTTTGGCGTTACTGGTGGGAGTTACCATGACGTTATTTGGGAGCGTTTCTGTTTCGTTCGTTCGTTTGACGTCACCGTTACCGCGATCACTTTTCAAGATACAGAGTGCACTCTTCACCTCACTTTCTTGGTTTCCTGGCGTTACGTCGGGCGTTGCCATTTTTTCGTTGGGTGTTGCCGCTTCATTTCCGTAAGTCTCGGTGGCGATTCGGTTGACGATAATTGACTGGTTGGTGCCTTCCCGTTGCAGTGTGGCTTCGTGTCGATCAGTCCGTATTATGAGCGGTATTTTCTTCATCAAGTCTAAGCCAAAAAGGTCCAGCCCCGTTCCTTCTCGCTCAAATACTAGGAAGGTGTGTCTCACAGTTGCTCCCGGTACTTCCACTACCACTTCCTGCTCTCCACGAAAACGTAATGGGTAGCCATCTGCTCCCCAGGCTACTGCCATTGTTGTTCTCAGAGGTGTGCCGGGAATGGGTGTCGTTAGCACCGACACCGCCGCCCCCGTGTCCAGCACAAGGTCACGCATTACTCCGTTCAGTTTCGCAGGTATCTTCATCGGCTTTTGGAGTCTGTAATCAACGATGGGTAAGTGACCCATGGGAGATCGTAACTCGATCTCCGTTGATGGCGTTAATCGGCTGTTACCGAGGGGATGGGAGACTGGTGTTAATAATTTCTTTTTGTGGCAATCCGTTTCTAGATGCTCTCTTACCCCGCAATAATCACAAAAAATAGTTTTCTGTGGGTTATTGGGACAGTCTACCGGGAAGTGCGTTGCTGCTGCACAAAACATGCAGGAATATCGAGGGGTGGGGCGCGAGAATACTTTTGTCGTTACTGGAGTGTTACGACCGTTGCGACGCTGACATTTTGCTGCATAATGTCCCGTTACCCCACACTCATAACACCTTCCTTCGGTAGCCGTTACTGCGGCCAGTTCCCATTTCGCATCAGACTCATCATTCGTTACGATGGTCTCCTCGAGTTCCTCCGCTCTTTTTAACGCGTCTTCTATTGTGTCAGGAACGTTATTTATTAGGTGTGATCTTAGTTCCTTCGGTACTCCGCCTATAAAGGCTTTGAGCACTCGGCGCTTCACCCAATTTCGTTTCTGTTCACGTGTCAATTCCGTGCCCTCCTCATGCGCGGCCGATTGTGCTAGTCGGTGCACTCGTTCCGCAAACTGCCGAAGCGTTTCGCTAGTGTTCTTTTTCACCGACCACAACAGTGCTGCTGCCTTCGAGGGGTTTTCTCTTTCGAACCATGTGAGCATGGCTCGTTTCACATCGTCATATGGCGTTTCACTTTCACTCAACTGCGCATTATCAATAAGGAACTGTTTTGCCGTTCCCCTTACTTTCGCACGCAGGAGTCTCATTTTCTTCTGTTGTGTTAGCGTTCTCGCTACCTCCTCGAAGAAATGGAAGAACGCGGACACCGCTATCGCCCCTGGTTCGTCGGGATCCCATGATTCGATTTCTAAAAACACGATCGTCTGTGTCTTCTTCCGTCCAAAATGGTGATGCACAGGGTGACGTATCGGTCTCAGTCGGTGGAGGTGGTTCCGCTGCGCCGACGTTGAGTGCGATTGCGACATGCTCGTTTCCGGTGATTATTGGTACTTTTTGCGGTTGTGTCAAGTCAGAGGGAGGGAAATCTAGGTGGGCTAACGTTGATTCAGTTTCTACTGACGTTACTACCTCGTTACTGTGAGGAGTTACGATGGCGTTACGGGGAGTTACTATAGCGTTATCAGGGGAAGTTACTTTGGCGTTACTGGTGGGAGTTACCATGACGTTATTTGGGAGCGTTTCTGTTTCGTTCGTTCGTTTGACGTCACCGTTACCGCGATCACTTTTCAAGATACAGAGTGCACTCTTCACCTCACTTTCTTGGTTTCCTGGCGTTACGTCGGGCGTTGCCATTTTTTCGTTGGGTGTTGCCGCTTCATTTCCGTAAGTCTCGGTGGCGATTCGGTTGACGATAATTGACTGGTTGGTGCCTTCCCGTTGCAGTGTGGCTTCGTGTCGATCAGTCCGTATTATGAGCGGTATTTTCTTCATCAAGTCTAAGCCAAAAAGGTCCAGCCCCGTTCCTTCTCGCTCAAATACTAGGAAGGTGTGTCTCACAGTTGCTCCCGGTACTTCCACTACCACTTCCTGCTCTCCACGAAAACGTAATGGGTAGCCATCTGCTCCCCAGGCTACTGCCATTGTTGTTCTCAGAGGTGTGCCGGGAATGGGTGTCGTTAGCACCGACACCGCCGCCCCCGTGTCCAGCACCAGGTCACGCATTACTCCGTTCAGTTTCGCAGGTATCTTCATCGGCTTTTGGAGTCTGTAATCAACGATGGGTAAGTGACCCATGGGAGATCGTAACTCGATCTCCGTTGATGGCGTTAATCGGCTGTTACCGAGGGGATGGGAGACTGGTGTTAATAATTTCTTTTTGTGGCAATCCGTTTCTAGATGCTCTCTTACCCCGCAATAATCACAAAAAATAGTTTTCTGTGGGTTATTGGGACAGTCTACCGGGAAGTGCGTTGCTGCTGCACAAAACATGCAGGAATATCGAGGGGTGGGGCGCGAGAATACTTTTGTCGTTACTGGAGTGTTACGACCGTTGCGACGCTGACATTTTGCTGCATAATGTCCCGTTACCCCACACTCATAACACCTTCCTTCGGTAGCCGTTACTGCGGCCAGTTCCCATTTCGCATCAGACTCATCATTCGTTTCGATGGTCTCCTCGAGTTCCTCCGCTCTTTTTAACGCGTCTTCTATTGTGTCAGGAACGTTATTTATTAGGTGTGATCTTAGTTCCTTCGGTACTCCGCCTATAAAGGCTTTGAGCACTCGGCGCTTCACCCAATTTCGTTTCTGTTCACGTGTCAATTCCGTGCCCTCCTCATGCGCGGCCGATTGTGCTAGTCGGTGCACTCGTTCCGCAAACTGCCGAAGCGTTTCGCTAGTGTTCTTTTTCACCGACCACAACAGTGCTGCTGCCTTCGAGGGGTTTTCTCTTTCGAACCATGTGAGCATGGCTCGTTTCACATCGTCATATGGCGTTTCACTTTCACTCAACTGCGCATTATCAATAAGGAACTGTTTTGCCGTTCCCCTTACTTTCGCACGCAGGAGTCTCATTTTCTTCTGTTGTGTTAGCGTTCTCGCTACCTCCTCGAAGAAATGGAAGAACGCGGACACCGCTATCGCCCCTGGTTCGTCGGGATCCCATGATTCGATTTCTAAAAACATGGAACGCGGAACGTCCGGTTCCGTGCCCCTGTTTCAATCCCGTTCTACATGGGAGGTCGTTGAAGGATTTCAACAGTACCTCGAGTTGTCCCAACATTCCGAACACGCCCTCCTCACTCTCAGCCATAATGCTCGTTACGGGTTTCGGAATTCGTTACTTTTAATTTGGGTTGAAGACCCTTACTTTGTTCATGCACTCGGGGTTTCGTTACCCTACCTACTCTTAACGTGAGCTTATAGTTTCGCTCCGATTCCTCTCAATTTGTGGTTCTGCGTTACCGTTACTGTGGATTCGTGTGGGGCAAACCGCACGATAATCCCAGTTGCTGCCACCAATTTTGTAAGCCCCCTCGGTGAATTCAACCGTTTCTGGCTTTGAGGTAGCTGAAAGCCTTACGTTACGGAGGCACCAGAAGGGTCGTTTCGGGGGTCTTTCAAAATACACAGGAAAAATACCCCACTTAATTGAAGGAAATCGGGATAACGAAAAAGACGTTGCGTTACAAGTTAATTTCAAATCAAGTTTATTAAAATAAAATAGCATGAAAAGAAACGTTACTCAGTAATATATGGGGTTCACTGAAGGTGCTCAATATGTACAATTGCTGAGGGCCAAGTGACGTTACGTTAAGATTACTAAGTAAAAAGAAGAGTTGCTGAAGGCACGAAGACGTTACTCTACAGTTTCGCAAGGTTACGGCAAATAGGTGCTGAAGGCCTGGCGGGATCGTTACGAAAATATATATACAACAAACTATATACAACAGAGTATAAACGGTAAGTAAAAGTAATGACAGAATATTATGATGAAGATACGTTACTCGGTTTCGATAACAGTTACGACTTCGTTACCAATTGGGTAACTCGACAACACATACAAGAATAATATAAAGGAAAGATTTCGAATACTAAATACGGAAGGGTTACATACAAAAGTGGAAAATAAATTATATCTAACAATGGTTGACCTGTAATGCTCGATGGCGTCTCGTTGGCGTTCCTTGAGCGTCTCGACGGTATTACGATGGGGGGATTTTCGCAGAGGTCGCCCGTAGGTAAGACTTGCTATAGAAATGATATGAGTCTCTGTCTCAGGGATTTGGGAAACTATACGTTACTCTCGCAGTTTCGACAAACAACACCTTTCGCACTGTAACTAAGTAACTCGTTACTCCGATACTCAACGCTTGGCATAGAAGCCCACAACTTCACTCAACAATGGCAGAAAGACGACTGGCCAAGAGGAGGGATACGGGAGTCCTGAGGTAGAACTGATCCCCTCTCCTCGGGCATGCGCAGTCTTCACTTGTCCGGTGTTGGCACTAGAGGAGACGACCGACTTATAGGGAAGAGTCCCTCACAAGCCCGGTTCCGTGAGGCGGCGCTAGCGTCGACCGACGGGGGCTTACAATATATACACTTATTATACATATAAAGTTACTGGTACTGACCTCCTTTCAAAACGCACTGTCAACATCAATTCAGTAAACAAACAAAAACAAGAAACTAACATCATTCTTCAATGGCCAAATCTCCTCGCCTTTTTGTAGGTTCCTACTAATTTTTTTGCATTCCAACTTGAATTTCCCCACCAAATTGAAAAGTAATTTCGCAATTTAGATTATACCGTTGGAAGGCTGATTAAATTTCACAACTTTTATTTGGCAGTTTGCAGGATGTTTTTTGGAAACGTAGGAGATGACAAATTATTAGAGATTCTACTTTTTTTTTTAGAAACTGTTAACTTTTGAATGGCTCCTAACTGGTACTTTTCAAACACAAAAGTACACAAATATTACGTGGAATTTAACTCTGATTCCGAAAATGAAGTCAAAAGTTGAGGTAAATTGACGTAAAATGGATAAATTTAGGCTTCTATGACAAAAAGCTCGACGAAACCTTAAAAACGGCATATCTTCGGAGCGGATTGAGATAGAGAGGGGCGGTTGACGGCGTTCAACTACATTTTTAGTCTAGTTCCACCCTCTAGAGTACTGTAATCTACTTGAAAGAGACCTTATATACACACTGCCTACGTATATATTAGCAATACATACCTGGCAGAGGCTGGAAACCGTCTGGCCAACGAAGGCCAAAGGGAAGTCTCCTCTTCCACTTGAAAAGGACTTCAGTACACATCCGAACAAGTTGAGGAAGGCGCATCCCTCGATAACCGGTCTCAAGCCCTGGAATTCCGTTCAAATTAATCAACAGAATTTACGTTCGAGCAATCAACCTCACGATTGTCGAGTTGGTAAGTAAATGTAACGATGAGCCATGTGGGACAACTCAGTAAGGAAGGCTGGACGGAAAATTAAAACGTTGGGATACCAACGGTTGGAGAAAGACTCCGTTGGCCCCTCAGTGCCTCCAAAAATAATTGGAGCCGACAACCAATTACTGGTATTACCTTGAAAATGACAACCAAATCGGTCGAACGGTTCTGGCTCTGGGACGATTCAAAGTGACAAGGGAACGCGAAGGCACTGGTACGATTCGAAACCCTCTACTGTTTGACCTCCAAAAAATATAATTGAAATTGGTCGAGTAGAAACTGAGACAGCGATGCTAATTACCAGAATTATATGAAGCCATGTCAAACTACATTTAAACGCTAAGCACGTTATGAAAATTATGCTCCTTACCAACGATATTTATTACTGAGTATATATCACTCACTGTGTATGCAAGAAAACCGAAAAAAGGAAGAAAACCTGTGTATTATGAGATTTGTCGAGGATTTTGAGACTGTGGGGAGCATGAGCCAGTGGTACTATTGCCATTAACCAGCACCACACGTAGGTATGCTCATACTGCCAATTTACTTCTCCCACCAAAACCTTTATTACGACCTACCTATAGGATAATAATCGTGATTTACTCAAAACAATTAAGTAACATCCAAATTTTGGAACTTGTCATCTAACTACCTAGGCACCTTGTTTATGATTTATGGAGCAACCTCTACAACCTAAAAAGCCAAAAGAGAAACACCTCAATTACCTACGTTGTAATTTACAACGTAGGTAATTGAGGTGTTTCTCGAGACTCACATAATTCTCGACGAGCCAAGCACCCGGTACGGCGAAAAATATACAGGTCAGGCTCCAGACGGTGGCAGTCCATTCGATCCAGACACCGCTCACTTGGTAGTAATCGACGAGAACGTCTTGTACGATGGACATCTGAATCCACTGTATCCCGGAGACCGCCGCCAGAACGACGAATAGAAAAAGGATGAGCCATCTTCGCTTGAAGATCTTCGTATCTGGAAATTTGAAAATGACCATCTAATTTTGCGAAGAGGCCACAATCGATCAAAGGTTTCAGTTTATAAGGCTAGGGATGGCCGATGCTGTTCGAAGTATCATTAGAGCAGGTACCTATCGAAGAGAAAGTATCGATACCTCGATAGTATCGACGCAAAAGTATTGATACTACTCAGTATCGGAAATGGGTATCGATGAATTCTGCTTGAAAAACACAGCAGGATTACGTTTTTATTTGAAATTCAAGGCTGGAGGAGGAGGTTACTACGAGTAGGTAATTATTATTATTTCATGTGAATGAACACAGGCACAATATCAAGTACCTACCTACTATGCATTTCAATTTCTTTTTGAAACTCTTTATTTCCTCAGATAGGTAAGGAGGTACCTTCATGGTTCAGAGGGTGACAGTGGACCCTCGAGAGACCAGCTATATTATCACCAGCTAAGAAGGGATTTCGATTAGGCTTCCGCCAAACGATCCCATCTTCACCGGAACAACAAATGACTCGAGAACTGCCACTGCCACACTCCTCCCCACACGACATACTTCTGGGAAGCAGAAGTATAAGAAGGAAAAGGGGGGCTGAAAAGTAGTATGAAGTTCTGGTTCAGGAAAGGATATCTGAGCAACTTCAAGGTGAGTAACTTCCATCATAACAGTACTACCTCAATAATTTACTGGTGGAAGCTCCTACATACGTGTACTGGTGGAGAAAAAATGTTGTCAGACATTGTTGTCCAGTGAATTGTGCTCATCTGGCAACCTCTAGGTGATCAACCTCCATCGTTAGGGTGGAACAGCTATTGGGACACGGCATTGGTCCCCTTCAAATGAGCTCAATGTGTTTTAATTATACTGAGCTCTAAAGGGGGAATGGGATTGGGGAAGCCAATAGATGTATGTATTATAAAAGGGACAGGATGTTTGTAAAGGTGGTATAGGTGTGAGGAGAGTGACGGTGGACACTCGAGAGTCCCCCCTCCTAGGCCAGCGAGATTATCACCGGTTAAGAAGGGATAAATTCGTCAAAAAAGTCTCAAACCCAAATGAGCATCCAGTTTCTGGTTTTTTCCCCACAAAAATTTAGCATGAAAATAAAAAGATGCCAACAGCACACGGTGTTCCCAGACGGACACCCATGCCCGGCGTTGCTTCGGTGATCGGACAAGAATTTTCATTTGACCAGTTGGGCTATCCCTGGTCAGGAGCTGGGCGCTCTTTTCGTACCCAGATGGGCGGGGCTTTTTTCATTTTTTCGACGGTACCTAATCAAATTAGTGGAAAGGTCGCTAGCTAACGAGGAGTCGATCCCTTGTGTTGCATAGGTGTCTAATCGCACGAATTTGGTCTCAGTCAATAGGTAAATATGATCAATGAATGAAATATGTGTTTTGAAGTTGTTGGCAGTGATCTTATGTATTAGGATAGGCAAGTTCAACTACACCTTTGGACACATGCTGTTTGAATTATCCAAAATATATTGAGGTTTCGAAGAAAAGGGGTGACATCACACAAGGGATGTCTACAAACTAGTGTAGGTACCTCTAACTTGAGTGAGCTCAACTGGGCAAATGAAAATCCTCGTCCGATCACCGAAGCAACGCCGGGCATGGGTGACCGCCTGGGAACACCACGTGCTGTTGGCATCTTGAGGACGAGGTGGATGCTTTGATCAGTTGGTTGGAAGTGGCTTTATTTTTCTTTAGTCGATACATGGTATCGATACAATCGATATGTGGCGATACAGCATATCGAACAAAAACAGTCGTCGACGGGTAAGATAGCTAGGTAGGTATGTACTGAAATGTACGCAGCAAACCTGATTCGAAGAGTTTCGTTGAGCTGTTGAAATCTGTCGTGGCGACAACTCTTTGATGATCTGCAGACCCTTTGACATCATTCGAGGCCATAGCTGTCGACGGTGGTACAGAAGCTCCCCAGTTCCAATTCACGTCTCCGCCATATGCAATCAGGAATTCATGTGAATCTACAACATAAAAATCATTAAGTTAAAAACGAGTTGTGTAGCCGCTAGATGTGCATAGAAATGTACCTACTCCCTAGCGCATTTGAACCCCCTACAGCGCTGAACAACCAATTTAAGGCATTGGAATCGGCGTTCTACAACTGGACCGAATGTGAATTCTACCAAGTCCAGCTCGTTTGGATTCTTCGTTCACTGATTTACACACAAGAAATGGTGAGGCCAGGCAAACATCTAACCAACTTACGTCTGGTTGTTGGTCCCCCACTGGCAGGTTGGTCTCTGATGATTCCCAGCTAATAACATAGAACTTTGAGCAATCATCCTCGTTAGACCAATTTCGATGAAATTTCCTAGGCCTTCTAATTCCTAGAGATCTAATCGAGACGTAAACAATTATTGTGGCTACAGTGGCGCAACTATGATTGTGGGGGCCCGCGTGCGAGTCTGATTTGGGGCCATCCCAGGATTTTACATACCTACTGTAGGTATGTAATATCACCTATGTGTGTAACACACATAAGTGATATTACGCAATGGGTACTTATGTTGTTCTGCAATTATGGTACGTAATTCTTAGTGGGTCGACCGACTAGTTACAACGTCATAAAAACATGTTTAAAAATTTATTTAAAAAAAAAATGTACAGGTGCCGCCAAAAATGATACTGGGAATTCCGAGGGTTCAACGAGTTCCAACTCCAAATTTTAGCTCATAAGACCCAAATTTATCGAGGAACAATCAGAAGGACGCAAGTGCTGATCAAGTTGAACCAGGAGATTCGCTGACGAACGTCCATTAAATATCTATAATACGTTATACATATAGACGTACCTAGGTAAAATGCATAATTCTTACAAGTGCTTTCACGATCTGATCAAGGCGGTAATAGTAATATTTATCCATGTTACTTCGTAACATTGACTTGTTCATACCTAGTTTATTTCGAACAATTAATTATCCACAAGGATGGAATGTAATGAACAAAACACAAAACAAAATATGCAAGGAACAACTCGGTCGTAATAATTATAATAACAACCATTAACTTTCAAGAGGGCGGGAAAGAGTGAATCCGATAGGTAGGCACATCTTACGCTTGGTGTTGAATAATCAGTAATGTTCTCGAGGAGCCATAATGTTTTACCCGAGCAAAAAATATGTGCCGACATATTTGTTCAAGAGCGAAGGGTACTAACATTGTATTGATGCATTTTTTTATTAAATTTACGCCACTGGCACTCTTGAGTGTAAGTACATAATATATTTGCAATTGGGGTAACGGCAGATCACGTGCGCATGCGCAAAATTTTTGGCTTAGCGTTGTGATGTGTTTTCTTCGCGGGCAGGTAGGAAGAAAGAAACAATGTGAGGAACCTAAACTGCCCACCCATTTGGCAGATATTCTTTAGTTTCTTTGGTTCTTGCATCAGTACGAAGCATTCCTTTCCTGCCTTCGTTAGTGATGAAGAAAACTTCTTTCTAAAAATTATTTTGAAGAAAAAAATAATAATTACAATTAAAATAGCAGTGTGCTGTGGTTTGATGAGATGAGACGGGATGGTGAGGTTAGGACATGCCCAGTGGATATACCAGTCTGGGTTCTTTTCGGGAGGTGCCCAGTGGATATACCAGTCTGGGATCTTTTAGGATGTGCCTAGTGGATATACCATTCTAGGTTCTTTTGGGACATGCCTAGTGGATATACCAGTCTGGGATCTTTTAGGATGTGCCTAGTGGATATACCATTCTAGGTTCTTTTGGGACATGCCTAGTGGATATACCAGTCTGGGATCTTTTCGGGAGGTGCCCAGTGGATATACCAGTCTGGGATCTTTTCGGGAGGTGCCCAGTGGATATACCAGTCTGGAATCTTTTAGGATGTACCTAGTGGATATACCATTCTAGGTTCTTTTGGGACATGCCTAGTGGATATACCAGTCTGGGATCTTTTCGGGAGGCGCCCAGTGGATATACCAGTCTGGGATCTTTTAGGATGTGCCTAGTGGATATACCATTCTAGGTTCTTTTGGGACATGCCTAGTGGATATACCAGTCTGGGATCTTTTCGGGAGGTGCCCCAGTGGATATACCAGGCTGGGGATCTTGGTGCCCCAGTGGATATACCAGTCTGAGGATCTTTTAGGTGAGGAGTGAGGCACGGAGAGAGAGAGAGAGAGAGAGAGAGAGAGAGAGAGAGAGAGATAAGACAGCGTCTTAAGGAGAGCGTAGAATGCCTTGGAAGGCGCAGGAGGCGAACTCCGTTCGATGAACTGTGTTCCAACTCGAGTTCATGAACTCGAGTTCGGCTGGAACGAACCAATTGTGATCAGCGAGATCGGGGCAAGGGTTTAGGCGATTGATCCTCCAGACCTCTTTAATCGTACTCCTGGCCGTCCCTAACAACAGCGTCCGACTTCGTGCTGCTACGGTCGACGAGCCCGTTGAGTATATTTTTTATTCTACCATGGGTTGAGCCCATGCTGCAGATCACTTTCGATAAGGTGGGCGCTTCGTGCTTCGGAAAAAAGCTTTAACGGCGGTTTCAGCCGTACTCAAACGATTTTAGCGAATGGGAAATTTCATCGGTTTCCTTCAATTTTCTTAAGTAAAAGATCTCGTTGAGCGCTTTCCGAAAAGGTGCTATATGAGGGGTATCAGATGATCAACAGTACAATTTTTACAAGAAAATTTGTATTAAGGGCTAAAATTATTGTTAATTCACCTGGCGTTGTGTGCGATGGTTATTCACGACAGAACCTGGGGCTACCCCGATGATAAAAATTCTCTTTTTCTAAAAAAAAGTCAAATTTGATTTTTTAATAGGTGGCTGCCCCCATGGTGTTTCTTCTGTCCCAATCTTGGCCATCTCAAGATCGGAGTGGCTGGGGTGATGCTTTGTGAAGCAGAGTTGAAGATTCCACGACGCGCTCCAGGGTAGCGATGAGATTCATCGTCAGACTAATCGCTATGACAAATATGTCAAACTTACATTATCAAGTGCGCAATGCCGCATTTTCAATGTAGGTAGGTACTTTGGTTAACTTTCGAAATCGGTTTCCAACTCTTCAACAGCCCGAGCAGCGCCACTTAGTGTCTGTAGGTACGAAACCCAACACAAGACTATCATGAGTGTGTTCTATACCAGTTTTGTCGGAAACGAGACTAATGCAGTTTTTTCCCAACACAAGCTTCCCATACATAATAGTGCACAGCCCAAAGTTGTTCTTGCAAATTAATCGTTAACAAAAACAAGGTTGGCCGACTTCATTAGGTACCTACCTAAATAGCGACAGAAGTTAACAACGGTTAAGAGATAAAAATTGATGGAAAAAAATTCAATTCGCTGTAAAGTCCTCGTATGGTTCAACGCAGGTAACGGAAGCGGACCTGTCACTCGAGTCTAATCAATGGTAATGACGTTCAGCTTCAAAACGAAAACGGGGGGGAAAAATAGAAGTCCTAATAACAATAGTTGAATTCTACCTGACATGGTAACAATCACAACTAGACAGGTAAAATACCTTCTCACCCACACAATGTCACCAATTTCGAAGTCATTTTCAAAAAAACTCCATCCTGCCTTCCCAGTGATACAACGAAGTGATTGTCAAGGCTCTTTTTCGGCCTGTCCCAGCGTAATATTATCTGATATTTTTTATCCCGTCAAAAGTGATGTTCAGCGAGGAGCTGTTATGGAGTCCGCATGACAACTGACAATGTGAAACAACTTATTATAGTGATACTCGAAAGGAAGCGCTTGAAGATAAATATCGCACGACTATGATCCCTTTGTGAAAACCACTGATAGTGCCAATTAGATAGATTAGTGATATTACTGAGATTATCAGTTTCTCAGATAAACCCCTACAGCTTGATTTTTTATAGATGAGAAATACCCTACTGTTTCAATTTTTTGGGGAGGACAATGTGAAGCGGGGAAGAAGCCCACGGAGAAAGTCAAACTAAGTAGGACCTTGCTATAAAGGCACACCTATATGATGTCACCATAATTCTAGTTCATGTTAACAAAGGGCCACCTGTTGTGAACCAGGGGCCCTCAGACCCTTACCTCATTGGCCAAAATAGCGGCCCTTCTCATTGGTCAATTCCATGTACCTTCATGTATATATACCGGCCCTTGTAACCTTTTTGGAATAAACGTGAGATCTACCATACCAGGCGTTCCTTCAATTACCTCACTATATTGGTAATTAGCTGTTCAAAATGCCGTAAAACTTGATCATGTTTGTAACTAACAAAAAAAAAAACCTTGTGAAAGTCATCATAAACTGTTGAATAGATCCGGCAGATTGCGTGTGGCGGAGATTTCACGTTTGCCTGTTCGCAGACGAAAGTTATATTCAGTGAAATTCCATGGGACTACCATCTAGGGCCTACCTTAGCCTAACCTAATTTCAGCTAATTACAACCATTCTTTCGTGTTAGTACCTGCCTATCTAGATGTGTTTATGCGCCTGATAAGGGATTTCACGTTCTTAGTTTCCTACTTTTCATTTCAAATTAAACTTACGTTTGCCTCCTCTACTGCCCCAGTGTTTGTAATAGTGTCTAGTCTATCATATGTTTCTGACAGGTCATAATTACCTACGTGCTTCAGAACTGCCTTTAAATACGGTAGTATGCAAATCGCTACACCTCAAAATCGTTTACATCACAGAGCGCTGTGTAGCCCATCATTCACCCGGATTCGTTCCGTAGTTTTCAGAGTTTCACTGCCACAAGGCGCGTGCAGAATCAGATATTTGGAAGCACTGACTGTTACTTTTTCAATCCCTAATCCAGTAGCTCCAGTGGCAGATCCAGGGTTTGGAAAAGGGAGGGAGGAGGGTCTAACCAGGAAATTTTTTGAAAAATCCTAGCAGAAAACGGTGTTTTTAATGTATGTTTTGGTCTTTTAAATTTATATAAAAAAGTGCATCA
This sequence comes from Leptopterna dolabrata, assembly GCA_954871275.1. Classification (NCBI taxonomy): domain Eukaryota; kingdom Metazoa; phylum Arthropoda; class Insecta; order Hemiptera; family Miridae; genus Leptopterna; species Leptopterna dolabrata. The sequence continues at coordinate 17,956,844 of OX940985.1, forward strand.
TTTTAAATAAAATCTTTAAAATTCCTCGCTCTACAGTTAATGTTTTATGAAATAGATCTATATTACAACATGGCCAAGATATATTTAATATAGTCCGCGATTTACAGACGGGCCAACTGGGCCCAGAGCGCCAGTTTTGGAGGAGCAGGAGAATTTGAGGTGCGAAAAAAATAAGGACAAAAAAGTTTGAGGGACGGGAAAAATGAGGTTTTTAACGTAAGGTAATGATCTGATTTGAAAAATACATAGTATATAAAATCCTACAATTTAGAGCACATAAATAGGTACGTGTACAACCGAGTATGCCGTAGAGAAACACTCTGACTGACTGACCTCATTTGTAAGGTGAAGGGGGCATGATGGCCTGGGTAGGCCAGGCTATTTATTTAGAAACAAAAAAATATATATAAACCAACAATTTGTATACTAATTTATTTTATGTTTTAGTTTCATTCTTTATTGTCCTACAATCCGCCTACTCAAGCCTCCACTCATCGATGAGACAGCACTCCAATGAACTTCTCGTGGATCTAAGTAACAACGGCCCTCCCCCCCGGAACCAACGTCGCTTCCTGTGATGAACTTTTGTTCATTAAATTTGTTGTTAGCATGATTGTTTGCTGTTAATCAATTTATACATTTATACCTGTTAAATTACTGTTCCACAATGTTATTGTACGACGTACAACAAAGTACCACAGTAAGTAATCACAGGATTGGTACCTACAATCATGCTCCATGTTAATTAGGTTATCCACTTACCTACTATATTTCAATTTTCTGCACAACTGTAGTGTTGGAAACCAACAATAAAGTTTTCGTAATTTGAAAAAAAAAATCTTTATTATTACCAGTTCTTTATTGTGATGTGTGCCTACAAAACCTGTTATATTTTTCAAAATGAATTATGCTCAAATAAATAACTTCTAAGTCTTTCATTTTGAAAACCTTTGCAAAAAACCAGTTCGTTTGGCAAATTTTTTTAAACGTTTTCCTTTTCTTTTGTAAAAAATTAAATTTTGACTATAGACTATGTAATGCCATGTACATAGGCAAAGCAAAATGTAAGTTTATACTAACGTGCAATGCGCTGAGGCCTAAAACCAAAGACCTACTTTTAGAAATATATTTAAAACTCGTTTAACAATTAGTTATTATACAGTATACTATAACTCATGTTTTATTAACAGTAGTTACAACAGCCGTGTCTAACTGCAAGAACCACTTATCAAATAAGAAGAAAACCTAGTATTTAGCTGCGTAATGGTGCTGCAAAACTGATGATAAAAATGAGCTTGAATTTGAAAAAATTTATAATATTTGGGGGAACTGAAAAAGGATGGGTGGGGGCTACAGATTATCTGCACAGGGCGCTAGCCCTACCTGACATCGGGGCCTGTCAGAATAAAGTTTTCGTGTTTCAAGGAAAGCTCATTTTATCCCGCGCATATTTCGGGCCAATGGGGGGGGGGGGGGGGCTTAATCCCTTTTTGGATTCGCCACTGAGTCGCTCCATTAGCCGCTATGCTACCGTAGTGGTGTAGTAGTGTGGCGTCTATTGTAAGTAGTGAACGAGTATTTGTTCGAGTAGGGATTATAAATAGGTACCTACAAACTTATAGCCACAAATTTGAGCTCTTTTAGTTGGTTTATCGAGGACGTGCGTATGTATGCATACCAATCTATGGCCACTCATTCCAATGTATGTCTCTAAGGTATGTTTGAAGGTAGGGCTCCCTTTGACAGGGAATAATTAAAATACTGTTGTACGTGCAGTTAGTATCTAACTGGCCTACCTGAAGGAGGACAATGGTATGAAGACACGTTTTCTCGCCATCTAATACGTGGTTGAGGAACTCGTGTTTCCCACTTTTAAATGAGGATAGCTATAATAGGATCTAACAACGACAAAAAACTCAACCTAAAATGAATAATAACAACTAAGTAACACACTTCCCGGGTTCCCAATCAGAATCCGTAATCGTAATTCGTAAGGCGGTAGCTAATAAGCACCAACTTATTCATTGGAACACTTCAACAGCAACAGACATTTTTTAAGGAAAAATGAACATCAAACAACTCAATCAGCACGGCTATAACAGCGAATTTTCAAATAAATATTCTATCGTGTAAAAAGATTATATATAGCAAAAAACCACTTTTCGTATAATTTTATCATTTTTTTCGTGATTTTAGCCCTTTTTACCGATTCATGTCCCTTATAAAGTCAAATTAGATCCACTCTTTTTTGATAAAAACATTTTTATAATCGAAATAGTCCCTCCGTCGTGAATCACCATCCCATACAACGTCAGGTGAATTAATATTAATTTTAGCCCTTACTACCAACTTTTGACTCCCCCCCCCCCCCCCCCCCCCATCCAAATTTGACACCTATTCCGTATGAAAAACAACTGAAATGGTATTTTTCTCTCTCTACTCACCCTTCCACGACATTTATAGTGATTTTGTATCAACTGTTCGCGATTTTCGGCGTTTTCACCTATTTCGACCCCTAAAAACAAATTTGAGCCCCTTAGAATTTTTGAAAATTGCTCATCTTCTAACTCATCCTTTTGTTAGACAACACGAACATTTTGGCAAAATTTATAATTTTTATCATTAGGTAACCCATGTCAGCTATTTCAGGCGTGATATATATTATATATTCCGTTTAAAATCTAGGGATGAATTCAGGAAGCTCTGAAACGGATTTGCCTAAAAAAAAGTCAACAATGCATGTTCTGAAAATTTTGGACCCATTGCAACAGCTTCATTTTCTTCGAAAATTCGCTAAATGTATGTACTTATGTCTCAAATTAATAATAAATAAATAACTCATCGAGAATTCTCTATTGTCATCTTCAAATCTGCCATATTTTAATGACTGAGTAAAAAAAAGTATAATGATGTATGTGATGCAGCCCATTTTGTTTGAGGATTGCATGTCCCTACTTGTTACATAAACTGAGCCAAACGATAAATATGAAGAGATATCCCAGGAAGTGGCAAATAATAATGTGAACATAATAATTTCAACACCAGACCTCAATAGCCAGGTACATACCTTAGTAGGTAGGAAGGTACACTATATTTTTGGGTATTAGACATTTTTCGTCGGCTCCAGTCAGAAACTGTACATAGGGGAGTAAAAACCAACGAAAATATTCTACTTTCTCAAGCTAGGTTTACACAGAAACCAGCATCACGAACGAGCATTCGCGAACGTTCGAAAACGAAAATTTGCGGGTTTATTAACATTAACGAACGCAAGAAAAGCCCGTGTTTACACAGCAACGAGCTCACCCGAACAAACAGTAGGTCTCAAGCATTCGGCGAGGTTCCAGGAGTCCGTCATGGGACCAGTATTATCAAAACTCGGAGTTCGTGCATTACCGCTTATGAAAATAATAATGAAAATTGAAGAAAATCGAACTTGTTATCAGGTCACAACAAGTCCTCCTTCTCTTCATACAACCCGGTGTAGGCATTTTTCATTGTCCCACTCCATTGTCCACGACGACGATTCAATAACAATACAACACAAATAAACTACAACAAAAACTAACAACTTTAACAACAATAATAACTGAAATGGCGAAGAGTGAAAAGATTCGGTGAAGGATTCGGCGGCGAATGTGAAGGCCTGTTCACATAGCACGGCGAACACTGATGTTCGTGCGAATCCCTTTGATGTTACCGACTGCAGACGGAACACGCCCGAGAGCGAACGAACAGGGTTCCCGAACTTTTTTCGCGAATGTCGAACGCTCACATTAAACGAGCATTCGTTTCCGAATACTCGAAAACATGGTTCGCGAACTATGCGAAAACTGTGTAAACCCGGCTTTAGGCGTAGGTTAGAGCTCGTGAAAATAACTATTCTGGTATATGTATACAGCAGTTTCCAACTCACGTCATCGGTATTTTTCTGCCAGTGTACCTCACAATCGTAAGCAAGCCTGTTCGTAATAAAGTCTGTGAAACTTGAATGACGAGATTCCACAACATAAATTGCTCGGGCTTACGATCATTATATTACTAATCCAACACCATATCAGTCGTAATCGAAGAATTCCCGTTTTACCAGCAAGGGAATAGATTTGCGGACCGACATCGAACCCAATAAATGTTATGAAAGCTCTAAAACGTAGAACACCGAGTTCAAGTTTTGAATTTAGAGTTCAAAAAACAAAATCTTTTCCTCTCAAAAGTGAAAACAAAGCTTCAGCTACCTAGGTAGACGCAATTTCTATCACTAGGTAGGTACTCACAGAACCAGAATTTTTCCTCAACTGTTCGGAACAAGGCAGGTAAGTATCAACCATGCTTGTCACAAGAAGTGACAGGGAACGTTCGGTTCCCGAAAAATGATCTTTCGACGTCTCACAGAGTATTTTCGAATGATCTCGAAAAGATTTTCCTCCTTTTAATCATTTCCTTAATGATTCCTGTGTGCAATTCGACGCGTTGAGTCAATGAATTATATTGAGGGCTCTTTACACGCACAAAGAAGATTAAAGGATGCGATAACTGGTGAAGGCAGTGCCATGATAACTGTGCACGCTGATAAGATGCAACTATGCGGGAAGTAGAAACTTGATGAGGCAAATTTGGTACAACGAAGATAACCTAAGCTCCAACATCAGCCCATAAGTTTACTACCTACACTCCTACTCCTGCCGTTCAGATTTTCGAGTGAAAAACTAAGCTATAGGTACATAACTATACTTAGTCGAAAACTTTTTGACTCTACTTTTGACTTCAGCCGTTCGGAGAAGTTTCATGTACCTACATAATTACTACCCTCATATATATGTAATAGGTAGATACGGATGTATGAAAAGAATCAATTCTTGAAATAGGTGGTACAGGTGGCTGAAATAGGTATGTGGTTTTTAGGTGTGCCAATTCCAAAATTTCGATATCTCAGAATCGGTAGGTACCTACCAAAACAAGGAAGAATGAGTTCAAACTGTCACAATATTCGAAACAACAACGTTGCAGAAACATAGACGCATTTAGACCTCGGCACAGACACTCATATCGCAATACACTCATGTCTAGCAAAAGCTGTATTGGCAAGTCACATCAGATTCAACTAGATATAAGACACCAACCAGATGAACTTCACGCATATTTTATGTCCATGAATTTCCATGAAATCACATTAAAAATGTCTGCCAATTCGAGTAGGCAGTATAGCTTCCTCACTTGAACCACATGAATGTGCAGAATAGCTGGGTAGGTTCATTTTGATACGGGACCATCTGCGACCCAACCCACATGGACCCTCAAAATTTCAGCTCTCTACGACTACTTTTCGCGTAGTTAGAAGAGCTACAAGGAAATGGTTAACATTTCATGTTCGCGCATGCGCAGACGAAAGTTACAGTACGATTCCAATGAAATTCATATAGAACTATCAAAGTATTATTCCTGATCGACCCTCCAAGTTTGAACTCGTTTCAACGATATTTAAGGTAGTTATGGGCGTTTCAAGTATTTCAAGTTTGCGCATGCGCAGATGAAAGTTACAGTACTTTCTCAAAGATTTTGGTACTGGACCATCCGTGACCCAACCCGCGCCTACCCTTCAAATTTCAGCCCATTTCGATCATTATTTCGGGTAGTTATGGGAGTTACAAGGAACAGACCACTGGCACACCGACAGACCCGGAACCAAAAATGTTCGTTGAAGTCTCAAACATAAAATGGAAGTGGAAATTTTCATTTTGGAGGACATAAATTGTTTTCGACTCTTGCATGAATACAAAGCTTCCCTACCTTTGGTAGTGTTTGGTAGTGAAGAAGCAAAATGTTGACAAGTTCCATCTCAACCCCTTACAATTTGACCCCGAGAATTAGATTGTTACACATCGTTAGCACTTTCACGAAAACTTTCCATGTACCCAGCATGTAGGTATCTACCAACTTCTCATATTTTTCTCGTGTACCTACGTCTATTTTTCCTGAATCCGAACGGGCTCGACGGAGCCCCCCTCCGTTCACACACCTGGACACACAGGTGCATAGGTAATTTACCTATTACAGTCGCTTGCTCAACCGTGTCATTACGTAATATTACGTAGGTATGCCGTTCATTTTGATCTGGTTTTCTTTCGTATGTTTTCGTGCGCGGGTGTCCTGATACTGCTACTCATGGCTCCGCGGAAACGTACAACTGTGACTGACTGAGAAGGCGAACATTTGGGAAATGTTGGAAAAAGAACCAGCTACAGTGGAATTTCCGGTAGACTGCGGCCAGTTCAGAAGCAGTTAAAATGTTCAACATTTCCATCCAGTGAGCTAAACGGAATTGCAAGGACAGTTCTGAGATAATGCTGCTAGGTACGTCGAATGCGTGATGATGCGTTTGAACAAAAATTAAATCACTGTGTCCAAAAAACAACAGATTTCTTCTCAAAACCTTAAATTTAATAAATAACTACCGGCGTAGGGGCCAAAAAGTGCCATAGTTGATCAATGAAGAGTTTTTTTTACATGGTCGGATTTTTTTTCTTGTCTTTAAAAAAAAACTCTACAATCCGAACGATCTCGGAATCAGAACGGCCTATTTCCCCTATCTGTTCGGATTTGAGAGTTTCGACTGTAATGTTGCATTCTCATCTACTCTTATAGGTATAATTTTATGTCGATTTTTTTATATTTTTACCTAGGTAATTTAACTAGATATGCCATGTATAATTCTCCTATCTATTTTATATATTCCTTAAATGTTTAGGTACCTACCTATTTTGCGTATTTTCTTAGTACCTACACTTTATGTACACTTTTTTTAGCGAATTTTTTCGAATTGTTCTCGGTCCAAAATTTTTAAAACTCGAATTTCCGAAAGATTTTTATACCAAAATCCGTTTCAGACCATCCTGAATTCACTGCCGAAAGACACCAAAAATTATATATATATATATATATATATATATATATATATATATATATATATATATATATATATATATATATATATATATATATATGTATGTGTCATTCCAGACGATAACTCTCGAAAGAATTGAGATAAAAAGTTCAAATTTGCACGAAAAATCTGTCTTGGCAATCGACAGGCTAAGTTCGAAGATGGGCAGAATCGGGTCACCCTAAGGGGGAGTTTTGGGGAGTTTTAGGGGGGGAAAATTACCCATAAATTCCCAAAATGAAAAAGTCTGACAAGTGACACCTCATTTTAAAGTTTTTTGTACGCTGAACACGATGGTGAAATCATAATTGCGATATCTCATTCCATTCTCAAACTGGAGCACCTTGAAGATGAAGGAACGTGGTTATTTCTTGAGATGTTCTACCTGGTTCGTCTGCTCTAATCTGATAACGGAATGGGATATCGCAATTCTGACTTCACCATCGTGTTCAGCGTTGGAAAATCTACAAACCGAGGTGTTACTCGGCAAAAAATGGAACAAAAAATTTGTTACGTATCCAATACCTACTCTTCTGGTATTCAAAACATTTTTGATTTCCCCCTCCCCCTCCTTCCTCCCCAAATTTTACTTTGCGAAAAAACTAAATACATGGAAATTTGTAACAATAATTCAGTTACGAAGAAAATAATTATTCACGCGTGTAAGGACAACACAAACTGTTCATGTCAACACATAGATATGGTAACTAATCAGAAATATTTGGGTATTATAATCGATAATAATCTAAGGTGGGATATTCACATCGAGTCACTGGCGAATGAGCTAAAAAAGTTCAATTATATTTTTTATAGATCCCGATCATTGTTACCTGTTGACAAATTAAAATTAATTTATGATACGATGTTTCAATCAGTTCTGCAATATGGGATGCATGTATGGGGTTCGGCGTTAAATGCATCTATTATGAAGCTAGTAAATGTACAGAAATCTGTATTAAAAGTGCGCTTCCACCTTCCCCGCAGGTTCCCATCACACAGCCTGTATACCCACACGAAAACCTTTACAATAAGGCAACTGTTTTGTAAAAACATATTACTATTTTACCATAGACATCCCAGCATGATAAAACCTACCTCATCTCATGAATACTGTACACGATATACATTAGAGGGGAACGTCCACAACCCCCGCCCACGGATACAACTGACTACTCGCAGCCCTTATTACACTTTGTCCATTTTATATAGATATCTAGACCATGATTTAAAGAACCCCACTAAGTATTCAAGAAATACTTATAAGCAGAAAATTTTACCGTTTCTAATAGATAAAGGACCTATTAATGTAGAAAACTTTTTAATAAGTCAGTATATACAGAAGTAAATACTGCTAAATGTAATATGAGAGAACGTATAAATAAGTAGTACGAAATTATAATTTAATTTTTCATGTAATATACTCGAAAGTTTGTTTTATTTTGTTTTATCAACTCCCCACAGCAACACAGGCCGTAGGTCTAGCGCTGTGGTGTAATTGACATAATTATTGAATTGTTATTTCTTTCATTTTGAGTTGTCTTCTGTCAATAAATTTCTTTCTCTCTCTCTCTCTCTCTACTCCTGTTTTAATTTTGTATGGTATCAAGTTGGGAAAACATTGGCCGAAAATTAATTTTCAGAAAATTTTAGGCGGAGGAGGAAGATGCCGAAAACTTCGAAAATTCGCTCTTATAGCCATGTTTTTAAAGTATTTTAACCACCTATTATAAACCAGTTAAACTATTTTGCTTCCTCACTACCGAAGGTAGGGAAGCCTTGGATTCGTGATTGAGTTCGAAAAAGTTTATGTCTTCCAGAATTAAAATTTCCACTTCCATTTTGCGTTTCAGACATCGAGGAACATTTTTGGTTCCGTGTCTGTCTATGGTAATTCCATGTAACGCCCATAACTACCCGAAACAATGATCTAAATGGGCTGAAATTTGGAGGGTAGGTGCGGGTTGGGTCACAGACGGTCCCATATCAAAATCATTGAAAAAGTACGGTAACTTTCGGCTGCGCATGCGCAAAAGTAAAATACTTGAAAAGCTCATAACTGCCCTAAATATCGTTGAAATCAGTTCAAACTTAGAGGGTCGATCAGGAATAATACTTTGATAGTCCCAAATTAATTTCATTGGAATCGTACTGTAACTGTCGTCTGCGCATGCGCGAATATGAAATGTTGACCATTTCCTTGTAACGCTTCTAACTACGCGAAAAACAGTCGTACAGAGCTGCAATTTTGAGGGTACACGAGGGTTGGATCGCAAATGGTCCCGTTTCAAAACATGGAAATCGTTCCGTCTGCGCATGCGCAAACGTGAAATACTTGAAACGCCCGTAACTACTTTAAATGTCGTTGAAATGAGCTCAGATATTGCCCATTTCCTTGTAACGCTTCTAACTACGCGAAAAGTAGTCGTACAGAGCTGAAATTTTGAGGGTCCATGTGGGTTGGGTCGCAGATGGTCCCGTATCAAAATGAACCTACCCAGCTATTCTGTACATTCATGTGATTCAAGTGAGGAAGCTATACTGCCTACTCGAATTGGCAGACTTTGTTTAGAAGGTAGGTATCATTTTCGGTACATTTTATGAGCTTTCACAAATCCTCATGAAGTCTGTGTTTGCTTGCAAGTTTTTGTATAACATACATACATTCTCCAGGTGAACCACATTCCATTCACGACCGAAATTCTTGACAAAACTGCCCCCACAAGTTGTTCAAATATCCATACTGTTCACACTAACTTTTAATTATTCAACTTAATTGTTCAGTTTTACTGCGTAAACCACCTGTACAGGACATGTGATGATCTGTCAGTATTTATGAATAGTTGACAGGTACTTGATATCTACCGCACATGCCTCAGTGCGGCATGACTCAATCGAAACGAGTTGAAATTCGTATGATGCATGTTTAGGGATTCATGCATAAGATAGTGGTTAGGTACCTCGGTACATAGTTATTGTTCGTTTAGAGACTGCAGTCTACCTGCTAGATTTTTCGGTTCTTGAATGTACGATGATTGGTATTAACCACTGCGCAAACGCAAACGCGGAGTCTGATGTACCTACTACTTCCATTTCTCACGATCTTGATTTCGATTGAAATTTCAGGCACTTTTCTTCAAACTACGCCAAGGTAGGTGCAACAAATAATTATAGAGACGGAATTCGTGAATCCTCCCTAATATAATATACTGAATTGACTAGGTATTTATCATACCTACTATACGTTTATTTATAATAGGTACTAGCTTTTTATCACAATATAGGTACATATTTATCATTATACGTTTAACTGATCTATGTTATCGGTACTAGGAAGCCTTTGAACGGTGGTTGACGCTTGACGCTCCCGAATCAGTGTCTACTGAATAGGCTGCATTCTAGACCGAGTATTAGTTCAACTGCTAAGCTATACCTCCGCTGATATTGCCATTTTTTCAGCAATACCTCCGTTGATATTGCTATTTTGTCAGCAATCTACAGAACGACCTGATTTTCGAATCCCTTGTAAATCTTATAAAATGATTTTTTCATGCTTCAGATAAAATGTGATCATAACGTGAATGATAATGCGGTATATGAATAATAAATTGTGCACAATGGTAATAATGGTACATGAATAATAAATAAATAAATTTACCGTGGAATTAGTAGGAGCCCTATTTCCGTGATATCTGACGGATATTCGCGAGTTAAATGACCTGCTGCAAGCGACAGAACCAGTACTACCGGTAGAAGAGCACTGAGACCTGTCTTTTCCCCTCTTCGCTCCATAGTCCGTTCAGTGCCAAGGTCGCAATCCAAAGCTCCGCAAAAATTGAAGTTGCGGATTCCCAGTTGTTTGAAACTAGCAATTGCTCTGGAGCTGTAGGCCGTAGATATCTCCGCATGGGGGGTTTCCAGCGATTAGCCGAGCGTTGAATTGGGAAGATGGTAATTCTTCGGAGTTGAATTGTTCTGAATGTAATTCACGTTGCCTGGCTGCGGCGGGCTGACGCACTTAGCGTGTGAAACTCCTGTTCATAAGAGGGCTCCGTGTATTGCAAGGAATATTATTATTACGGGAAATCCCACCTCATTTTCTATTTTTGTGATTTATTTTTCTGTGAATAATACAACTATGTATTCGCTAAGCAAAAAAATTTTCGAATGACACCGCTTCATTAATTTTTCTTTTACGTTTCAAGGTGCGTAAATTCCAAAAGCAAAATCCGTCCGCCGTATCATCCATATCTACTTTATCTTCGGTCTAAAAAATACGTTCTTTCGCCAACAGGCTCCGTTTGGGCTCCACTTGTATCCCGAAACTTTGGAGCCCGATCGGAATATACCCAAGGGTGGTATGGGTGACAAATGGGTTTACAAATAGGTATTTCTTGTGTTTCTTGAGCTTTTGAGATATCGTTTTCTATGTTTTTTGGGACAAGAAGCCCGAATATGAAGTCGATTTTGACCAAAGAGTGGAGAATTGAGGTTCTAACAAAGTTTCAGCCTTAAATTTACCTTAAATTTTGATCTAATACCGATGTTGCTTCGCACACAGGCTCCGCTTGGGTCCTGGTTGTGCTCTGAAGCTCGGCAGTCCGATGGGATTACACCCAGGGGTGTTACAGATGAAAAACGCTGCTAACTATTACACAACGGTTTATTATTTACCTGTATAGATGCCCCTTCTGCGTAGATCACTGTTTTTTGTGGTCAGTACCAGGAAAAATCCAGGAAAATCCTAAATGGAGTACTGGAGCTAGCCCGGGAATTAAAGTTTCATACTCGTACAAATGCGCGGGATTCAATAATTCAGTCATTATTTGTAGTTAGTCATGAAGCATAAGGTAAATAATAAACCGTTGTGTAACAATTTACCTGTATAGATCTACGTACTATGTAGTATAACAAACCGTTGTGTAATAATTTACTGCTGTGTAATAATTTACCGTTGTGTAATTATTGCCCAAATAATACTTCAACGTTTGTTCAAGTTTCAAAAGTACCTATCAACAAAATCCAAAACAGCCATCATTTTTCAAATGGAATAATATAAGAACAACCAACTCGCCTTCCGTGATCCCTAGCAATGATTATCTCGGGCCATTCTCAATTGCTGCTGCGTCCCTAGCGATGGTATCTGGGCTGAATGTATACAATTTGATTCTCCCTCCTGTTGATGAAGCCTGTCGGTGCAAACTTCGGGGCCTTACTGTGAACGAACGGTTGGACGTAACAGTACTCCCAAGTTCAAGAACTATTTAAAACCGTAAAAAAATTCGAGGTAACGGCGTCCTGGAGATTTCAACCCCTGACTGACATTAACGCCGAGCTTCGCGGACCAACTACACCCCAAATGGGACCTATAAACCGAATTTCGTCAATTTTGGTTCATGGTAACTAAGAAGCGTGCGAAGTACGGCGTACGGCGGACGGACAGAATTTTTTTTATTAGTTTATTATTTTCAATAATGAACCTTTGGAATCGAGCATGAAAAAAAAGAACAACAATAATATTGTGAAGTACACAAACAAAACAAATATTGCGCGGGGACCAACCCGACCAACCGGTAGCGCTACAAACCCACAGAAAACCCTACTATACTACGTATCGACTAACCCGACTAAAACTTGACAAACCACAGAACCTGGAGTTTAGCACTAGGGACTACTGGTTGGTGGTGCATGACCTGTCCCGTGGAAGAAGGGAAAATTGATACCTTCTTCCATGGGGACAGGAGGTTCCATTCCATGGTTCCGTCCCACGGGCCATGGATCGATCATTCATTTATGGGATATACCATCATAATTATTATTTTAATATTTTATACATGGAAGAAAAGGAGTTCTTTCTTCCATGTATTTTATATAAATATTATTATTGTATTATTATTTGTACTCCTGATTTTAATATTCTATAATAATAATATAAAATAATTTTAATAAAATAATAATATAAATATTTTAATATTTATATTAATATTATTATTGTATTATTTTTTTGTACTCTTGATTTTAAATGTGAAATTTCGAAGCAGTGAAAATCATGATATTGTTTTTTCAGTCAAGTTAAACGAATTTTTGACCACCCGGCACTTGGATGACCACCCGCACATAGGTTTTTTCATATACCTAGTTATTTAATTTTTAAATATTCTTACTATGCTATTTTTTCTTTATTAAACCCTATGATTTTTAACTAGAATAGTTTACTCCTCAACTACTATCGCTGACCTCCCGTCTTTGGATGGTTCAAATAAACGCGGGATAACTTCTTTGCTTATGGTGGCACTTGGCAGTTTTCCGCTGTCAGCTGTACGGTATTTTGAAACCTACGCGTTGTGTTACCCGATTGTAGAGATTCTCCGTTCTTGCATTGCGTTCTTCTGTGCCTACTAATTTTCCACCGGTTGTGCTTATTTCTTCTGCGCATTCACGTGTTTTTCATTCTTATTAAGCGCTTTTGTTTGCTTTTCATAGATTTATGATACTCTTCCTGTAATTATACGATGGATTTGGACGTTCTTGATGGACTCAAACAACTCAAGTAAGTTTGCCCACCGAGTATCTCACACGGGCAGAGTACGAGTCCTTATGTCTGATATTCCTCGTTTAATTTCAGTTATCCGTTGGATGAGAACGGTTTGAAAAAAGCCGTGGCGGACGGGCCTCTGACTTTAGAATTCACGAAGTGCGTTGAGTGGCTCTCGAAAGAAATAAAACACTTCTACAATTTGGACGAACATGTGAACGCCATATCGTCACCAGATGACACGTTTTCGTTCCTCCTCGAGCTCAGCAGTTTCTTGAAGGAACTGGGTAAGTTATTCAAAATTATCTAGTGATCTCTGCTTGTACCATATTGGTTAGTGGTAATATATTTAGGTACGTATATATGGTTCGATTGGTAATGTGTGGTCTTACATTCTTGTAACCCTAAGGGTGTTTCAGCTAATGAACCTTACTCATGTTCAAGTTACCTACTGTGTTCTAAGTTCATTCAAATTAGGTATAGCTAAATATTATAACATTTTACTAACTTGCCTTACTAAGAGCTGTGGTTCACCGAAAGTAATGATCAGTGAGCCCATTGGTCTGAAGTCACACTCATGCCTAGAAAAAACTATACCTATTACGTTACCTAAGCACCACTGGTGCCAATCATTGCCACTTGTATTTCTGAACGTGGTATCAGATCGCCTTTTCAAGTTGTTCAGTAACGAAGTTCAGAATTGATAACCAACATTTTTGTAGTTTCTTCATGACACCCCATCTATACAGTCAAATTCAGACGGTCCCAGCAGTATGCCCTTAAATAAGTTCAAATAATTATAATGTACCACTACATTTAATGTGTGCAGATATTACATAATTGTGATCGCAAGTATTTAAATTAATTAGTGTTCTGGTTTTAGGATGTCTCTACAAATCATTGACGGAAGGGAACGCGGAGGAGCGTCTGAAGACGCGGAACGATAGACTGAAATTGCTTGATTTCCTTATAAATGAATTGTTTGGCGCTCGCATTTTGAGCGTGCGAAAACCAACATCTTCGAATCTCAAATTAACTATTGTGAGTAGTTAGTCTGCATGCTTTTTCGTCATCTGAGTATGTTAAGTATTCTAATTAATAAAATGAGATGTCATTAGGTCTCTTCAGATCCCTAACAATCGCTGTGCTAGGAGTTATACGGTGCATAGGATAATTAGGCTGTAGTTATTGGGGCTTTAAAACACGATGGACCTGTATCATAGCCCGTTTCTTCTGAACTCAAGCTCTTCGTTGACAATATCTGAATAACAGCCCGTTTCTTTTATTCACCACACTAGGCTGAAGGGCGTAGTAAAAAATGTATCATTACCCATAAATGGGCAATTATCATGTATCCACAAAGAACACTTGGTACTGATTTTTTATAATCATCTTCCTCTACGCAATTAAAAAAAAGTTGAAAAGTTGGAGGAAAAGTTGCTTTTTGGATGAAGAAAAACTCGTAAAGGCGATTCAGAAAAGCCGCTTGCTTAAGTCACACGGCTGTAAAGCGTCGACTGATTATCTCCCATATGCTGCCACCAGTCAGCCAATCAGAACCCATATCCGTACAACGTCGCATGCAACAGCAGGGCCCCTTTCCCCGCCCCTTTTTTGAAAGTCTCTCGACATGAATGAAGGAGATATATTTTTCCGATTCAGTCCTACGGTCGTTTACCTCGCATCATAAACTATTTAGAAAAAATTCATACAGAATCCTTGATAATTTCCCATTCTGAACATGTAGGTGACAGACAGATGAGATTAAGGTATTGTGTGAATATAGATTGTCACTTCCATAGTTTACTGCTGCAGTGTTATGTACTGTTAACTTCACTTCCTTATTCGCTACCTACCTACTTCTTTTGTTCCTTCAGTTTATAATTTCTCGTTGATTATTTTCGATACCTTATACATCCTGGGGACCAGGCTGATTGCTATGAAAAGTATATATTGGAAAAAGTTCGTGATCGAATCTGGTGCATTTTCATAAAGCATTGCATGCTGATTATTATTATCTTATTCGGATATTATATTAGTTTATTTTGTTGAATCGGCGTTACACGTTGGTGCCGACAACAGGTACATTAGGGTCATGGTCTGATCTCCCCTCTCCTTATTACTTTTCCAAACTTCGTGTCATTGCACACTTGGTACTCTCAAAAATACCTACTTACTTGGATTAAGGGGGAGGGGGCAGTGATTTAATTTTTATTAAAGTCTATATATTCTATATATATATGATAGCATTCGTCATGAACCATAAGCTTTTTCGTCCTTTCAGCAGAAAATACTGCTAACTTTGAGATGCCTTAAAAAACCCGTTGGTACCTACTCTAGAATTGTGATGAATATTTGTGTCTCTCGAACTGTACCTATGCATTCAGATGAATAAATACTGATCCTCTCGGAAAGTATCAATACCTACACAGTGCTGGGTTCTGTATTTTCCTGTCGGATTTCTTGAAACTTGCTATCGAAGTGTGAAAAGTGTTGTCAAAAACTCGCGAAACTGATAACGCGTCCTTCCGATTCCACTAATCTGTTCGAGACACCGCACGACTTATTGCGTCATCCTTCTAGGCCTGTTTCCATAGCTGCACTACAATAATTTCCGAGGGTACCTGATATTATAGAACTTATTAGGCGTCTAGTTACGTTAAAACGCAAAAGAAATACGAATGAAAACGAACAAATTGACTGCATGCAGATCATATATTGACTCCGACAACTTGTTTTCATTGTCAAGTCAAAATGATGCTATGATTGAAAGAAAATATTTTATGTCTATGAATATAAAATTTTGCCTTCATTTTATAGGTTAATTTGACATTTTGGGGGACTCCTATGTTCAGTTAGGTAGTACGAGTAATTATTGCTGAATGAATATACGCTTGTAGGTGCTCTTACTCTTGTGACAGATATTCATCTTTACCGAATCGTTTTAATAACCGAGATGCGAACATGCAATAAATTGCTTCATAACCAAACAGTCACAATGCCACGGCTCAACTGATTCAAATGATTGTAAGTCCTCCTACCAAATTTCCCTATCGTTCGTTAACGTAACGCGGTATTTTTCAGTTTATATTTAGAGCGGGTCGATGTCATGGTTACTTGGCATAGAGCCTAGAAAACAGCCTGCAAAGAAATCATCGTGACCGACACCCATTCTGCACGAATTAAAATGGTTTAGTTCCGACCGCCATTGGTTCCTAAACCGTCTTGAATGAGTTCAGTGCGGGATCTTGTGCTCGTACAAACTTGTTATGAGCTGACTGTTCAGTAACCGTTAGGTGCTGCTCTTGAGCTGCCCCATTTGATCCGTCAGACCGGATCAGTATGGTCTTCCTTCACATACCATTTCCAGTGTTCATAGCATCTGTATTAGGGGATATTTTCCTCCTGGGAATTTATGTTATTCAATATGGTTTAGGGGCATCGAAGATCCTATCCTGTTTTACCTTATCCTATTTTATTTTACCATCAAAATCCTGATTTTGGTCTAAACTCTGCAAGGTGTTTTTGATACTCGATTGTATGCCATCCTAAAAATTTCAAGTATCCTTAGGCCATGTGTCCATGGCTGCTCAGCCTTATCATGCCCAGTGACATTGATAAATATATATGTGTGACAAGTTAGGTCTAATATTGATGTCCTACCTATTTGATTTTACTGACATCATGTTACAGAATGAATCACCCACTGCTGCCAACTTGAAGAAAATGCTTATGGCCCTCAGTTTCCCCAAACCCCCAGCTAACATTACAGCCGAAGTCATGTTCGCAAAAGTAAATTCAAAAGTGAGTGACATTGTTTACTATATTTTAGAAACATAGGCTTTAGACTTTAGACACATTCTTCTAATGGTTATTTGTAGTTACTGCCACAATGCTTTAGCCCCAAGGAGTTGGATTGTCAGAATGTTTTGTTATCAGTCCTGAAGATCTGTTTTCTCCACCACTGACAGAGTTTACCTTTTTTCCAAAGGTTGTTGTTATTTTGGGTTTCAAGAAGGTGTTACTCTTATTAAGGGCACTTGTTGGCAGACTTTCCTGAAAATTAACTTTGAGTTATCTCTCTAGTAAATAAGAAGGAAAAACATTCAGTTCTGAAAAATTTGGTATATTTGTTGAAGGGTTTGAGTGAGTGGAAGCAGTCAAAATTCCGTCAGAAATTATAACCTTTTAGTAAGCACCCACAGAGTAGGAAGGATCGCTGCTTTGGGCCGCTTCAAACTAAAGGTACAGACTTCCTATTTCCGAACCTGAGCTTTTCACGAGGTATTTAGAATGGTCACAACAAACAAAGAAGTCGGCGGAATCGGAAACTCACCAAAACCCAGCGAGAAACACGAAACTTCCAAACACAAAAACGAAAGCTAAAAAAAATTAGAATTGGGAATCCATGAAAACAAAAACAACAGTATGAATCTTAGTGTCATTTTAAATCTAGAAGGAATAAGGTTATGGGAGGTTATAACATTACGAATTATTGAGAAGAGATACATGGAAGTGCTTTACATGGATGTGAAACTCCAGTTTGTAATGGATGAGGAGGTATAACTAGCTGCCCATACAGCGTAGTTTCCCCCTCTCCACTCCAGAAAGGTAGGGAGGCAGTGTGGCAGCTGCCCCTGGAGAGACATTGGTTTGATTATCACACAATGCTTCCAGGAGTTGACGATTCGTTTTCGCGAATCGACTAACCCATCAGCCACGTGTCAAAAAGCTCGAGAAAGAGCCAGGATCCAATATAAAATTGGACAGGATTTCCATATACCTTCACACTCCTCACCTTAAAAACATAGACTTATTTGCAGAATAAGTATGTGAAGTAAAGTGACAAGAGGCTGAAAATAGTATGGAGTTCAGATTCAGGAATGGTTCAACTGAAAAACTCCAAAGCTGATAGCTTCCATCTTAATGGTACTACTGCTAATTATTTACTGATGGAGAACTTAACTCCTACAAACATTGTACTGGCGGGATTGGAAATGAAGAAACTAAAGAATAGGGCATTGAGTGCCTTAAAGAGAGAAGAAATAAAATTGGGTGGCATTGAATGCCAGGCATTGAGCGCCTTAATAAGAATAACAGCACAGTGGCTGGAGAAAAATTTAATATATGCATTATGTGCATGATAACTGGTCAATAAAATGTTCGTGCACAAAGGGGTTTATATTTCCTTCTGGAAATACCCATAAAATAAGTGGAGAGGGTATGGTGTTTCAGCGCAAACCTTTTAATTATAGTAGTAGATGCCCTGCGAAACAGGAAGAAATAATAATTAGAATCGAACGAAATGCTGCAGAACGTTTCTGTTCGAGTTATTAAAAAACGGCCAGGAGCAAATGAAGTTCACCATAGAATATAACTTCCCTACCAATTTCAAGAATACACTGTACGGGCGAGAGTCCTACGGCTGCCCTTAATTTGTATTACCACAGATTCAGCGAATTATTATTATTATTATCTACAGACTCTTTAGATAGGTTATGTGTATCTATACTCACTTATTTGACTTATGATGTTGCTATTATACTTCAGATCCAGGAAATTTCCAGTATCGTGGTTAGCCCTCCACTGTTCACTGGGAAACTGACGGAGAAGCAGTGGGCACTGCTAGAGAAAACGAACAAAGAACTGCAAGAAGAGTACGAAAATAGACGAAAAATGTTGCTGAAAAGATTGGACGTCACGATACAATCATTTCAGGTTTGCATCCCACCAACAGACCGATTTTTTAAAAATTTATTTGTTTATTAATTCTGAGTACAATTTTGGCCCGATTCTTACCACTGTGTATATTATGATCATGCATGAAGGCCAAAGTGTCCATTTATTATATCCAACACTACTCAATCGTTGAGTTGTTGATATTATACACGTATACATTGCATCGTTCTAATACGATTCATTACGGTTTCAGTGGTCAGATAGAATGAAAGGAAGAGAAAATGATATAGCAGAAAAGTATTGTAGCATACGTAACACCCTGTCGGCATCAACATCAGTTAAACTGTCAGATCTCCTTGCCGCCCGTGCCCACTTGGCGGTTTTAGAGAAAACCTCGAGTGCCAGTGTGAGGAAAAACACGCGAAGTTCTATTAACAAAGTCATAATTGGAAGGGTTAGTAAATAGATTACAGATGAACATCCGTTAGATACGTTGTATTATCTTTTCTGTTGTCTTGTAGATTTTATTTACTGTTTATTCTTTAAATTTAGGTTCCCGATAGAGGGGGGAGACCTGAGGATCAACAGCCCCCTCCACCGGAGATGCCAAGTTGGGCACCTCGAGCAAACCAGCCCCAAGGAGGTGGCGGATATCAAGGTGGTGAGTGTTGTTGTATGGTAGTCCTAGTGGTCCAACGAGGGCCAATACAGAAGAACTTCGGATGTGAATAAATAACACTTTTTCACAGTTCCCACATACTTGCACTTCATTGAAGTTAGTAGTTAGTTTTTAGTGTTCATGCAATTTGGTTCCTTTTGTTAATGATCGTATGAAGTGTAATGCTTGGTGAAAACAAGCATACATACTTATTATACCTTCAGGAACAAACATGCCTATGTCCACCATGCACTGCCAAAGCAGAATTGAAAGCTACGGAGTGGTTTCGTTATGTCACTCCAGTCTCTACTGAAAGTGCCTGATGCCTTAAATTAATGGGAAAAGCTTGGTAGCAATGAAGTGCACGTCTGTGGAAACTAAAGATGTTGGTTATATTCATATCCGAAGTGATGAGTGTTTTCCAAATCAAAAATGGGGAAATCCTAAAATTGCTGTTGGGAAACGAGGTTACCCTGAGGGCCACCAGACCCTCATAGGGTCAAAAATGCTTATTTTTGATGCAAGGAGTTTCCAAATCCCATTTGCCAAAAAAACGTCGAGATACTGCATTGAGGGTGGTGGATACTTTGGATTCCATCCTGTAGCAGTATCTATTCACTCTGTATTTTCTGCCATTTTAATGCTGCAGAGTGAGTGGAATTTGGAAATCTTGTGTCTGTACATTTTTCGCTGATAATTGGGTTGATAATGTGGTATCACTGCCAATTACAGGTAGACCGGTTTTGATTCCATCGTAATTTTCCTGATTTTCATCAAAAATATGGTACAACATCTAAACGTTTTTGGTGATTTCTTGAGAATTTCTCTCTTGTTTTTCAAGGGAATATACCATTATTGGGCAATTTTCTTGGGTTATAAATTCTTCTTTTTTTGCCAAATTCGGTTCAAAGGAAATTAACACTTATTGACCACATAATGAGATGTTTATGTCGGAAAGTCTAGACAGAAACCGGGTGTGAAATTTGAATTTCCGACTTCCCGCTAGAAATTGTGTATGAGGTAAATTGCCAAGTGTTCAACTGAGACCTCGCTTGGGGTGCTATTGTATCACTTTAACTGATATACAGAGCTGCAGTGGAGGTTTGGATGGAACTGTAAATTTCTAAATAAATTTAAAAAAATGTTATAAGAATCAAACCGAGGGGGAAGGTCATGGCAAAGGTTCTTGAAGGTTGCCACCAAGGTTTGCTATTTCTAATGTTTGTTGGCAGCATTGAGAAACGTCTCGTATTCTTGGGCCAACAGCCAATCAGGTGTCATTAGACCTGATACGTCATTTCTTGCCGCATTTTGGTTTATTATTCTGTGGATAGTACACCTATGTATTCGCTCAGCAAAAAATGTAACACCCTCAAAACTTTTTCTTTTACGTTTCAAGGCGCTTAGATTCAGAAAATGCAATGTCCGTACGCCGTATCATGCGTACCGACTTCATTTTCTGTCTAAAAAATTCGTTCTTTCGCCCACGTGCTCCATTTGGGCCCTAGTTGTGTCGCGAAACTTTGCAGCCCGATCGGAATATACCCAGGGGTGTTATGGTTGAAAATGGATATAAAATAGGTATTTTTGTGTTTTAGTAACATGAGCTTTTGAGGTATCGTTTCCCAAATAAAGAATCCGAATATAAAGTCAATTTTGACCAAAGAGTGGAAAATTGAGGTTCTAACGAAGTTTCAGCCTTAAATTTACGTTAAATTTTGGTCTAAAACCGTCGTTCTTCCTCACATAGTTTGGGTCTCCATTTGGGAACACATTTGGGTCCTAGTTGTGCTCCGAAGCTCGGCAGCCCGATCAGCATACACCCAGGGGTGTTATGGGAGAAAAACGGGTGTATAGTATGGGTTTTCGAGGGATTTTTGAGGTTTTAGTGTACATGAGCTTGTGAGGTATCGTTTTCCACGTTTTTTAGGGTAAGAAGACCGAATATTAAGTTGATTTTGACCGAAGAGTGAAGAATTGAGGTTGTAATGAAGGTTAAGCTCCCGAAATCCATTTTTTATGAGTCAAAAACCTGGGAAATTGTCTGAAATCACCATACATTTGTATAATAGCACCAGAAGTAGTATCAACAGGTGAATCAAGACAATTAAATTGTGTATCAGTGATTTAAAACAACGAGCCTAATTCGTGTTTTTTGGGGGCCAAAATTGGTGGAAACCAAACATAGCCATTTCAATAATTGCGCATGAAAGAAACAATAAATGAACAGCCAACATTTCTGTACATATGTCCAGTAGAATAATAAACCCATGTGACAAGGACTTTGCAGCGTTTGTTTTTGTTCACCCTCATTTATAAATACTGCTTATTTTTGAAAATGGGCTTCAAACTACAATTTTTCCAAAAGAAGAATATTTAAATTTTTTTTAAAGAATTGGACAAAAATTCCCCATTTTTCCCATATACCCATCTCTGTCTTATTTTTTATTTCCCTGATAAAATAGAACCTTTTCATGCTGAATGCAAAATGACTGTAAATGTATGTTAAAGGTTAATCTCAATTTATGTTTCTAGGTGGTGGAGGCGGCAGAGGTGGTGGAAGAGGAGGTGGCGGCGACCGAGGGGGTCGAGTACAAGGAGGATGGAATCAAGGTGGAGGTTACCAAGGCGATCGCGGTGGCGGGGGCTACCAAGGCGATCGCGGTGGCGGGGGTTACCAAGGTGACCGAGGCGGATACCACGGTGACAGGGACAGAGGGTACCAAGGTGACAGAGGTAGCCAAGGTGGAGGTACGTACCAAGGAGACAGTTTTTACCAAGGTGGAGGTGCTAATGGTGGACATGGTTATCAAGACCGCGGCAGTCACAGTTACCACAGCGATCGTGGTGGTTATCAGAATGATCGTGGTGGTTATCACAACGATCGGGGTGGTTATCACAACGATCGCGGTGGGTATCAGAACGATCGAAGTGGTGTTGGCTGTCAAAATGATCGTAGCGGTGGTGGTTATCAGAGCGATCGTGGTAGCAGTGGATATCAAGAAAGGGGTGGTCTTCAAGGTAGCAGAGGTAAAACTAGACAGCATGCCACTACTAGAGTCACCCCCCAGTTTTTCGCTACTAGCACTTTTCATTTGCTCCACCCAAGCCCCATTTACACGAGTCAAGTTGGAGGTAGAGTGCATCCTACCTGCTGACCGCTCTACCGCCTACTCAACTTCTTGGGTCGTTCAAAAATTGGTCGAATGCGAACAACACAGAGTTGTAGTGAAATTTTTAGTTAGCATTTAATTTTTGTGTGCAGTGGTACCTGTGGGCCTATTCACTAAAAGAGGTAGCGAAAATAGATTATCTATTTTGAACATCGCCTGGGAGAGATAGAGTGGGATTAATAGACCGATCTCAAGTGTCTCTGAGCGCCTCAAGTCAGTGACAAACTCGGGAGTGGTATTAATAGACGGAGTGAGACTCTCACTTACCTGAGTGAGTTTGGATTGTACTTGAGATTACCATGAAGAAGGTTTCCTTTCAAACTGCGTATCCACCATGGCGCATCTCCGTGAGGACAGCAAATAGAAAAGAAGAAGAAGAGGTTTTCTTCTAGGGAGGTTACTTTTTACCAGGTTATCGTGTGTTTTCCTTTACATTTTCCGAGGTTTTCGCTGGACTTCCTTTCCAAAATGATGGAAAATAAACCGAAACGTACGGTATTCACCGAAGACGAGAAGTTCGTCCTAAGGGAGGTGGTATTGAGAAGGAAGAACAATGTTCAAGGATGTCATCCTTGGAAACAAAAAACGCTGCAAATTATTACACAAAGAAAGGTTCATTATTTACCTGTAGGTATAGATGCCCCTTCTGCGTAGATCACTGTTTTCTGCGTCAATACCCTCGAGCTCCCCCCAGGAAAGCCCTAAATCGAGTGCTGCAGCCGGCCCCGGAATTAAAGTTTCCTACCAATTCGCGGGATTCAATAATTCAATAATTAGTTATTTGCAGTTATTCATGAAGCATAAGGCAAATAATAAAACGCTGTGTAATAATTTACCTGCATAGATGCCCCTTCTGTGTAGGTACTATAATTTACCGTTGTGTAATAATTTGCCCATCAGTAATACTTCAAACGATTTTTCAAGTTGCAAAAGTACCTATCAACAAAATCCAAAACAGCCTTCACTTTTCAAACGGAATAATATCGCGGAACAACCAACTCGACTTCACACAGCCAACCGTGATTATAATCAGGTGCTTCCTCCCTGGTGATGATATTTGGGCTGAATGTATACGTACCTATACAATTTGATTCACCCTCCTGTTGACCAAGCCTGTCGGTGCAAACTTGGGGGCCTTACTGTGACGTACAATGCTCCGGGTGGTCTCAAAAAATTCGTAAATTTAAAACCGTAAAAATATTCATGTAAAAAAAGGTTTTTTTCACCCCTTAGAGATGACTGACAGTAATGCCGAGCTTCGAGGACCAAGTAGACCCCGAATGGGACCTATAAACAGAATTTCGTCAATTTTGGCTCATGGTAACTAAGAAAAGTGCTAAGTACGGCGGACAGACAGCAATTTTTTTTATTGCATTTAAGAAATCTACATACCTTGAAACGTAAACCATCCAATTTTGAGGAGGGGTTACAATTTTTTTCATACTCGATTCCACAGGTTCATTATTGAAAATAATAAACCAAAAAGTAGGTACGAGCAAAATGAGGTGCTTCACAATCTGCTAAAAAATAACCTAGATCTCGGCATAGAGAAGAAAGAAAATGAGATACTGTTGGCTAGAAAAATGTTTGAAGGAAACAGAAGTTATGGCAAAGTTGCGACCTGTTGAAAAATAAATAGCGTTTTTTCTATTTTTTTTAACAGCGTTGTTTTTATTGCATTTTATTTTGTAACAGTATTTAATATCTCATTAGAAAAATGTCGATGTATAAACGCATTTCCACCTGTCCCCTTCCCGCAGCCCAATTTTGTGCAGTAAAGCCCAGGCCGGTACTATGCGAAGAGTGTTTGGCAGTTTGTACTGCAACTTGTACACAGATAGTCGTCATACTTGTCATCATATTCGTCGAATTCCATTGTAGCAATGAATAATAATATACCTAACGTAAATCTGTATCTAATAAAAAATAAAAAGGTAAAACGTATATCTAATAATAATAATAATAATAATATGTAATGAAAACAATATTCCTAACGTTAATCTAGTGAAAACGAACTGATAACAATGAAACACCGACGCTAAACTGATAAGACTCTCACTCAAGGTACCTATGGCGGTTACTTGAGTATTTGGCTGTAGGAGCGGAGTCTCGAATAGACTTGAGGGGCTGACGTTCCCAAGTGTGGTTTATTAATACCGATTGGTGACTTGAGGACTCATCTTCCAATACTTGAGTGCTACTGACCCTCAAGTACGGACTATTAATCCCACCCATAGTCTCCCTCGGGAGACAGTCTCTTCCAGTGTCTCCAAGGTTCGTATGTTTTACTGAATAGCTCTCAACCCATACCTACTTGGGCGTTTTTACTCATGAATCGATAATATGTATATATTTTTAATGAACAATCAATTGACTTACCTTTAAGAGATGAAAAAACAGTATCAAAATGACTGATACGGTACCTGATGAACAAGAAATGGGAAACAGAATCTCTTCAGGTGTCTCTCTGAAAGCGATTGAAAATTCCGAGGTGCACTCTCTTTTAGAAGTTACTGAATAACCCTGACATGGATACTATAAAAAGCTCTTCTGCCCTCCAAAAAGAGATGTCTCTTTGGCTTAGTGAATAGGCCCCAGATGTAGGATTGTCTTGTTTTTAGGTTTGTTCGCACTGGCTTTTTCAGCCAATTACGAGCCAATTCTGTGATTTATTTCCTTATTTGTAAAAAAAGACGAGATTAACCGCAACATTTTTTCGCGTTTTTCTCATTTTCATTATAAGCTAATTACGCACAAAAAATTGTGAAGAAAAAAATACCAAAATAAGGTTTAAAAAAATACAAAAGAATTACTATAATAATTGATTGTTTTTAGCTGTTTTGCTTCCACGTTTCTAGCCGTTCTGTACGTTTCCGGTAATTTCCCAGAGTGGTTTTGGTTATGGAACTGTTCCTTCGATCATCCATCAGAATTTCATTAAATTAAAAACTCACGAAGTACCTATTGCAAACGACGTGAAAATATTGCAGAACAGAACCAACATTGAAAACTGGGGGCCTATTCACTAAGCCAGGGACATCTCTTTTTGATCCGACTCTCTTTTGGCAGAAGAGATTTTTATAGTATCCATGACAGGGTTATTAGTAACTTCTAAAAGAGAGAGTTGGCGGCCATCTTGGCGTTTTCGATCTCTTTCAGAGAGACATATTAGGTGTCTTTTCTCGAAAGATAGTTCCCCTTCTCGTTTGTTTGATAGTGGTCTTTTATCATCCTTTGTTCATCGGCTACCATATCGGTCATTTTAATGTATGTTTATTCACCTCTTAACCCTTTCCCGCCGGAGCCTTTTACGACCGCCCGACCCCTGACGGCGGAGCCTTTTTTACCTCCAACTCCCCTGGTACCTGAGGAATTCTCGCGTCTGCGACGCTCGACCTTCTCTTTTAGTTTTTCCCGTTTCTCCACTATTCTTCAACTTTTTGACGTAATTCTTTTTGCATTTTGTTCAGGAATATATTATGGACTGAAATGTATTGGGTTTGAAGGGTTTGTACCTTTTTTGTCATTATTATATGCTCATAAACTGGCGTCCATCAATAGTTTATTGTTTTCATAATTTGTCTTATTATTACTTCATTTTCCATAAACATAATTACCGATTCATTATATTACTATACTATACTAAAAGAAAATTAAAAAAAAATTAAAAATAAAAAATTTAAAAAAAAAATTAGGTAATTTTTTATTTTTTATTTTTTCTCAATTTTCTTTTTTTCCCCTAATCTAATTCCCAATGTCCCATCATCGTCAACTCGTAGCTGCATATCAAAACTGTCGTCGTCCCAGTGATTTATGAAATCCATTAACCAAGAAGTCCAGAGAAATCACCAGGTCAGAACCAAAAAAATGTGCCGAAATGTTCCACCTAGGAAGTACCCATTCACAGGTACACACTAAACCTAAATAATATATAATTATGCACTACTAAACCTAACTAAATCACTACTACTAATAAGAAAAAAAGAAATCACGATATAAATAACGAAGTAGAAAAACGAAAGGTAGAAAAAGTTTTGGAAAACGTCTCAAAGTGAGGTGAAGGGAAGCGCAAGTCAACAAATCATACAGTAGACTGACGCTAAAAATAACTGCGAGAGGCTTTGTCAGAATATTTCTGAAGAATCCCTACCACTTTTATGCGTTTTACGCGTAGAATAACGAGAAAAAGGGCTGAACACAGGTAACATGGCTCATCTCGGATGAGAGAGGCTTCAAGATGGAAGAGCGCGGCGGTGGGGGGGGGGGGGGGGGGGGGCTGAAACGTGTCAATCGCTATCTAGTAACTCCCCGAGAAACCGAAAAGTAGTTTGAAAAAGTTCTGGTAGATCGCAGGAGAATGCAGGAGCCGTTTGGGGAAACGCGGGCTTCGGGCCCACAGCACTCTGAGCTTTTGCGGAAAAACGCGGGCTTCGGGCCCACAGCACTCTAAGCTTTTGCGGAAAAACGCGGGCTTAGGAGTTAAAGGGTTAAAGGTGAATCAATTGTTCATTAAAAATATATACATATTATCGATTCATGAGTAAAAACGTCTAATTAGGTACGGGTTGAGAGCTATTCAGTAAAATGGACGACCCTGGGAGACACTGAAGAGACTAGGGAGACTATCTCTCCCAGGAGATTTTCAAAACAGATAATCTATTTCCACTGCCTCTTTTAGTGAATAGGCCCCCTGAACTTCGAGATAAGAAAAAATTGATACAGGGGTGGGTTAGTGACTAGCTGATTTTGCATCTGAACTGATGTAATCCTATGGGTGTCACGTGGTTTTTGACTGCTTTTGCAACCGCCCCGCTTATGGCTGGGTTGGCACCTGTAATTGCTCAGTTTTAGCTGGTTTTGACACAGCTACGTATTTTCAAACTTGATTTTCAGATTTATAACTACTTCTAGCTCTTGAATGTGGGCCAGATCTGTAGCTGACGCCATTCTGAGTCCAATGATATCCCTAACTATTTAAATTAAAAAAAAAAGGATTTAGCTGGTTTTGCAACTGGTCTACTCAATCTGTAATCCAATACCATCTTGAGAAAGGTTTGAGTTTGAAAGTTGTTTGGAATCGAGAAGATCAGTTCTCGTCCGCCCTATCTTCTGGACTGGAATGACGATTAGAAAACCGGCTTTGATGATCAGATAACCGTCAAATGGTCACTGCGAACAAACCTGTTAACTCTGAAATCACGAGGCCTTGTTCTATAAACATTCATGTTCATGGTACAACCTCGAACCGACAATTATTATTCTTTCTACATTTTCCACTGTACTTAACAAAAGTCGGATCATGAAACTATTTGTCTGTTATCACAACTGCTTATCACTTCTTCTTCTTCTTCCGACTCTACCATCAACCGTTTGCATTGGCAGTAGGCAGTCAAATGAACAGTACGAGTTTAACTTCGGTAGTGGGGGAGCTGGTAGAGTGGAGTCGTCTACCTTACTTGCTTGTCACTCCAACTCGACCATTTACTAATCAATAGTGTGAACTCTACTGAAAACTTTACGTGAGTAGAGCGGAATATTCTTCACTAACCTACCATTCTACTTGACCTGTGTGAACAGGGCTTTAGTTTTGATCCATTTTTATGAGTTCAGCTTTGCTCATGTGCTGGAAGATATAACTCTCTGTGCAAGATTGAAAAAACCGTTTGTGCCTTCCACATTACACTATTTTTTATTCCCATTCTCACTACCATAATTTCCCTCATTTACCCCAAGCGTAGCAGTTTTCCCCTTTCATGGCAAAAACTTTCTGTTCAACCTCGCCCCAGAAAAAGCATAAAACGAAGGTGAAATGTGTGTCTAATTACACTATTTCCTAGCTATTAGTGTCCATTTTGCAGAGAGAAAAAAATAGAAATTTAAAGACTGAAAAAATTGTGTAAACTCCCATCCTATTAACCCCACGTCTAAAAATGTGTGGGATTGGCAACCCAAGTAGTACCTACCTATTTACTGCAAGAGCTTGTTTTGAATAGATGATAATTGCCCATCTTACCTTAGTTTGCTGAGTGTGGCCTTTCAAGTTACCTATGTTTTTATTCAATTTTGTTTCTCCGATTGTGGCATGTTTTTGTTTGTTTGTTCTGCCCTGGCTGGTTTGTTGGCACTTTATGGTATCTCATATTTTGATAGCTCACTGGCAGTTGACAGCAGCTGATATCTTCCTTCAGACAAGCCTGGGTCTGAAGAAATGTTTCGGTATTTAAATCGGGCATTTACCTCAGTTAACAAATCAGCCAGGCAGTAAGTGTTTAGAACATCCCTCTTGGGATGTAGGTTTGGTTCCCTGGTTGTTTAGTCCCCTAGCCCTTTATAGCTAGGTAAGTCACCAGTAGTTTACATCCTCTACAAGAAGTGGGGAAAAATAAGGGTTTGAGCCATATTAACTCTTTCTCCACGAAACTAGGGTCATCTTGAATACCTAGCTTCCTTATGCAAAATGATGTGGTAACATTTGGAAGTGTACCCTAGAAGGGAGGTTTGAAACCCGGAATAGTAGCTACGCACTGTAGTTGTTGTTAGGTTACGCTAAACAAGTGTGTAATGTTTCATGGTGGAATGATAATGTGGGTATACAGTAAAGTGCCCGGATCTGTCCCTTTTGCTGCCAACTTGTTAAAGTTACAGGAAACATGTGATTTAGGACAACGGCAGTTGTCCCTCAGTCGAGGAACCTTAGAGTTAGATCAGCTTTTTCCTGATTCATTTCATGATGTTTATGATCCTTTCGTTTTCAACTTTTTATTGATTAGTCATATAACACTGATTATATCGCTTGTGAATTACCGATACCCGTCATGCCCTACTTTGTTTTAAGAAGGATTCAAATAAAAAAGAAGATGAGTTACCCATTCAAACTCCTATTTCGAATTTAACACCCAGCAGCTCATTCATTAAACCAAACTTGATTGAAGATATCACGAATAGTAGTGTAGCCTCTCTGCAAGCCTTAGCAAGCTCTACAAGTAGAATGGTAATGCATTCTCCTGCTAGAGCGGTAGTCAAAAATGTAAATGGTGTTAACCAATATGTTAAAATGTTGATTAGCACTGCCAGTCAGGGCACATTTATTACTGAAAGTTGTGTGAAACGGTTAGCTGGTTCACTTAATGAAATTATTGTAGTTTTGGGGTATCGACTTATGGTTCAAAGATTCAACCCATTTTCAGTAGCTGACGGGGTGTTCACTACTGGAACTCCTCTTGAAATCTACTACTTAAATTTCTTTGTTCTACGTAGAAACTTTTGATTTGAACAAGGAGTCCACTACTGGTGCAAACCCCACGTCAACTTCTACCGCATGAGTTTCTGTGATGGTCAACTACTTTATATTTCAGTAGTTTCAAATATATATTTTTTTTCTTCGTTTTTCTCCATTACGTGGTGTTTGTTTGATCAATGGAAAAAAAATCAGGAATTTCTTCAATGACGAGGGAGACAGATAACAGCAAAATCCGACAGTGTGGACTACTGGTGCTTACACTAGTGATGGGAGACGTTCAGTTCATTTGAAGTACTGATGATCTCGTTCTGAACTGCAGTTCTCGTTCCTACTCTCCCCCCCCCCCCCCCCCCCCATCCAGCGACCAACACTTCCCCTCGCTCCAGCTCTCACTCGCATTCCCATTGATTGTGACTGGTCGTATAGGAACTGCACTTCATTTCAGACAAATCAGAAGCTGACATTGAGAACTTCTCATGTCACACGTGAACTGAGAACTGCACTTCTCGCGGCCACTCAGTTCCCGGACTGAGCAGCTCTTAATGAGCACTTCTCAGTACCAGTCCTCGTTACTAGCTTACACCCTATGTCTGGCGCCTTCTTGAAACTCACCAAACTCTGTTTCCAGGTGGACGAGGAGGTCGTGGGGGACGCGGCAGTCGAGGCGGCTACTACCAGCATGACCAGAGGTACTGACACCCTCAGTTGCCGCCGCCACTACATGAGCAGCACCCTCCCTTGCCGCTACTCCAGCGGCATCTACCGTTCCTCTTGGTCTACCACCCATGCGTATACCACCGTCCTCTCCTCTAAAGATCGTCTACTCCAACATCTCGTACTCAAGAGCTCTTCCTCTCATCAACAGAGACCAATCTCATCGGGTCTCCTGCCTCATCAGCTCTCTACCCATTCGTTTTTCCGTTGTTTTAAACTAATCTATCACTCAAAAACTGTTTGATCATGTAAATCGCATTATACAATATAATAATATACCTACCATCACAAAATGGATGTCACTCAATGAATCCTAATCACTTCTTTAGCCTTTATAATGTTTTATATTATTGTCTGTGTGTTGTAAATTGTCTCAGGTCTCACCAAGGGATGCTGTGGCTCCATACATTGTCAATTTAACTTGTATCAGTAGGGTATGAAAGATTCTTCATGTCAGATTTCATCATCGTAGTTTCAATTGGAGAAAAAATTAGCCAGGGCTCACTGAACTGATCAAGGCACCTACCTACCTACCTAGTGTAATATTCAGGCACTGTTCACATAAGACTTGTTGGAGAGAAGACTAAGCACTGCTTCACTTTTGATGGTCATCCAGAATATTCACCTTGAGTGAATCATCCTTTAGTACATATTTTATTAATCAACTTTTGTGGTTTCACTGCTCGTCATTGCGTACATCCAGTATTGTGTGAACCATGTGTGGATAATGTCGCGTTCAAGGAGGAATGGAAACATCATATGTGCAGGCATTGAACTTATTCGTGAAGAACTATACGAAAGTATTAGAAGTGGCAGAGTTCAAAGACGTTGGTGGGTGAAACCATGGGTTTCAAGGAGTCACAGTCTGGGAGCGGTGCCAACACCGTTATAGAATGGACAGAGTAAAACCCTGAGGAGTGCAGGAATAATTCACGAACCACTCTTACTTAGTTGCTTCCTCTTCTACCTCCAAAGGGTGTAGAGGATCGGCAAACTGTTTTCCATCGGGACCGACACCTCGTTGATCTGGTCCCATCACATACCTCTTTCCCTAGCAGCCTCCTTTACGTTGTCAGACTCTTCTTTGTGGTGGTGTCCGCTAAGGTAGTGTATCTTGAGTTGGGCATCCTGGTCGTGTGCCCAAGCCATCTCAGCCGAGCGTCTTTGATCACGTGCTCTGGTTTAATCTTCAGTCCCATAAGTACAGTGGTGTTTCTCACCCGACCCTAGGGATGGGAATCGATAATCGATTTTTTTTTTTTATAAAAATCGATTTTTCTCCACCGATCATCGATTTTTCACAATCGATTGTGAAGCTCCGATTTTTTCCGATGATCGATTGTTAGGCCACGATGCATCGATGTTTTCTCTACAACCTTTTTTTCACAATACAATACACTTTACACAATACAATTTTCTAAAGCCGGGCTAATTCTCACACAGGAGAGAAATCGTTTGAAGGGGGACGTTCTGTCCAAACTCCTTTTTTTGCAGAGTGCGCCCGAACATTTTTTTTTTTTGAACATCGGGGACAGACGCATGGTTTTCCCCAACCTAATTATAGGGTTCTTTAATTAAATACATACGTTATTTTTCATGTTCTGTAGTATTTCTTTTTACCATGAATCTTTCAATGTTTGTTGCACATTTGGGTATTCTGTGGTTTCAAACGATTTCGACCAATTTTCCATTAAAAAAAATTGGGTTGAGACTGAATAAAAAAATCGACTAAAATCGTCGATGATCGATTGTGGAGGCGCGATTAATCGGTGACATCGATTGTGGGCTTCCGATGTTACAATCGATGGCATAATCGATTGTGAGGGTCCGATGTCCCATCCCTACCCGACCCTACATAGTCTTCCTTGCAATTTTCTCAAGTACTTATGTATGAAGCCTGGAGGCGGTCGTACTATTTTTTGGCCAGTGCCCATGATTCGGGGCTGTGGATAAGAATGGGTATATAGACTGTCTTGTAAACAGCCAGAGCTCGTCTCTGGGCTCACCTTGTTCCTGCTGTCCTGGTTTAGGGCAAAGAAGAACCAGCTTCCTGCAGCAATTTTTGCCTCGAATTCTTAATTTTGCCATTTTGAGTCAACGTGGCCCCAAGACATTTGAATGAAGTGACTTGTTCCACCGGCTCTCCTCCGACACATTCAGATACCTAGCAATGACCATGATCTTCATTTTGGCTGGGGCTTCTTCCTCAGCTCTTTGTCCCAGACGGTGAGGTCACGAACCACTCAGGAGAACCAATTCACACATCTGCTCTTAAAATTAACTCCGTTTGTTAAGTGGAACCAACTTTGTTCAATGTTCCTGCTTGTTTAAACTTGTCACTGTACCTTTCATTCTCGATGGTTCGAGGAATTGGATGAACTACTCATCAAAATTTAGTCTGGAGCAATCTCGTCTTTGATGTGCAATGGATGAAAAGGGGTTTACACCTATCATGGATGATTCATCCAAGATGACCATCGGAAGTCACAAGTATCTACATTAGCCCAATGAGCGTCACATAGAATAAACATGAATCCCTGGCCCCTGTCTGAGGTTGAGTGCTCACACACACTCTTACGCAGCTCTCATTGCACCCATAAAATTCACAATCCTTGTTGAACCAACTGCATGCCTGAATGAAAATTACATTTGCTACGAACTAATTCTTGGGGTTTTGTTGCATTTGTACCATAATTCACTCAAAATGTGCATTCCAGATCCATCATTTGAGCATATAAAAGTATTTATATTATTGTTCCACTCCCCAAGTTTCATATTTAGCTTTTATTGGTTTCAAATCTAAACCATTCTCTCAAAAGGTAATGCTGTCAGATATGAGTCTCCATGTGAACAAGTGAAAGATCCTTAAGAGAAATATGTTGTACTAGACTCACTGTACCCTACTGACACTATTTGAGATTTGGTTTGAGAGGCGCATTTTTTAAATGTAGTTTTATGGCGATTTGGTCGCAAAAGCATAATAAAATCTGTCCATTGTATTCATTAAATTTCACCATGTTAGATCAGCGAATAACACCCGAGCTATTTTGATAGAAACTGGGACACATTTGTCTACTGCAATGTTGAGGGTTAAGAAGTTTCCCAATACAAACTTCAAGACAGTAGGTAAACTACAGGGAGAAGGGTTGAGAGAATAACAACAGGTTTTAGAGGGAAGGGTAATGAAGAAAAAACTTTTATTTATTATCAGATGATACAAAATTATGTACAACAGGAGGTGGGGGGGGGGGGGGGAATCAATGTTACACAACAACAAAGTTTGATGGGGACCTTTCGATCCATCATACATTCAGTGATTCACTACCTAGTTAGTATCCAGCACCCAATTACTCCCCTCTGGCCCTCCAGAAAATGCTTTCCAACAGAAGAGAACACTTGAGTTCGTTTGAGAGTGGAGTTATGGCAACCATCAGGAAGCAACTGGTTGAATTGGCTTACATGAAGAACTTAAGAAGACAGAAGAAGAAGGGAATCAGAAGTTCTTCACAGTTTAACGTTTTTCGTTTTTTACTGGTTGAACATTTCATTGAAAATCACAGTCAAGAATAAGAAAATTGAATGACGGATTAGCAAAACCAAAAGTATTGGATGCCGTTCAAGACATCAATTAACA
The DNA here is from genome assembly GCA_954871275.1 of Leptopterna dolabrata. Taxonomy (NCBI): domain Eukaryota; kingdom Metazoa; phylum Arthropoda; class Insecta; order Hemiptera; family Miridae; genus Leptopterna; species Leptopterna dolabrata. The sequence continues at coordinate 17,991,414 of OX940985.1, forward strand.
GATAAACAATTTCAACTTGCAAAAAAATTGAAATTGAAAAAATAAACGATTGGGAAGAAGTCCCAAGTGGCTTACAAAAAGAAGCCAATTCCAACTGACCTTTTTAACATCAGAGAGTCAGCAATACTTGGGGATTCTCCAGGAAAGTGGTACAGGAAAATGGGTTACCAGTAATACCAACAAAATCCACAAGGTGCTGCAATCTTCGATCTGTGAAACTATGGCTGCAAGACGGACACTGGGGATGTGTAACAAGTTTAATTTCAGAACAAAGTTCAACCTTGAATTACTGTTGATTCTTTGTTCGTATTTCATGAAGAATTGTTCTGGTTAGAAAGGAATACCTACTAGTGTAGAAGCCATTTTTGCTATAATGCCAGGATTTTTTTAAATAGGTATACATCAAGTCAGACAGAAAATTACAATTAATCTGGTAGTATTTTGGGGTTTTTGCAAATCGAGAAGATGAGTCTGAATCAACATCAGTAGGTGTTGAAATGTTTCAGAAGCATAATTTAGAAAGGATAAAAATAATTGATTTTGTTGACGTACTGATGGCTCGTCTACAACAGTACAACCCAACAATATGACGCATTGAGTTAAATGATGACATCGGAAAATTGTACAACACTACCCACCTACCTTAGAGATGGGCAAGTCACGAACGTTACACATTCCGAATTTGATCAATTTCATAATTATCTACATGAAAACAGAAACATTAACGGGAAATTTCATTACAGGTATTAGACCATGTGAGATATGTTGAGTTCAGATTAAATTATTAAATACAAATATGACGACATGAAACTGAACAAAATTAATAAATGAAATTAAAAAAAAGACAATGCACCCAATTAATTTTATGACACACTGATAGACGGACGAGAAACGGGCGTGATATAAAAAAAATGGCCGTTGATCGCATAAAAATTGTTGGAATTCAACTGTACAAAGTCCACGAGTGTGGCAGACTCCAATTGGATACATACATAGAAGAATTCAAAACAAGGAGTAAGGAAGTTTTTAATATCAACACCCCTACACTCCCCTACAGATTCGCTTTTTGCTTATATCAATAATTATTTACAAATGCATCAAACCTGATACAACCTTCATCTGGTTTACAAATTAAAGTAATAACCGATTAGAAAAATATTAAATAGTTACTTAAACCTTGACTTGAAAAAGAAAAAAAATATATATTTATATTGCCAGTCAATCAGTAAACGACTTGTAAAATTAAGATTTAATTTAATTTAATTCCACCTTCCTTACATAAACCACTACATTGCATGCTCTAATCATTCATTGCAAACATAAAAAGCTGTATGCAGTATTCAAACTTTTTTTTTCCTTATTGGATTACTAACACGATGGAATCCCCAAGTAGCTTTTTTTTTAATTTTTCAATTTTATTCGAGTTTTTTTGTTACAGTTTCAAAGTTTATTATAGGTACCTCTAATGTTTATATTTAGTTTCGCTCCCCAACTACCTACTCTGCCTTCAAAACATGAGAAGAGGTACAAAATAGTCACACGAAATTGCGCAAAATTTGAACTCAATGTTTCAAGACACCATAAAATATTATGCATTTGGCTCTGTACAACTTCCGATGTGTAACGTAGGATTCAACTTGAGTATAGGTAGGTTAAATTCTCAAACCACAATTCCCGAATGTCGACAATGGGTATCTTGCACTGAATCTGCCTAACCTTCTCGCAACGTAACCCCCAAAATTTAGGGGGCTGATAACCCTGGTATCTCTTATGTCCGTAAGAACATCCAGAGTTTCCTCTACGATACCGTTAGAATTCTCTACTTCTTACAATGCTCGAATACCAACAATGGGTCTCTTGCATTGAAACTGCCTAACCTTCTCGCAATGTAACCCTAACAGTCACAGGGCTGACAACCCTGGTATCTCATGTTGATAAGAACATCTGGAGTTTCCTCTAGGATTCGGAAGAGGTTTTCTTCCTACCACAGAACTGTGACAACTACAACGTCCCTCGATACAAATCACATGAATTATCAGTGTGTGAAAAATCCGTCAAATTAATACGGAAATCCTGTTGTCTGATATTTACATTTACATTACTGAATAGGAACAGCATATTATATATCAACCACATCCTAATGCAGATAGACCTAATCTCGTGCTGAATGAACACAAATACAAATGGGTTCCAAACCAGACATTTCTCCACATCAAAACTAAATGTACAACCTGAATAAAATCAATCTCAAGTATTTACGAGTACAAGGACCATTTAAACAGAATTTACCAGAGCTACACAATTACAACTCGAATGGTTAATGAAATGAACGTTATATACTTTTTAGAAATTCAATTAAAAAATGGAAACAAGGTACACGAATGATAAAGAATAAAAGAATAAAATCGGTGAAACGTAATCCTAAAACCGTTCTGAGTCACGCGTTTTATTTGTGATCACATTGCATAAATTGGAAAAATAAGTTCATTATTTTTGAAATTAAATGAATAATTCCTTTGAACCATATCAAGTAATCACTTTTCAAGACAGACAATTTCTTTTTCTCTTTTTTTGTTGTAGCAAGTACTGATGACGTGGGTGTAAGAACAGCTGTGTAGCTCCTTGGTCCTTGCCAAGGCGCAAAAGCAGCAGTATCCTCTTCGTCCAATATATTTCCATCTTCCGGAGGGGGCAATTTTATACGGACTTTTTTTTTTTTCAAGTATATTTTTTTTGTCAAAGGCGGTAAGACACCAGCTGAAAAAAGGAGCCCTCGAAAAATTTGATTAGCTAGACAAACAGGTTTATTAAAACTAAGAGACAGAAAAGACACAAGCGGATGAAGGTGTCACAAAATCTAAATTTGGATGAAGTTTTTCTTTCGTATTTTTTCGGTACAGAATTTCTTAAATATCTACCACATGGGTCGCATAAACGTTGGTTAGCTTCATTGGTTGAAAACCCACCGTCCCAGAACATTATTAAATAACTACAGAATTTCTTAAATATCTACCACATGGGTCGCATAAACGTTGGTTAGCTTCATTGGCATTGGGCTGTGGTAGATATTTAAGAAATTCTGTAAAGTTTTTGGGGAGTGGATAAACTTGTTTCTTGGTGTTAACTTACGAAACGACATTCCACATAATGGACAATATAGAACAATCTTGGAATAAAATGAAATATATTTAGTTTGATTTACTGAAAAAAGATGTAGTATTATACCTACGCCTTCGCCATGTTTATTGAGATCAAGAATAATACTCAAATTCCTTTGAAAAGATTGTAAGACTATTTACAACTAAATCAATGAAGTTAGGCTTGGCAAAGTAACTGGTTCGTAGAAGCGGCATTCATCTAGAATATATGAATTTCAACAAAGGTCTTTCTGACTTCCTGATCTTCTCCTCAGAAACTGTTTCGTACTTTCCCATGAAACTCGATTTTTAATAATAGGTACCTCTACTGCTGGAATTATAACCATAATATCAGCCCATAACATTGCGGAAGCAGCTCTCTTTCTTGGTTGCTGTCGTTTCTTTGTACACGAGACCTTCATTCGCTTAACCTTCCTTCGCTGTCAAGTGATGAAGGGGTTATATCTGTACAAAGCCATTCACTAGATTTGAAATTCCGAAAGTTGATATTATTAATGGATGAAGGTGTCAACAACGCCCTTCCATTAAACAATTCGACCGTTTTGTTAAATAACACTTTCATCCATGCTTGTATCTCACAAACCACATGTTTTACAGTGTTTTAACCATCACACCGTGTTAGAACCTTAAAAATCACCAAAACCTTGAAATATGAAGAAACACAATTTTTCGGGGGTGGAGGTGGGGGGGGGGGGTTGTATTGACATGACACCTTTATCCACTCGTGTCTTTAATAAATTATGGATCGCATAAATAATATGCACGAAACAATCACAGAACATAAATATGGGAAACAAGCATCGCGAGCAAAATATACCTCAACTCCAGAGCCCGTGACAAACCACAGTTATCTGTTCGTAACTTGCACATGTACGGTTTACTGAATAACTAAAATATGGTGGTCACTCAATACATGAGTTACGAAATACTCGAAAATATCCCCATGCTGCAGGTTGAAATAATCTCAAGATGTTGGAATTGGCATATCATCACTTTGAGAATAGGTAACTTACTAATATCAGTAAGTGAAAGCCCTAAAGGACCTATAAAACATGTACTCCAGTTCAAAAAACACGGGTTTAAGGAATATAAATACTCCAAAACCCCCGAAAAACGTAAGGGGACACAACCATTCCCTTATCGCATCGAAACCTGAAGGCTTCAGAAAGCCTCTCTTCTTTCAACTACCCGACATTTGGGGAAACCATTTTTGTTTACATACTTCTCCAACGCATGAGAAATAACTATACGGCATAACATTATTGCTTTCCCTGCATACAGGGTTAAAAAATTAGCAAATCAACTTCAGGAATCTATTTGACAGCTAATATAACTGCCATCAAAAAGTTCATCCCTTCACTCAATTGGTGAAGAGATGGTGGCCTCTGCATTGAGCAAGAGGAAGGTCACTTTGATTATGTGAAGAAATAAATAACTAATTATTAAAATACACAGTTATTGTTAGGTACCTGCCACAATGGTCATGCTCTAACAGGATGTGATTCACTTGTTTTTGACTGGTACCCTACCGATGTTCTGATTTCCCTATTTATGGCATCTCTATTGCACAGTAAGAAAGTATATTCTGGCAAAAACTTTAATTTTTTTTTAAAGAAGAGGGTGTTTTCATGAGGTACCGATAAACTGAACTGGGAAGGGTGTTTTCATAAGGTACAAATGAACTGAACTAGGAAGGGTGTTTTCATAAGGTACAAATGAACTGAACTAGGAAGGGTGTTTTCATACGGTACGAATAAGTGAACTAGGAAGGGTGTTTTCATAAGAAATGAATTAACTGAACAAGGAAGGGTGTTTTCACAAGGTATGAATAAACTGAACCCTTCAAACCAGGGAACACTGAAGGCGTCCACATCACTGTGCCCAGGAACTTCCCAAAACTGAAGTAGGTACTTATTTTGTTTCTACCTTTTTTAAACAACCATTATGTACGAACAAATATAGTAACTTGATTTGATACTTCGGCTCCTACTTATTGAAAATGTTGCCCCTAATTATATTTCCCCATCGTTCAGCACATTATCGAACCTCACAAGAGCAGTAACTTATTAGTTGTTATATTAAATTACTATAATTCCGTTATAATGGCACAAGGAAGAAATAGAACTCAATAAACTGCAAGGCATCAGAGTTTTTATTGGCTGGTATATACAATATAAGAAGCAGGCCAATAAACGTATTGCTATTAAAATATTTAAAAATATAAACAAATAAATGCATCTTTTTTTTAAATAATAAAGCTAACACTGACACAATGATGATACGGCGGTAGTGATCGCTGAAAGCCATATTTTGGTAGGTACCAACTTCAAAGAACAGCAAGCAATTTCCACCTAAAACAGAACTGGCTTCAAGTGTATTAAACCGTTCGTATAAATCCATTAGTAAGAGAACAACTTCGTGTCATCCACAGTAAGTTTATTTGCATCGCGGACCAGTCAGGTTTCTTCGTAACGACGTTTGAAGCCTTCAGTGAACTGTAAATTGTACGTAATATAAATCTACCTGAGAGAAATGTATGAAACTGAGAATGCTGTGCCTACATAAAGAGCTGTATTCCATATACCAACTTTAGCGCGTTCATCACATAAAAGTGGAATGCAGTAAGTACAGAGCTTTACATTGATACTGTTATTCTGCCCTCCTAAGACCGCCGTATCTACATATATTATAAAAATCGTTTTTTAACATAGGCAATCGATTTTTTTGGGCAACTTTCATCTTTTATGTTACTTACCTTGGAATTCAGAGTAAATAAGCTTTCAATAGCCGCAACTTCACGGTTACATACATAAAATACTATGATCAAGCACCAAAATCTATACATAGTTCCACAAGAGCGAGAACTACGAGAAGATACGGTGTTCTTGCTTAGCACAGGTTTTTTTCCCTATATGTAGATGCGGCTCTTCAACAAGCTTAGCACGTTAGTTACGGCCCCCAGCCTTGCTTTCAACCCACAACCATGATTAGCGTGAGGCACGGCGTAGATACGGCGTGAGGCAGAAACGCCATACGACAGGGTTTTTGGAATGAGCTAAATTACTTAGTGTGACCCAAAATTAACACTCGGATTGCTTCAAATATTCTCGAGCAGTTGCAAAAATAGTTTATTGAAGAACAGAAAAAAAAGAAACCATATTTCTAGCATTCCTAGGAAAGATGCAGTTACCAACTTTAACCTAATTTTTCTCAGTTTTATGTCAACTGTAGATATGGCGGTCTTCCATAGGAGGGCAGTGTATACCAAACTTATCGACTCAAACTAAAATAGATAAGATGCGAGATATGAAACTTACCTCTGACCAAATGTGACAGAAGACAATCAGAAGCATCCTCACCAATGACACCAAAATGAAAGACGAAATCAAATCTCAAGCACTTGTTGAGAGATCACAGTCTGTCCAATATAGGGTTTGGATCATAACACTCATTCTATTCCCAAAAATAAAAGGCCCAATACATATTAATTAAGGATTTATAATGAGCGGGTATCGGTGTGGATGAATACAAATGAGTTCAGATTCATGCTCCAATGCAAAATAAATAGCGCAATGTCTGCCGAGGTGTAATATTACACTTGAAACAACAGCATAGCAACTGATGGAGTAGGTTCTTTCGAGCAGTTAGGTGTGTTACAAGCATTTCAAGTTTGCGCAAGTACGAACAAAATAATTTTGATGAAATTCATATGGGGTCATCTAGGGCTTACCCCACACATACCCTACACCCTAAAAATTTCAGCTTGTTTTGATGTTCCGTATAGATATACGCATCACAAGACGTAAGTAAGGTACAAAACGCAAGTGGAATTATTGACTGCGGAGGACAAGAATTTCCCTCCCAAAAGTGATCATAAGGTTCTACCTTTGCAGACTCAGAAGCGAAAAATTCAATGATTGACAAGTTATCGAGTACGAAGCAGGTAACTAAAATGATATGTACCTACATTCCTTATGGCATAGGCCGCCATGCCAATTCAATTTTCTCTCAACATGGAAAAGAAATCCCTCTGGTACTTTATTGATAACCTATTGATAAAATTTTAGCAGACCCTTTGTGCAGCACTTTGCGGCTCGAAACAACTTCCTAAAATGGGCGGACTACAGAAAACTTTCAACAGCCAGTTGGCGATACTATAGACGGATTTCTGTAACGAAGGTCTTCATGAATGTCCAGGGCAACAAACGTTGACGTTGATGGGATTGGGAATACAGCAAACGGGTTTCTTCTCATTTCCCTGATCAGGGGCGATGTGAGCGACCCCTTGGTCTGGGAATCTACTACAAACGAATTTTGGCAGTTACTTGGTGTTTTGGGGTTACTTGGTGGTGGTTACTACAACCGGTAACCACCGGTTTCAAGAACCTCTACCTACCACCCTTCTAGTAGGTTCCTATAAGATGGAGAGCTATTTTTCCACGCTTTCAATTTTGAAGACGCTTCCTACACGATGCAGCTAATATTGCCTGTGGAGCCTGGGTGGCATAAGGCAAGTACAGACTGGGCAACAAGACGTTGCCAACATGTTGATGGACGTCAGTTTTGTGGAAATAATAATTGCTGTTGCGGTTGCTGGCGATGCTTGTGCTGGTTTCATCAGATACGAAATTGTTAATCGATATTTTCTCAATTTTTAAAATTTCAATATGATTTTCCTTTTTGACTAAATATGGACCAAAATACCTATGTTAAAAAACGCTGCATATTATTACACAGCGGTTAAGTATTTAGATGCGTAAATACCTGTTTTCTGTAAATACCTCGTCCCCCCCCCCCCCCCCGACCCATCCACAGGAAAGCCCTAAATCGAGTACTGAGCCGGCCTTGCAACTACATTCGCGGTGGGGTCAAGAATTATATTATTATTTGTTGCTGTTAATCATGAAGCATAACGTTTGCTCAAGTTATAAAAGTACCAATCAACAATATCCAAAATAACCGTTGTTCTTCAGATGGAATAACGTCACGGAACAACCAACTCGATTTCATACAGCCATCCGTGATTATAATTACGGATGGGCTGGATGTATATAGTTTCATTCACGATCATGTTGATGAAGAACTTCGGTGCAACTTAGGGGCCTCACTGTGAACGAACGGCAGGATGTACAATGCTCCGGGTGGTCCCAAAAAATGCCCTAGTTCAAGAAATATTTTTAAAAGTTAGAAAAATTCGGGAAGACGGCGTCCTGGGAAGTTCAACCCTTATTTCTCACCCCTGTGAGTAACGCCGAGCTTCACGAACCAACTAGACCCCAAATGGGAAAATGGGACCAACAAACCAAATTTCATGAATTTTCGTTCATAGTAATATTCTTAGAAATTTATTCCATTTTCGGATTTTACAAACCTTGAAACGGAAACCATCAAACGCAGGAGGAGGGGGGAGGTTCGAAAAATTTGCATGTTCGATTCCAAAGGTTCATTATTGAAAATAATAAATTAAGAGTGTAAAATATTATGTAAAAATATTAAATAATATATATTGAAGAAGGGTGTACAAGGCTTAGAAATGATATTCAAGTACGTACATATAAATCCGGTTCCCTAATAATAGCCTACCTACTACAAATAATAAAATACGCACAAATATTATCTACTACAACCAACCTGCTGAAATGTTACTGGTTGGCTCTGCGACACTGGTTGGGGATTTGAAGTTGACAAAGCGATGTTCTCCACTTAGAGTGGAAAACAGGGATACAAGCAAACAGTCCACGAATTTCTTTGATGTCATGTCGCCCGATGTTGCCGTGTATCCCCTGAACTTGTCGCTTGTTGATGAGATACATGTTGTCAACGCCAATATCAACATGTTGGCAACATTTTTTTGCCCGGTCCGTACTAGCCTTTAGATATTTCAGTATCCATGGTGATTAGCACAATCCAGCGGTTTATTCTGGCTTGCGATCGTCTCAGGCTTTTGCAAAAATAACGTGTTCCATGGAAGAAGAAAATTACGGAAATATACAGCTAACTTGGTATAAAAGTGTGATGAATCACTACACCTATCAACCATGAATATCTGTCGTGGTACTCAAAATGTGTTGTTCAATACGTTGGGACTGACTCACCCAGAATCAACCGATCTTATGGAGGTTAACTAGAAGACAACAGTAATAGCCCTTCAGGTTATCAAGATTCGAAAGCTGTTGGCCCTTCCTCTGCACTTCTTCCATGATAACCAGGATTAGGTATCAACTCGAGGACATGGAGAGTACGTAACCCAACATATCTACAAATTTCAACTTTCCTGATACAGGGAAGTGTACACATAACCAATTGCATGGGGACATTTTCCCTCCTACCCTTAAAACCACCCTGATGATTCAAAGAGAACATTCAAACATTCATATTCAAAATCCCTTGGATCATCTCGAGAACAAAGGTCAAGCTCAATATGTAGGTATGTAACATATAGTAATATCAATAGATATTGACTTACGACTCCAAGAAACATCTCATATGTGTGTCGTTAGATCGTTTAAATACAAATTACTTCTTCCTGAGGCGAAGGATTTTTGTCATCCTGGAAAAAATGTTATTTTTGTTAATTATAACATTCACGATCATTCCAACGGTTCAAATGATTAGTATGTATTCGTCTGAAGGCAAACGGCATTTCAAAGTGAGGAGTTTAATGAAAAACGAAGTACTCCGACAACTTTCCAACTAATGAACACTAAAAAATTGGAACAGCAGCGATAGTGCACCGCCAACTCGATACTTGATCCAAAATAAACCAAAATACAGTGACATAAATTTATCAGTTTTGTAAATTCAAAGCTAGGATCAGTCGAGTTCACTGCACATGAATACCTTGTCTTTCCCGTAAGAAAAGTGAGGGTGTAGCGGGGAGAAGAGGAAAAATGAAAGTTCCTGTCATGCGATAAATATTCAATGAACAATTATAGAAATGCCAACGAATTTGTAGAGCACAAGACTGAAATTAACGTAAGAAACCTCGAAATCTACCGGCCAATTTGCGATAACTTCAAGAACACTTTGTTCACTCCAATGGTGGGCGTATTTTCTTCGGGTCAATATATGATTGAGCGTCCAGAAATCGTATACTCGTAAAATACAACAAGTTTAGTGATGAGAAAAAATAACTATGTACCTACGTTAAACTTCAAAGGGCAGAGTAATGGGCTAAGTAATATTATCTCAAATGTATCTCCTTATGGATAACTTATTGGCTATGGCGGTGAGTGTCCATTTTGAACTGAATCTGGGTTTCATTTGAAATTGCCTTTAACATTTGAAAACGTGTAGACATCAACGTCTTACTCTAGTTCCCGACAATTTCAATACTTGAAAGTGTTTTAGGTGCAGCATCAGACCGTTCAACGAGTTTTTGATGGAAAACGTTCACCTAATCCTCTTTTGTCACCCACTGCAGCAGGCTCTTAGCAAAATTCGATGATTCGGTGAAACCATAGAAACAGGAGATGCATAAATACCAGATGTGGAAATGATACGACTCTGACCACCGTGAGAGTAGAAATAGGTGCGAAGGATTGAAATAAAGTAAATGAGGGGGGGAAAATAGCATTGAGATGAAAATAGAAACCCTCAGAGGTAAATGCGTTTTGCTACGGATATTATGAGATTTTACTTCACTGACTTTACAAGACTCGCTAGGAAGTAAGGTGTCTTCGCCATCGGGTATATGAATGATCTCTTTCACATGAACTTTACCATATTCATCGAGAGAGAGCGACGAGTTTGAGTCATCCCCGCTGTTCAGGTCAATCCTACTGTTGTCTCCGTCCTGCTGTAAACAAATAATGCAGAACAATAAACGAAAAACGGTAGTTGACTCCTGGATGCTGGTTTGCAGAGGTGTATTCGAATGTGAATATGGCAAGGTTCGACGTAAACGCACGTAAGGTTCGTTTGAGCCGCGCCGAGTTCATGAAGAAGTTCGGCGCAGAAACCATGCGCAGGGCAAATGGTCGGTCGAGGTGACGCGTTCCAACCGTTTTGAGTCCATGAACTCAGTTCGATGAACGTGTTCCAACCGCGTGAGTTCATGAACTCACCTGAACCCAACGAGAAGTGAGTTCATCTCCAGGAAACTCCGGCATAACCTCCCGAAATAATAACCCGCTTCACTTTTTTTGACATCACCTGACAGATGTTTGGGCAGTATTTAGCGGTTTTCTCTGGAGTGTCCCTTTCGTTGTCTCTTCACTTTTGGGCGTTCCAGCCATCGGTTTCATGAACTCAGGACCCACTTCAACCCCGACGAACCCGGTCGAACTTGGTCGGTGAACTCATCGAAACCTGAGTTCACGGCTGGAACGAACCAGTGATGTCCAACATGCCTTGATATTGTTAAGTAAGCACTGATAGACCTAATTAACATGAAAAGGTCCCAAGGCAGTATAGGATAGGATACAGTATAAGCTCTTTAATCTGGCTCGTCCAGGACCTCAGTCATGCCGAATCGGCGATTGTGCCGTACTGTCGAACGTGAACAGGATCTAACGGAACAACAGGAATACTAACAATGAATCTCATTTTTGGATTTCTCACTCTTATCAAATGCGGACGATTAAAACGTACTTATTTCATGTGCATTCTAAACCTGTGAAGACAATATAAATATCCGAAAAAGTATATACATCACAAGCAGAAAAGTAGTACTTATATGACAACCTGCCTTTTGGAAAAATGGGCCTACAGATTTCGAGTTGAAATTTGCCAGTATGAGCGTTAGTTTTCAGAATTTTCTTGAACTTACACTCATTTTCAAGGAAATTTCCAGCTAAATCGATAAGCGAAGTCAAAAAACGAGTTTTTTAAATAGGAAGATACTGGACAATGGCATACGAATTTTACTCCCATATTAGGGATACAAACTATTTTATCAAGTTTTAAACCCGTATCTGCATTTTACTACCCGTACTTACAAATACTTGGCGAAAAAATCGTATCTGATGTCAGATACGATTTAATATCCTCTGAAAAGACTTTTACGAGTTTTCGATTAGTAAATCCACCTGAAAGTATCCCATTATTTGAAAGCCCGTTTTGAGGCATTTCTCGCACACATACCATTCCGAGATTCTAGAATTCTGTAGAAATCACCTCCCAGAACTGTAGGGAACCATTAACTAATTTTGCCCAAACACTCGGATATACTTTCCTGCTTCTCACGGCAATATCCAAGCCAAAAAAAAAAAAAATTGAAACATAAAAATTGAATATGTATTTATTTTTCATGCAAATAAAAAGATATACTGTCTTTTCGCGCCACGTTTCCTAAGTTTTCCTTTACATCATCTGCAAAATGATGGAAAACTGGTCCTTAAACAAATCTGCCGTCATTCATGTACTTCTCTGCGTATCATAATGCAGAGACAAGTTTACGATTCCTTTTAAAGCTCTAGGCTTCAAAGCTTCACGATTTGAGTCAGCCAATGGTCACCATAAGCATTTGCACAAAACAAAACAATCAATCTTTCTGTATTTATTAAATCCCTTAGCAGATTTTTCATGGAGGGGGGGAGAGGGGAGGGTCGGATCCACCTAAAAAAAATTCGAATGCGGGTGGCTGAATCGGTGCCAGATTACAGAATGTGCCAAACCATAGAAATCCAGACTAAAGAGCTTCTACTGTATTTAGATCGAAGAGGTTACAAAAAGGAAATAGAGAAGGCCTGACAATATGGAGGCCAAAAGCCTACAGCTCATCTTCCGCCTCTAGATTAATTCCACTTCGAATCAATTTTTCACATTCAACATCTAGAATGAATTTCAGTGAGTCTATTTTTTTTTAAACTTAACTTTTATTTTTTTATACTAAGGCGATGTCTTACCAATTCTGCAGAGTCGTTAATCCGGGCTTTCTTACTGAGCAGGTCTGCGGAGGATTCCGAGAACGTTCGTTTCCTTGGTTGTTCACCACTTCCACCGCTGGACGGGCTAGAACCGTTTTTAAGAATCGGCGATGAGCTGTTTCTTTGTAACGAGATCTGAACAGAAAAACAAAATGACCTGGTTAGAATTATGAGTTTTTTTCAAATTGATTATTTTAGTCGCTCACGATATTTATCGGAGAACTGAATTAGGAATTTCCACTGCGCCATCACATAGTTTCAATTAATAATATTTCAAGTCAGACCTTTTCTAAATGTTCTATTACAAAAAATTTGATTAGCATAATGTGATCTGAAGTGGATTACAAAACTTTACCATGTTTTCATTAGAAATTGCGAGATTGTAATAATGACAATGATAAATCATGTAGTAATTATGTGATCATGCTAGTGTGTGGCAACACACATGTGATCCTTGTTTTCATCTTTGAAAATTGTGTTGTTGAGTTTGGTTGTTGGAATAGAAATTGTAACGATCTTATTGTTTTCTCATTCTTGTACATTTGGGAGCCCGTCCGGGATCGAAGAGGTGGAAAACTAATTTGGAACGGATTCAAGTTACTCGCTTATGCCGCCAACACGTCGAGCACGGTCGACGGTTCCGCGGACGGTATCAACGAGGGCTCGGCCTATACCTACTGATGCGGTTACTTCCCAGCCCTCCACCTCAGCACAGAGCCACGTTTGGGAAAGTAAAGCAAGCTTACTACTGGCCAGGAATGTCCCGGGACGTCAAAGCATGGTGCCGAACTTGTGAGACCTGCAGACGAGTCAAGGGACCTTTGATGCTCGCCCAGCGCCACTACAGCAGTTCATCGTGGGGGGGCCTTCTCAGAGGATTGGAATGGATATCCTGGGGCCATTTCCTAAGACGAGACAAGGGAACCGGTACGTCTTGGTCATGGCGGACTATTTTACTAAATGGCCAGAGGCAGTCCCTATACCAAATCAGGAGGCCCACACTGTCGCCACTGCCATGATTGAGCACATCGTAAGTCGATTCGGGGTTCCATATGAAATACATACAGACCAGGGCCGGAACTTCGAATCCAAGCTTCTTGAGGAAGTTCACACAATTCTCAGATCCCGGAGAACACGCACGACAGCGCTACATCCTCAATCTGGGGGATTAGTGGAGAGGTTGAACAGGACATTGACGAAATATCTCGCCATGTTTGTTGGTGAACGCCAAGACGACTGGGATGAGATTTTGCCACTTTTCCTGTTAGCCTATAGGTCGGCTCCTCACGACACCACTGGACTGTCGCCAGCTCAACTGGTACTGGGCCGAGACTTGAACCTACCCGAGACGTTGCTACGGCGGCAATGCCATTCCCAGCCCTGCGCCACACCATATGCCTTCCAGTTGAGGGAGAAACTTGAACGGGTACAGAGCTTTGCGCGGGAAAACACGAATCTCAAGGTCCAAGGTCAGAAGGAACGATACGATCGTCATGCAAGGTATCCCGTGTACCAAGTTGGGGATTGGGTGTGGGTTCATGAACCCAAGAGAACAAAAGGTAAATGCCCCAAGCTTCAGCCACAGTGGACCGGACCGTGGGTGGTGTCCGAGAGGAAAAATGACGTCCTGTTTGAGGTGAAGATGGCTCGACGCAAACGGCTTCTACACTCAAACCGGCTTGCACGGGCTGAAGTTCCTCAACCGAGAGGGGAGTAATGTGTGGCAACACACATGTGATCCTTGTTTTCATCTTTGAAATTGTGTTGTTGAGTTTGGTTGTTGGAATAGAAATTGTTACGAGCTTATTGTTTTCGCATTCTTGTACACTATTTTACAAGTTTAGTAACACAGATTCTGAAACTGTTTCAAAACAGAAGGAGAAAAATCCATGACATCAAGAACCCTGATTAGGTGTGCTTACGGGTTGGCCGACATTAGCAAATCATCTGTATGACCTCATAAAACCGAACAAAGAAAAAATCCAGAACTATAAAAGCTCGTCTTCAACAACGGTTGTATCGTGACTTTTAAGATGCGGCGCCAAAATTTAATCCCCAAGATTACAATTGGTAACTTGATGCGACTACAAAACGAGACACACACCTATAAATCAACTTAACCCGATCAACATGCCACAAGAAAATGAAATGCGTAATAACTATCATTTCCATCTCGTAGTACGAGCAAAACGTTTAAAACACAGACGAACTAAATTGTTAGGAATGAGTTCCTCCTCGACAAAAACGTTATTGTAAAACATATACTCAGTTAAAGTGGTTACCTCTGCATTCTGTAAGCAGTAACGTCATTAGAAAGAACAAAAAAACAGTCCATTTTCACAAGATTGCAAAATACCATAGTTGAATATCTGTACCGTTTACACTAAATTTATATTTGAAGAAATATAAGTCAAAGACTGATAGGTATCATTCCCATTCTTTGACATAATGTAACTGGCTTTCAAATTTACGTGACAATTCATTTCCAACTGTCAATAATATCAATATTACTCCTTTGAAGTCTGTGGACGAGCGAACGTTGGAGTTCACAGACAGTTTCAATTAAACTGAATACCAAAACAATTAATGAACTAAACAAGCGGTCCTATAATTTATTCTAAAACCGTCAGAAATGGAAATATCAAACACAAGCGAATTGTCAGAGACAACAGTTATGGATTTTAGCAGTATGAACACAAAAGCAAAGCAATATAGCATCAAACAGTTGAAGGAAGTCGATCTGAATAAAATGCACCCTTTCCCCCTTCCCGCAATATTTCAAGTCTTGAAGTAGAATGTCTTAACATTCTACTCGAAAGGTGGTCTAAAATTTACTTCATAAAAAATGTCGAAGCTTTTATATTAACTGGACCCAAAACAACAGCTACAAATTCCAAAACTCGCTCAAATAATGCATAATTATTGTGCCCAAGATCCAATATAAATAACAGAACAATTGGCTTGTTCTACAGATCTTTATTCGAATCACTTTATAATAATCCATCAACACCTTTACTTCCTTACTATTTTTGTCCTTTTCGTATGTAATGCATATTTTTTTTAAATATATATTTTCGAAGTTCAATTGCAGGTACTAGTAATTTTCAATTAGGCTGTGGATATGGGAAAGAGAAAACTGAAAAAAGAAAAATATTTCAAGAGGTAGCTATAAGGTTTTTGGTTCCACAGTATTTTCCAGGAGTGGTTTTCAAATTGTTGCATTTGAGAATGCGGCCTAAGCTGAAAAGTCTTTTGGGGTCTTGAGCATTAGTGAAACTGAACAACTCTCTGAAACATTCAGCCGAACAGGTTAGGATCGGGCCGAGTCCACGTTTAAGTAATTCAACAGGTGAGCTTGTCACAGCGACTTGAATCTCTTCTGAGTCATCATGATCGTCAGCAGGGTTACCAACCTTTTTTTCTCTCTTCAAGATTGCGGCGGGCAGATAAGCAGATAATTGCTTTCTGTGGGAACAAACGAGAAAACTCTATTAAACGTGGAATTACTAAACTAACATTTCAGATATATTTATACACAGAGATACCAACCTAAACTTTTTCTTACCGACAATAACTAGGTTCAGCGACACAAAAGTATTGTACAAACAGGTGATGCATGTGGGTAATTCAACTTGTATTTGAGATTCCCCCGATAATTCGACTAAACCAGGCTTTTTGAAGATTTATGATTTTTCGATATGAAGTCGAATTTTGAAAAAAAAAAATAGAGATTTTTGATCAACTAGTTTTTGAAGTATCAGGTGCATTATTGGCATAACTATATAGTAATCCATGACCCGGTTGAGGCAGAAGTATTCACCTGATGTTCACCTGATGTTCCATTAAAGGGAATTTCCTTACCAGTTAACTCAAAAATCGATAGTAGGGAAAAAGCAGATAATTTTAGTCACGCATTACGATTAATTTTGACAAAATACTCGTAAATCAAGTTATTAAAATGGCAATGAATAAAAATTTTAAAAACCCATAGCAAAAACTATAAAACATATAGCGGTGAAAGGGACAATATTAAGCTTATTAAATAATCCCCATATTTAATAATAAGGTATTCACGGACTGCGAAGTTTTGATTAGTACACAATAACTAACATAATGAAACACTAACCTTTTCACGTGTCTAGCTTCTATTTTCATAGTCTCTTTGATCATCTTACTCTGTACAGCTTGTCTATGAACTGAAACAGCACATAGAGGTATGTATAGGTACAAGGGCATGGGAAATCGGAGCACATGTTGATTTAGATCAACTTATCCTTTATCAAATCATCATATTATTTGGTTGTTATTTTGTTAATTCCTATTAGTTATTACTTATTACTACTGTAAGCTGGTAGGATAGTGATAAGATCGCAACATTTAAATAAACTACCTACTAGAACGAGGCTGCCCACCATGGATAATTCTCCACTACCCATACATGTCTTGTTTCCAGGTGACCGAGGCAAAATCTATAGTTGAGATGTGTCAACAACTTGGGTTCAATGTTATTCATACTCAAAGCAGAAAACTGAGACAACTAACAATACTCTGATACATGCAGAATGAAACAGAAAGCAAACCTGATGAGGTGAACGATTGGATGTCGTATGTGAGATCAACGTTGGGGTTTTCGAGTTTTTTGAAAATAAGACCAATGAACCACATGGAAGTGGGTGGCACAGAGGTCTGGTCCGGGGAAGGCGGTGCTGCATAGCACTCGGGGTTTACATGCGCCAATAGGATGTGCTGGTTTCGCTCGAGGTTACCTACGAGGTGGCGGACTTTGGATTCGATGAGGCCGCACCACTCCAGGTGTTCTTCGGGGTTTGCTGACGAGGCGATCAGTACGATAAAATGTCTGAAAAACAAGAAGAGTTCATCGAAATTGAATTCACGCTTTGCCTCATTACTTGGGGGTAACACCAGGTAGGCCCTCAGCTTAGTGATTGTCCAGACTGCTTGGAAAATTTGAACAGGAAAACTTTGAAACTGTTAGATAAAATTAAGCATCAAAACGTACTTATACTTAGTGAAAAAGACTGGGATGTCGAAAAGTTTGTCCCAAAGAGCTTTGCCAAGTAAAATATCATCTGTGATAGCGAGGCCTTCGTTGAATGCATCTTGCATTATAGTTCTTGTAGATGTTGAGACGTTGAATGTGGAATTCTGTTGTGGGTAGACTGGAGTGATTATGGGCATCAAATGGTATCTGTCAGCCACCGTCACCTAGCACAAAGGTAACGCAATAACATTGAAGAACTAGACTGAACAGTGCAGCTGCAGCATATTGTGCAGCTCTGTGCAAATACTCCAGATTCCTCAGTTTATCACAAGTGGAAATGAGGATACTTGTATGTTTTGTTGCAAAGCATGCAGGCAGCCTGCATAAAGCAGGATTCTCTCAGTCAAAACAATTTTGTACGTAAATAGTTTACAGTAACACACCCGTGGGTCCCAAACCGGGAAACCGAGGTTGACGTTGTCGGGTTGTTTGAGCAGGACCGGCTGAGGCCATTTCCACTGGGAGAACACGAGGAAGAATTTATGGACTAAAGTGGCAGCAACGGCGTTAGGATAAAGTTGGCAAGTCCTTGCGACCAGCATAGCCCATGACACACCACCGAGGTAGCCCATCACGTTGCTGTATATACCGTGTCCTGGAACAGAAACAGATAGTGAGAACGTGTCTCACAACGAGCCTAGGCAAAGGCCAGACGCAATGACAAACCAGTACTGCAGGCATTGCCGTGATGGAGAAAAGCAGTGCAAACAACTACCTTCATGGAATTTGATGAAACTATGGGTGGGGATAGTTCAAAATTTGTTCATGATCATCACCAACAGAATGTATAATATTCTTTTATTATATCTGCCACACCTAGACAAGAGTGCCTGGGCTAAACAGTCCGGTGTAGAGGGTGTCGATCTTAGTGCCCATGCCACTGTTGAACGTTGGTGTCTATGTCAATTGAGGCAAATTTGTTAAATTTATCCTATCAGGTTTGAGCTCGCAGCTGCGCATTACAGAATCTTGGGATCTAGAGAAATTTTCACGTTGTTGATATACGTATTTCCTAGTGGCTTAGACAGTATGTTCACATTAGACTGCATGGCTCACTATCAATTTCAAACGTCCTTTCACTATCTGAATATAACTACATAATCTCGCAGACTTTAAATTCTTACTTTTCGCCCACAACTTGATAGTTCGCAGAGTTAGCCGGAAGTTTTCAATGTCGGGAACCAGTCTAAGAATTTCGTCAGTTACTCGACATCCATTCAGACTTCTAACACACTTCTGGTCCAAATTCTTCAGCAACATGTCGTCCCGTAGATCCTGTGGGAAGTGCAAAATGATAACAATATTCGAAAGTTGGAAATGAATAATTATACAGAAAATTTATAATAAATACGCTAGTTTATACAGCAGTATTCAATAATACTGCAACATAAAAGCGAACAGAAATCTCACCATGGAATCTGGGATCTCTTTCAAAGCTAGCCGCGCAAACAACAAATCAATTTCAATCCCATCAAAATTCATTTTGATGACTGGAACGAAAGCATCTTCAACAGCCTGAAAACGAAATGTCAATGTAGTATTAATGAAGGGTTTAATGGTAGAAGTATTTGGAAATACTATGATCAAGATCCCATGTATGCAGACAGACACTAGATTCTAAGTATGACGTATATCTTCAAACTATATTTTTTACCCTGAGGTCAGTCACTTCCGAATGCATCTTGAGCTTCTCAAAGAACGAGGAGAAATAGTCGGTCCGATCGATGTGCCTAGGAGCGACACACAAGGCGTCAATATCCGCTCCTTTGTGGTGAACTCCCAGTCGGTATGAGCCGAAAGTGTAGATTTTCCCACCGACCTGGTTCGCGACGCTCTCAGGCATGTTCCTGCTGATGCTGAGTTCGCGGATCCATTCCTTCACGAGAAGATTCAGCTTGCTCAAGATCTCCATCCTGGACCAAGCCCAACATGAAATTAATAGCATGTACAGCAGATACATACACACTATTCAGCTTGTAAGAGTTATGGCTGATCCAGACATTTAAATTGGAACCAAGAAAATCAATCCACATTATCCTATTTTAGCAGTCTAAATCAACAAAGAACACGTCCACAGATTTGGAGGCTTTTTCTAAAGCGTTAATTAGGAGATTTGTCAACTAGAGGATATACAGTAGGTTATACATGAAATACAGCCTGGCAGTTTACAATGAAGAATGCGCTATTCGCTTATACAAAAAGAGGATCAAGTATGGCAAAAGAGACGAACACGGGATATAACGAGTCAACACCCAAACTAAGGAGTGAGAGTTATAATCCAACATACAATTATGAACTGAAAACGCTGCAAACTATTATTAAAGGTTTATTATTTGCCTGTATAGATACCTCTTGTGAGTGGATAACTGTTTCTGTATCAGCATCATCGGGCCATTCATTCACGAGAAACTAAGTAGGTACCTCCGACTCGCATTTGCGGAGTGGCTCTACCAATGACCTGATTGCTCTCAACGGGGACTACCTGTGTCCCAACTCGCAAATTTCAGTAAAATCTTATTCGAATTATTGAGGAAATTTGCGAGTGACAAAGATTTGCGGACACAGACGGACAGCAGACAGCCAACAAACCAAATTTGTACATGCTACACAAGTATGAGCGCAATCCAAAATAACCATCTTTCTTCAATACCACGAACGGTTGGTCGTACAATGCTCCGCTCCTGGTGGTCTCAAAAAAATTCTGAAGTTCGGAATCAATTTAAGACATAAAAACCATACCCTTCTATTGAACGTTTTCGAGCTACAGCGTTCTGAAAAATTCAACCAGACCCTAATGCCAAATTTAAATAATTTTGGTTTATGGTAACTAAAAAACAGTGCAAAATGAGGCGTACGGAGAGAAATGTTTTACTGCATTTCGGATTCTACGTACCTTGAATGGAAACCATCAAGTTTTGAGTGGAGGTTAGGAGAACTTTTTTCCAAGCCCGAATCCAAAGGTTCATTATAGAAAATAATAAAACAAAATGCATTGACCTGTGATTTAGTTCTTCATCTGTTTCCATGACCCCATACGGCTTCAAAGCCTCGATAAGTTCTTTGGTGCGTTGCATGTCGACCATTTTCGGGCCAGCAAGAGTGATGGCTGACGTCAGGCCTAAGGTCTTTTGGTTGTTGTTGTTGGCCTGAGCATCTTTCTGCTGTTGTGGGTGTTGTTGAGTACCTTGTGACGACCACATTTCTTCTCTGTGGAAACCAACGAACCGCATAGAAACACAAGCAAGTGAACCGACACAACCAAATTAGAGCACAGACTTTATCGAGTTTGCAATCAAGATGGAGCACGATCTGGTGTTTGGATTCGTTACCTTTTGTTGAGCCGCCTGTAAATCAAGTACCATGTTCACAAGGTGGGAAACATTTTGAAGGAGCCCTCAGAAGGCGTACGAAGAACTCTGTTTAGTTCCATTCCACCATCTGCAACACAGCAAGTTATTGTAAGGAGAAACTTGAAGAAAGGCAAGAAAAAAACGTACCTAGTAAATTGGGGTGGTACCAACCCAACCAAATTTGGATACAATAGACAAGCTTTTCAGCTGCAAATGACTGTGAATCTAGTCTGAGAATTTTCAAGGATTTCAGACTAAATGGAAATAAGAGTATCCAAAACGCTTTCACCGTTAGGTACGTTACAGACGGGAAAGGAAATTCTAAAATCTAATCTAAAATACAGAACTAAGGAAATGAGCTCAACTACAGCACCGAGAAGTGCTAGTTCTTCAAGCAGTAATATGAATAAACTGCATTTTTATGTGAACCTAGAGCTCATCGGTGTGTTACCTACTTTTGTGACAGGTTGGGAGCGAATCAAATGGAAATGGATCCAAGAAACATGGAATCTAGATGAGCCATAGGGTTAGGGATGATCAAGAACTTCCAAATCTGAACAGAAAAATGTATCTTTTAGGACTGTAGGCAGATTTTGAGGAGTTAATGGCACTGGATGATTTTGGGGGATGAACGGTGGTTGATTTAAAAAAGAATGGCCGTTTATAAGCAGGAAGCCGAGATTTCCTGCGTCGGTCAGGAAAGGCATGGTGTACATAGGCAGGTATGTAGGTTATAGGTGGAAGAAATGAGGCAGTTTAAAAAAATAATACTATTAAACAACTATGCTCCCTGTTAGGTACTAGGCATTTAACATATTCCGCTTACTCCAGTTTTAGGTGCCTCTATTTCATTAAGTCTTCCCAAAGGGGTACCAAACCTATGAATCCTTTTACTGAATCCAGCCTCAATTAGAGTACCTATAGCTTCAGGACGCGTCCATCCTTCCTGAAGTATCGTACCTATTATAGTTTCCTTCGATCTATCGTTATGTACAGGCGCCGACCGAAGCCACAATCATAGAACGACTCCAAAAGGCAACATACATCAGATTATGTAATATCCACCTACTCGTGTGTCCTATCAATAAACCTGTTGTCATTTGCCTCCCGTATTACTGGAATACTCCTTAGTGTCCAGATATAGCTGGACGAAAGTAGGTTTCGGCACTAACAAACATGTAACGTAAGGCTACCAGGCTGCATTCCCTGTGAATTCAAACTTCCTATATCACCCAGTATATCAGCAGAGGAATCAGAAAATAGGCGTCCGTGTCACACATCAGTCACCCAAACTGTGTACCAATAACAGAACTACAAGGCTGACGGAAATCTGCACCTTGGCAACATTTAAGATCTACTTTTAATAATAAATTACAGGTACTTAATACAAGTTGCGTAATTTAACAACCCACAGGTTGAGGAACTCTAACGAGAACATAATATTGTCAGAAGAGACCTAGATCAGTAACTACCATCAACTTCTCTATTTATAGATTTAGTACTATAATACCTATGTATTTATTTGGATGTGCGACAGATTATGAGTGTAAGAGCAGTGAGAACGCAGATACGGGCGACTGTAACCTGCGAAAGTGCAACAATCTCACGGATCAGAAATAAGGGAAAACAGCTACTCTCAATAAGAACGAATGATCCGTGTCAGATACCTATCAGTAAGTACCCAGGTTCAGCTAAATAATGCAAATCCAATCGTGTTACGGATTTGGAGATAGCTTGCCTTTTGTCTAAACAACACAATCTCGCATTGCTCGACCAAGGAGTTCCTACTAACAAAAAACCGACATATCTATCATTCAGCATTGAATACTAATAGTAGCAGTCATTTATCAATATCACAGAAACCAAAAGGAGGCCTCAAAATACTCGATTCAGCGTAAAAATCATCCTTTGTGTTCGAAGGAACACACCGAAACGTAACATGACTTCAATGCAGCGCAAAATTCACGGGAGGATCCATGTACAGACCTACGGGATGAATTAAGAATCGTAAAAATGATTAAGTACTTACTGTCGATGTCTTCTCGAACTATTCACTCCCAGAATTTCGTCAAGTTTTGCCCAAACAAATTTAGTGAACTACAAAAAACAACAGCAGAACGTTTACAACAACCAAGACTCCATTATCTCAGCTCGAAGGCAAATATGGCGTCCGTTGCTCTCCTCTCCCAACAGTCTCGAAGAAACTGTTTTTCACCTGTTCTAAAAATATTTGTTGTGGAAATAATTTTTTTGGAATAAATATGAAATATAATTTATCAAGTGATAGAGTTTGAGTACATCTTTTCTCCCGAATGAAGGCCAATCGTAAAGGCATTGAGTGATACAGGTACCACTGGCTTCGCTCCGGCGCGGGATTCGAATTCATCAAACAAGGGTGTGTTTAAAGTGGGGCAGGACATAAATAATAAAAATAACAATGAAGTGGCAGATTGGCGCAGTACGTTTCAACAAAAATTTCATTGGGTATAGTTTTAAGTTTCGAAATTTGTTTGACCCAGTTGAACTGCTCTGCAGTAAATAACTATGGAAAATTAAACGTTGTTCAGTATGAAAAAAATGTAGGAATGTTTGGAAGGTAGGAATGTACCTCCTAGAGAATTTGAAAAGGGGGAAGAGGTATGGGTGAAGAATGAGCGACATCAAGGATGGACAGCAGGGGCAATCAAGAAGAGGAACGGACACTACTCGTACGAAGTACTGAGTGGAGGGGTTGTCGAGAGGAAGCACGCCGATTAGCTAAGGGAACGAGAAGTAGGGGAAAAGTATAGGATACAGGAATGATGATTATTATTATCCCGCCCATATGTCAAAATTGGTATGCAAAGTTAATGAATAAAAAGTTTAGTTTTTATGCATGTGATTCGGCTAGTGTTCAGTCATTTATCAGTACCTACGTACTAGGAAACGCCCTAATGTTGTTCCGGACCCCCCACCAGGAAATTTGAGTGGCAATTAAAGTTTTTCGTTATTGCAGTTTGTTGAAAATGCTACTAAAATATATAATAACGTAAAAGTTAGGTGACGTAGGTGCGTACCCAAGTGACAAATTCCGAATTTAGTCCCATTCAATGCAAGTTTTAATTTCCTCCAACATTATCTTTACGAAATTCTTTCTATATATGAGTGTTTCGTTTGTCTCCAAAACACCCATGAATAATAATTTATGCCTCCGTCCCGTCTTATGCCCCAAAAGTGGGCCAGGTCCATTCAGCAACCCACAACAGGGGGCATAACCGTGGTTCGTTAAATGTTTAATATAATAAGACCTCCAAGGTTATGCGGATGATTTGAGAGCACCCTGTGTTTTATGAGGGCCCCCCTAACGAATAACACGAAAGGAGGCATCCACAAAGAACTGGACAGATATGTGAGTACGATGCCCATCTGGGTCAAGTCCGAAGACAGTATTGTCTGGTCATGAAGAAAACAAAGAATGGAATTTTTTTCTCGACAGCATTGTAAGCTTATTGAAGTTGATTACCTGCCAGTACTTTCACCGAGGCATCTCCTCATCAACACTCGCTAATAAATGACTTGAATAATTATCCTAAAGGTCCCTCTATCCTACGTGGCACGAGAAGTTATTGTTACAAACAGTTATTGTCCGCCGTATATAAACTACCAAGAGGTCTGTTGGAGGCTTCCAGTTTTCAATACTGACGCCAACTAGCACCATCTTCCAGGTAAGATCAATCTTAATTTATGTGTAGGTACCTACTGTCCAGACTGCTTATTGCGTAGTCCTACATTACATACCTACCTATGCTTAATTCCTATGTAGGTAGGTACCATATTAATTTATTGTATCCATGACTTTATAGACCCTTGACAATTTTGCTCGCTCTTTACATTTGTATTTTCTTCGCTCTTTACATTTGTATTTTCTTCGCTCTTTACTTTTGTATTTTCTTCGCTCTTTACATTTGTATTTTCTTCGCTTCCTTGCACAACAGTTTCTGCCTCTTCCAGCGTTTAACTTCAACTTAATTCTGATACGTCTAAAGATTTTACGTGGATTGATCCCTGGTTTTGAACGACTACCATCCGAATGAAACGCCAAATTAATTCCAGTCACCTCTGAACTAGTAGAGGTAGGTACCTACAACATCCAAAAAGGTAGGTAGTAGTGTTGTTAGTCAAAGAGTATTTTTTTTTCATTCTGATTAATTTCAAACCAATTTGAATTTACCTTCACTAGATTCTAACTTAGGTACCTACTTAGCATCAGTCAGTTGACTTGGTTGAAACTTTCCAAAGTTAGATTTATAACATTCGGGTTTTCCGTACATAGCCTATTTTTTACTCTTATTAGAAAGATACCTCGGTGCACTGGTTAGGTAGGTACATTTTTGTTAATAACTTAAAGCTTTGACAAATCAGTACCTACCATACATAATATCCCCCCTCCACCTTGCGCGCCAAATCAATGTACTAAACTCAGTGTACTACACTACCTACCCTATTTTGTTGTAGTTTACCACCAGTAAAATCCAATCCAATCGCATCGGGATCCAACTGCAAGCTTGTGAGTTGAAAAATCTCTGTAAGCCACTGTACCTACGTCAGATTATTCATTTCACGATGTTAGTAGAATTTTCGTGGGTCGGGAAAATATACCTATTAGGTATAGGTACCACCTACCTAACTTTCGAGTGCGCTGTTCACCAATAATAATTTAATCAGCTATAGCTAGGTAGGTACCTACACCTGGCATTATATTGCGTAGGATGCTTGTGTAAATGATGGGATAAATAATAAACCAAAATAGCCCATTGTCAAGAATTCGGATCGTTACCCCTTCTATATAGTTCAACCCTAAGTAACATTTTGAAATGAACTAAGAAATCCCTGGTTTGAGAAACCAGGAATAACACCCGAAGCTTCACGGCGTCATACCTGGGGGATTTACATTCGCGAAGAGTAGGTATAGGAGTAGCAATATGAACTAAGCTTACAACCGTCGGCATCATTTACCTGCTTTTATTCCAGCAAGTCAAAGATGACTCGCCAGAGATGTGAATGACCTTTTTAGAGCAGAAAACGACAAGAATATGAACTACCTACTTACTTACTACACTTACAAGTTACCTACCTACTTACTCTATGCAACTTAGATCTTCTGACTGAATGATTGGAATAATGATGGAATAATTGTCAGTCAAATCGGTTTTTCGTTACAGGACCTGCTTAAAGGAAAAGTGCGACCGGGGAGCAATGGATCCCGAAGAGTTTAGGAAATATGCGAAACAGGCGATTGACTACATTATCGACTATAATGAAAATATCAGAAAGAGGTTGGAAACTAGTGTATATATTGAATAAGTAATGCGAATTTATGGGCAGTTAACATAGCTATAAATATTCTGATTATAGAATTCCAGTGGCTAGGAAGATGCAACCATAATTGATTAAGGTTGATGCTAATTAATTTGCAGACAGGTTTTGCCCAGCG
Organism: Leptopterna dolabrata; assembly: GCA_954871275.1. Lineage (NCBI taxonomy): Eukaryota > Metazoa > Arthropoda > Insecta > Hemiptera > Miridae > Leptopterna > Leptopterna dolabrata. The sequence goes on from OX940985.1 coordinate 18,018,326, forward strand.
TTGAACCAGGATATCTCCACAAGCAGATACCACGCACAGCGCCCGCGACGCCAGAAGACTGGTCTAAGATCCTTCCGGATATTGAAAGATTCATCCAACCCGGGGTAGGTCTAACCGAATATTAGTCTTTAGTCTTTATTGATTGGTGTGCAGAAGACATGGGTAAAGAAAAACGGAGTTATCGAAAAAATAGTCTATTTCCACTAATACACGAAAAACGCAAAAAACACTGTTATACCGGTTTCGGTGATCAAACCATCGTCAGTAACACACAATAGGTAGGTAACCGTTATTGTGTGTTACTCACGATGGCTTGATAACCGAAACCGGTATAACAGTGTTTTTTGCGTTTTTCGTGTATTAGTGGAAATAGACAATTTTTTCGATAACTCCGTTTTTCTTTGAAATGGGTTTCCACGATTTCGTCGCGAGTGATTTAGTTTAGTTTGGAAGACATGGGTCCCGCCTAGCGTACACAAAGGCAAAATTAATCGGTAATTGGCGTACAAGATTAGTAATAGGTACAAATTCGTATTATTGAGAGAAAATTAAATCAAACAGGAGAGCAGGAAAATGAAGAAGAGAAATTAAGAAAGGGGTAGAGGAATGAAGAAAAAATGAAGAAGAGAAGGGTAGAAGAATGAAGAAAAAATGAAGAAGAGAAGGGTAGAGGAATGAAGAAAAAATGAAGAAGAGAAGGGTAGAGGAATGAAGAAAAGAAAGAGAGAAAAAATATAAGAAAGATAATATGAATGGCTGCTACACCCCCGCAAAGTGGGCCATACACCGCCTCCTGAACGACGAACAGGTGGGTGACTCCTTTACAGCCCTGGGAGGGCATTACGAAGCCTTACACCGCTCACTCCAAAAGAAGCCTCCAAAGACGAGGAGTGCTGTGCCATCAAGAGACCCAAGGATCTAACCGATCTAGTTTGGGCAAACATACCCTTGAGATATTCAGGATGAGCCCCCTTAATATATTTGAAAGTAAAACAGAATAGATTTACTTTTATCAAATCATTGAGATGCCACAACCAATCAAACAGTTATAGTAGGGACTTATGTGCTCCCTTCTCGAGACATTGCAGATAAATCTGACACAGGAGTTGAATGCCACTGTCAGGCGCCTCATGACATCTGATCACAATCCTGTACTAAAAATTAAATATATAAATATAAATCCCCATCCACATAATTTATTCACCAGTCGAGAACACACAATTGTATAAATGTAAATATAATAAATTCGTCTCCCTTAATCCCTTATTACAGGTAGGTACAGAGTATAATAAGTAGGTTGCAGTATGCTATACAATCATGTTTAGATATGGATGATGCGAGTGGATTGCGCAGTTCCTAAAGTAACGATGAACGGTTGTAAATCAATTGCAACCTATTGCCATGTTGCAGCTAACACATTGGAACTCTCCAAACTACAACGGTTACTTCCCAGCAGGCAACTCATACCCAAGTATGCTGGGAGAAATACTCAGTGCCGGCCTGGGATGCGTGGGGTTCAACTGGGTAAGTCCCTACATCAAACCACTAAGTACAAGGGCGAGGGTAATTTTATTTTTTCCAGTAAGTACCTACCTACCTACCTCCATATGTATGTATACCTGGATGCAACCCCCACTCGTCAAATACATGGATATTCACACCACCGAAGCTTTTGAACTTTGGCTCCCGGCGTGAAGATTCACCCTCCTATATTGGTCAGATGGGAAAAAAGTGCTGAGTGAAATGTTAACAACACCCCTAAAAGTCACATGGAAGGTCGCTATGGCTTTGATAGATCCAAATGAACAAAATTATTCATTTTCCTAAAATACCAGTAAACGAACTACTTTTGACTTCTTTGACCAAAGAAGTCAAGAGTGTTGTAACGAATGTTCAGCTCCCTAAGTTCATTTTTTATGAGTCAGAAACCTGGGAAGTTGTCTGAAATCACATCAATTTGTATAAGAACACTAGAAAAAATTAAAGTACCCACAGGTGAATCAAGACAATTAAATGGCAACATCAATAATCAAAGATGATTTGAAAACAAAAAGCGCTGCAAATTATTACACAAAGGTTTATTATTTAGCTGTATAGATGACCCTTCTGCGTAGATCACTGTTTTCTGTGGTCAGTACCCTCGAGCTCCCTCCAGGAAAGCCCAAAATGGAGTACTGAAGCCGGCCCAGGAATTGCAATTTCATAACAATGCGCGAGATTCAATGATTAAATCATTAATTATTTGTAGCTATTCTTGAAGAATAAGGTAAATAAAAAACCGTTGTGTAATAATTTAACTGTATAGATGGCCCTTCTGCGTAGATAGTATAATAAACCGTTGTGTAATAATTTACCGGTGTGTGATAATTTACCCAATAATACCTACTTCAACGTTTGTTCATACTGCAAAAGTACCAATCAACAAAATCCAAAACAGACATCATTTTTCGAATGGAATAATATATTATCTCAGAACAACCAACTCGACTTCATACAGCCATCAGTGATTATAATCAGGCGCTCCCTAGCGATGATATCTGGGCTGAATGTATACAATTTGGTTCACCCTCCTGTTGACGAAGTCTGTCGGTGCAAATTTCGGGGCTTTACTGTGAACGAACGGCTGGACGTACAATGCTCCGGGCGGTCTCAAAAAACTCCGAAGTTCAAGAACTATTTAAAAACGTTAAAAAAATTCGAGGTAACGGCGTCCTGGAGATTTTAGCACATTTTTTTCACCGCTTAGAGATGACTGACAGTAACGCCGAGCTTCGAGGACCAAACTAGACCCCAAATGGGACCTACAAACCAAATTTCATCAATTTTGGTTCATGGTAACAACTAAGGATAGTGAGAAGTACGGCCGATGGCGGACAGAGTTTTTTTATTGCATTTTCGGATTCTACATATACCTTGAAACGGAAACCATCACATGTTGAGGGGGGGGTTAAACTTTTTTTTTTTCACGCTCGATTCCAAAGGTTCATTATTGAAAATAATAAACCAAAAAGGAGCGTAATTCGTGTTTTTAGGGGCCGCAATTGGTGGAAACCAACAGAAATAGCTATTTCAATTATTGCACATGCAGAAACAATAAATGAACAGTCAGCATTCCTCGAGGTATTTCCAATATATGTCCAGTAGAATTATAAATCCACTTTGTGACAAGGACTTCGAGCGTTTTGCGTCTTGGCATCACTCTCAGAATATAAAACTTATGTTGATGTTCGCTCGGACTTCTCGTGGTTCATCCTGTACCTACTTATAGAATGTAATATAGAAATTTCAAAGCTTAGAAACCTATCTAAGCCTGATAGGTCGCATTTAATACCACCACCTACCACTGTAACTTAAGTTAGTAGGTAGGTACCTTGTTCCACCATCATCCACATGTGCTTGTTTTCAACGGTAGGTACGAGTACCTGCTGCATATTTCCAGTGATGCCGCCAAACCTTTACCCATTTTTGGAACCTGTTGTTTCAGATGTTGAGTCCGGCATGTACAGAGTTGGAGGTTATTGTTTTGGATTGGTTAGCGAAACTCATGGGGCTCCCATCGCATTTTCTGGCTGAAACCCAGGGCTCGGGTGGCGGCATAATTCAAGTAGGTACCAACCCATCCGATCGTTATAGAATTTTATGAACATCTAATACCTACTACAAGTACCTAAGTCAGTAAGTACCAACCTATTCTTTCTGGGTTTTTTCTGGATCGTTGATAGGGATCTGGCAGTGAAGGGATTCTCGTAGCTTTGCTGACAGCCAAAGACAAAGCAGTTCGGCAAATGAAGAAGCTGCATCCTGAAGCGGATGAAGGAATTACCAAAGCAAAGCTGATTGCTTATTCTTCAGGTCAGTATGATAAACAGTTATTCACTTTTTAGTAATTTATCACGGGTAGTTAATCACAATTACACACCTGGTCTTATGAACAAAATTGTATAAAATTTTAGTTACATAATGTTATAAAAGCTCTGGATTCTGTAGCCATACAGAATCCAACCCCTTTGGTTTAAAGAATGAATACAAATGCGCAATTTTCCGACATTCTATCTCACTGGCACAGCAAAATTCTATGCCACGCTGTTCCTTTTGAAAGTTAATTATTTTATTGCCATCAAAATTTGAGTTGTAACAAGACCTCGAGAAAAAAAGATTAGGCAATGACCCGCGTTACCGCTAGGTCTTGAAGGAGGGTTGGTTTTAGCGCCTGGCTTCATAGCTGTCATCTGCTGATTTCCGATTCTATCAAACTACGAATATAATCAACTATGGTAAACCTAGTTGATCATATTATGTTAAGTGCGGAAAATCCATAGGTAAACCTTTGCATTGACGCAACCTGTACCCGTTAAGTTGAAATTTCAAGGTGACACAAGTCCACTCTGACACCGTTGTTGAAGCCTCAACTCGATCCGTTGGATTTCCTTACAACATGTTGTACACGTACTATCACTTTCAATCTCTCTACGTTGAATAATATCCCGATAAATAAAAACAAATCTAATGAGCGTTCGGAAAAGCTGTTATGCACAGCTACCTACGTGAGCCTGAGCCATATTATCCACAATGTTTCGCTGAATCGTCTAAAGATTGTACCGTTGAAAGTGAAGGAAGCGGTATGGTCTATGGTCCATAAGAAACCAAATTAGATTAAAACACCTGTAGGAAGCCCTACGGGCTACGTTTAGCGTGGTATGTGCCCTTACGATGATCTACCGGCCGAAAAACGTCGCATAACGAAAAATGGTTACAGAAGTGAACCATCCCCACGGTAGAATAATGAACTAACTCATCCCTTCGCTCCCAGTCCACCGCCTCCATGATCGTCCCCATTCTACAGCATGTACTTTTCATGTTTCATTCACGTAACTAAATAGGCATTGTCCCGGGTCAATGGGGGGGGGGGGGGGGCATCTTGCGAGGCACAGAGTTTAAGAGTAATAATTTCCTGGGGCACCATGGCCATGATCACACTGGGTTGGAAATTAGACAATTTTGGTCCAATTCACTGATTAATTCTGTATCTCGAGGAAATTCACTTGAGCTACCTACCGGGCTTTTCAAGTGCACCGAATCCAATGAAATGTTTACGGATGTCACTTGCCTGTTCTTATTACCAGTAACTTTACCAGGCGTCTTGTAGAATTCCTACGTTCTAGAAACGGGAAGGTAAGAAACTTGTATAGGTTATACCTTAGTATTATGGCCTCGCACAAGATGATTTGGCTAGAAACCGATTGACAGCTCTAGTTGGCAGGTACGTACCTACCTTTCCACTGAAATAGGTATTAAATTCCATGGAATGCTAAACCAAAAAACTCAGTTACAAGAGCAATACGTGTTGAGATGTAAAATTAGGGACATTAAATGGGGTGATGGGTCGGGACGGGACGTAGGGTAGATCAGGTATGAAAGGAGGACATAATCCGCTACCTGGTATTCGAACGGCTCTCATTCTACATTAGAAAATGTTTGACCCCAAAGGTCATCGGGGGCAGAAATTGAAAATCATGACAATAAAGGGGGTGTTATGATTCGCCTTAACACATGGTTCTGATACTACGACCGTCCAACGAAAGCTGTGCCCTGAATTTTCTAATTCAGTCACTTAGGGTTTTCGCTGAATAAAGCCTAGTAGTTATATTATTCAAGTTAAGTCAAGTATCATAAATCAAAAAGGAGTTTCAACACCGTACATACTGAACGTCATTCTCTGTTTTCCAGATCAGTCAAACTCCGCAGTTGAGAAAGCTGGTCTACTTGGTTCTATGAAGATTAGGTTGATCAAGTCGAATCCCGACGGAACCCTCCAACCTTCACATCTCCGAGAGACCATCGCCGACGATAGACGAAACGGTCTAATTCCATGTTTTGTGAGTAACACCAATCCAAACATCTAAATACTTATCTAATCCCTAACTTATCTTATCTAATACTTATCTAGGTAGGTAGGTACTTATGTGGCACACAAAAATCTCCTGAATTTTTTATAATTTCTAGCGAAGATGCAGAGTTAGCGCAGCTAAATGGCTGAATTCAACTAAGAAATACAACTTTCAATCCAGTCCAATCTGACTAGCCTGCAAAAAAATCGAATAAATCCGGAAATGATTTTAAAACACTTTGGGCATCCCAGATAAGAGTAATATGTAATAATGTAATGTCTCTCAATGGTAAATCAGCTTCTTCGCCTAAGGAAATTGTCAATCTTTTAGCAGGCGTCTCGTCCCGTGAGTGACCACTACCCCATAGCTATGTCTGTCGGGATGTGGTTTCATTGGGATATGTGTCGTGGTGCGGGAATATGATGTCCTCAGGGAGCTACGCTCTCTTGGCACGCCTAAGGGCATGGGTCCGGATGGGGTACCTCCCAAGGTGTGTAGAGGTGACTCGCCTTGTGTATACCTCCCATTGTTCTTACAGGCTCTTTGGGTTTCCAAATGGAAACGTTTATTTGTACTACCAATACATAAATCTGGGGGTAGGTCGGACATCAATAATTTTAGAGCTGTTTGCTCAATTTCTGCGATCCCCAAACTCCTTGAGAAGCTGGTAGTTGCCCAAGTCACACCATTGTTTTCTAGCCATATTATCTCTGAGCAGCACGGTTTTTTGAGACTCGGCCACCACCAGTTTGCTCGAATGTACGGAATTCATCTTGAGCGAGGGTGTCAAGTTGACGTAATCAGCACTGACTACACCAGACCATTTGATGAACTCTCACGTTCTCTCACTTCTGCAATCGATGGTGGTTTTCGGAACCTTCTATCAGTAGCTGTCCAGCTACCTTGACAAGAGACATTAGGTGGTTACATTCAGGAGTGTTCTCCCTCAACCATATGGGGCTACTTGGGGGTGCCTCAGGTGTCTCATTTAGGGCCTCTGCTATTCCTCCTGATGATTGATGAGGTCGATGAACTGTTTCCTGGGATGAAGTACCTGTTGTTTGCTGATGGCCTCAAAATGTTCAGCCCTGTTGAATCATCAGTCGACTGCTCTGTACGACAATAACAGCTTGACACATTGGTGGGATGGTGTTCCTGTAAAATGCTAGCCTTAAATCCATCCAAGTGCGTGGTGTACCTTCCACAGGATCGTTCCAGCGCGCTTGAGGTCATGAAATAAATCGGCATAATCGATCTGTGCAGGCCTTGGCAGTATGTGAAGCGCTCCAGCACGTTAAGTTCATGTACTGTTTTACCCCCCCTAAGTTCCAGTGCCACGAGTTCTTGAGCTGGTACATGAACTTCTTGCTCCAAACGGAGGGCAGGGTCGTGACCTGAAAACTCAGATAACCTCGCTGATGTGTATAACCTCCCCGAAAGTTTCACGTACCTGGTCTTCTCACGCGAATAAAATATGTATTGCTTGCATTTTGTTATAATAGTCATTTATTAGGAAGGTTTCTAGTTCAGGCGTTTCAGATAATAAACCGAAAAATTCATGAACTCATCCCCACCACTTCGGTTCTCGCACTGAGCTAGTACATGTTCTATTCACGGTGCTGGAACAAAGCTCATAAATGTCCCGAGGTATGATGAGTTCCTGTAAGCTCATTGGTGGGCGTGAGTTGTGGTGCCTGTCGGTGATGCATGACCTCGGTATTCAGGTTGACTCCTCACTTTCATTTTCAGTGGATACTGACTCAATCTACACCAAGGCTCTACGAGCTTTAGGCTTCCTGAAGCGCATCACCAGATACTTCTGCAATATCAAGTCCATAGCCCATCTCTACAAATCTCTGCCGTTGCCGGTCCTGGGGTCTGTAGTTTGGTCACCTATGAAATTTATAAATTACAGCTGGAGAGAACCCCCTGGAGGATCTCGATTATCAGTGGCTGGCCAGGAAATGTGGGCTTCTCAGCTTCGAGAATCGTAGGTATGTTGCAGACATAGTATTTCTCCATAAAATAACCACTGATACTCTCGACTGTCCCTCACTCCTTCAAAACATACAGCTCCAGGTTCCTCGAAATGCCTCAAGATCAGGCTCTCTCTTCCATGTTCCATTCTCTGCAGTCAATTATCTGTACCGTCGCTCAACGTGTCGTTTGCCCCGTGAAGCAAATGTTATTCTAAATGCCAACCTCGATTTTCTCTCCAGCTCACTACCCCAAGTAAAAAAGCCAACTATCGCAGCCCCCCAACTGTAGCAACACACTCCTCCCACTCCTGCTTCTCTGATTACTCATCTCTGTTGGCCTCGAGGTTTTGCTTAGCTAGGTACCACTGTAAACTTTTGTAAAAACAGGCAACTGCGAATTTTGTTAATAATTGTCTATAATTCCCTCGTTCTTCATAATGTTCATTATTCCTGTAGTTACTGATTCGAGACAACCCATACTATATTATACTTCATTAAATCCACCATACTTCGTTATCTCTATATAATATATGTAATAGCTATTTCTATACCGTTTTTCAACATAAATAAATGAATATGGGTTTCCGACGGTTTGAGCTCAACTTTTAGGAGCCTTGAATTTGTGGCACTTTTTTCAGTTTTTGGCGTACCTATACAGCATCTGAAGGATGCATCGTACAGAAACGTTTCCGCATACCAAAATTAAACAGCATTAAATTCTGCGTCGAATGACTTCCTTAAACATCAAATTTGGTTCAGTTGTTTAGTCGGAATCAACAGTCAAAAATAGGCAAATTTTTCCATTTTGACTGGAAAGTGTGTTATGCTCAGTTTCACACGCTTGTAACTAGAAAACTGTTAATTCAAATGAAAAATATCATATAACTAAAGTTGTAGACCATAAAATTCTACGTTCAGAGCACCCCTACTTTCATTAAAATATTCAATTTAAAATTTTAATTAAAAACCGCAGAATTAGATGCTCATCATTGATAAATCAGTTTTATAAGACATTTTTCATTTGGATTACACGTTTTTTAGTTACTGAGCATCCACACTTTACATTCAAGATGGGAAAAGTTTCCTGTTTTTTATTGCCGATTCTGGCCAACCGCTGAACCAAATTTGATGTTTAAGGTGACCATGCGACGCAGAATTTATTGCTCTTTAATTTTTGCATGATGCACCCTTGTTATAAGCCAAAAAATTGAAAAAAAAAAATTTCGCGGGTTTTTGGCTCCCGAAAGTTTAGATCACCTCAGAAACCGTCGCAAACTCATACTACTCTTATTTGGTATGTCCAAAGTGGTTTAAAACCATTCCTAGCATTAGGCCACGATTTTTTCCAGGCAAAAGTCTAGTTTGCCCGGGCTAGGATTCTTTTGGGATGGATCTGTCAATTTGGTCAAGATCTGAAGAGAACTTCCGTCTGAACGCGCCGAAACCTCAAATTCAAGTTACCTCGCTTAACAATGAAATTTTACTTGATTTTTGTGCCAGGTGGTAGCGACATTAGGCACAACGGCAACTTGTGCGTTCGATGATCTCATGCAACTTGGTCCGCTCTGTAATTCTGAAGGTGTTTGGCTGCATATCGATGCCGCCTACGCAGGTGAGCATTGTGGGTGCCATTTGAAAATCCAAAAAATTATTAATAAAATCGATGTTAGAAAATGACATTTATATCGTTTATTGCAGGTGCAGCACTCGTGTGCCCGGAGTACAGATATTTGGCAGCAGGAGTGGAATATGCCGACAGCCTGAATATGAACCCTCACAAATGGCTACTCGTCAACTTCGATTGTTCATGCTTTTGGTGATCATTACAACCTCCATAATTTTTAAGAATAATTATATCTTACCATCTACTCGTATTAAACAGCTACGTTGACAGACAAGTGATCAGGAAAATGTGGCGGAGATATATAGCCAGCTACCTACCTAACAGAATTTCTGTTGTTCTAGGATCAAGGACAGATCTCATTTACTAAACGCGTTCACTGTGGATCGAGACTACCTCAGAGACCACTACAGTGAAATAATGCAACAGAACTGGTCTCCCAACTTCAGGGTAAGCAATAGAAATTGAACTTTTGCAAATGTACATAAATCTATATCAAAAGAGAAAATCGAATTGAATCGAAATTTTTGCAGACAAAGAAAAGCAGCCTCTATGTACCTAATTATGAATGCTGACTCAAGTATTGATAAATTGGGAGTTGATATTGAGAAATTGATATTTTGCTGATAGCCAGGCCCACCTGAACAAATCCTTGAAGTGGAAAATCTGTTCAAATAAGTGGAAAATCTGTTCAAATAAATTGTAACCGCCCATGATTTGTCAGTCGAAGTGAACCTTAAGTTGAAAATACCGACTTCGAGTACAGATGCTTTACACAAACGTCAGCCAAGTCGGGCAGGCAGTATAGCTTCCTCACCTATGCAATGGACGTAGTAAATAATTAGTTGGTGGGCCCACTCGGTGGATATTGAGTAACTGAGAGGTTAAAAAATGACAAAATAGTAGGATCATACCACTTGAAGTGGTGGAATGGTACCGCAAATATTCGGAACACATATTTATATGAATGCCTGCATTAATCCTATTACGCTTATCATTAATCCTATTACTACAACGTCAACGTCTTTCGTCATTTTTTGAACCAATCAATTTCAAATCCATACGCACCAATTCAAGACTGTCGAAGCAAGTTACAATACAATACACGATTTTACTCGTATACTGAAACACATGAGTAAAACTAATTAAAATTGAGGGAGAAATCCAAATATGTACATGTCAAGAAAAATTAGCTACTTATACAATACTTTTGCGCATGCGCAGACGAATGTTATTGATTCTTTATCAATGACTTTAATACGGGACTATCTATGGCCCAACTCCCACCTACCCTCCGAACCTCATCGCTTCATGACGATTTACAGGGTAGTTGTGGCTACAGAAGGATTTCACGTTGGCGCATGCGCAGATAGATGCTACAGCACTTTTTCAATGAATTTTACGTGGGACCATCTGTGTTCCAATCCTCGCATACCCTCCAAATTTCAACTCACTACCACTATTTTTTCGGGTAGGTAGTTATGGGCTTTAGAAGGAATTGGCAAACATTTCGTGTTTGCCAAATAATATTAGTCTGAATTTGATGAAATCGTTGGAGAACCATCAGGTTACCATTCTGCATCTTCCCTCTAGCTTTCAGCTCTTTTCGATAATTTCTAGAGTAGTTATAAGCTTTACAAGAATTTCACGTTTGCGCAAGCGCAGACGAAAATTACAGAACTTTTTAATGAAGTGGCCGAAACTGAACCTGTAGGTGCTACCCTCCGAATTTCAACTCGTTACGCCCATTATTTCGTGTAGCTGCCCGGGACAAGGAATTGACTACAGACATGGAACCAAATATGTTTCTTGATGTCTGAAAGGTAAAATGCGAGTGGAAATTTTCATTTTGGAGGACATAAATTTTTTCGACTTGCACGGATACAAAGCTTTCCTACCTTCGGTGGTGAGGAAGCAAAAAATTTGGTGGGGGGCAATTTCCGTTCAAAATTATTTTATGGTAGCTATTCAACAGTTTTACTGAGATGGGTTTTGGTCACCCATACCAAAACAGAGGAGTAGGTGAGATCAGTAACACGCCAGAGGAGTAATGTGGGACCCATAAGACTATGATGATCAGCTCCTAAACGAGCATGAATACCTACCACTGAAGCGAACCACTGAAGCGAAAGCGATATTAGAGGAGTGGAGGGGACCAATTTAGGCTCAACGCCCACAGTGCCCCCCCCCCCACCCAAGGTGATGGCACTATAAAACACTACATAATATGAAATGATGAAATAATTTGTAGTCCCCTTCTTATATGGCATTTCAGAATTGGGAGATCCCGCTAGGAAGGAGATTTCGGGCGCTGAAACTTTGGATAATGCTGAGGTTGTTCGGCGAATCCAACTTGCAGCACTTCATAAGGAAACAGATCAGCATGGCCAAAGCTTTTGAGGCCAAAGTTTCACAGGATCCGAGGTTCGAAATATGCGCACCAGTAACCATGGGCCTCGTGTGTTTCAGAATCGTTGTAAGTTTCTTCCTAGATATGACTAAGCCTAACTCGATGGAATGTTGTTTTTAAAGGACAATAGGGATGACATTTATTTATGTGACGGTAAGGGATGACGGTGGTTAGGGGTGACGAGGTGTGGTAAGCTGCGGTCAATAATGAAAGTTAACATCAACTCAGAAAGTCGTCATATTGCAGGAAGACGAATTCTTGACCAAAGAACTTCTGGCGATGATCCTGAGCACGAAGGAGTTGTTTCTGAACGGAGCCAACCTCCACGGAAAATACTTTCTGCGCTACGCCATCTGCAGCCGCAATATGGAGTTGTCCGATGTAGAGAAAGGGTGGAGCATTATAGCCAACGTTACAGATTCCATATTTTCCATCTACACCAAAACCACAGGAGGAACTCTCACCAGTTTGGCGCCCAATAAACTCAATGGATTCAAAACGGAAACGTCGAGATAATACCTTCATTTTGCCCACACACACACAAAAAAAATATATATATATTTATATTTCATTTTCAGTCGAATTAAACTATTTTTTATTCAAATGAAACCTCATTCCAAGCAAATAAAACATGTTCCAAAAGTAATTACATGTGGAAAACGCAAGCTTTTTTTAAAATTTATTTTAATCCATGATCCCCATGTTTGGCAGAACTATGGTCCCCACGTGCCCAACAGGATTATCTGGTTCAAATAAGTGGCGCCATCAAAGGCCTCTGTAGTTCCCCCACCCTGGGCAGGACACCAAACAGGCCCTCCTGTCGTCCTATCTACCTGGCAATGTTCCTGTGTCCATACATAGACATGTTGGCGGTATATTCATATTCATATAGAAAGTTTATAAAGTACTTCCCGAACTGTCACGATATCCAAACCGCCTCCTTGCCTCATCCAGTTCAGCAGCAGTAAACCTATCACTCTGCCTACTCTCATTTGGAGAGACGGACAGAAATTACCATCTGAATCATGGATCACTCCACCAAAGCCCTCCTCTAACAACCGCTCTCCTGCTTCTCTCTGTGACCCAATGTTAATTCCGTGTCATCCACAAACGCATGAAATGCACTGCGTCCCACAAAATCCTTCATCTTATGCACAACAGGAAGAAGATATACCCCAGAATACTGCCTTGAGGAACTCCTCTTGACCACTGTCTGCAAGAACCAAATTTTTATTTACATCATACCTATTCTGTCTGTCAGTCCGTCAAATAATCCCTAAACCAGTCGAGCAGTGTGCCTCTCGCCCCCACCCAGCTCAACATTCTGACCACAGCATCAAATTTCAAGACGCCAAAAATGTTGACGCTCCAACACACTGCAACGAATAGCTGTTCAAGCGAGACTGGTCAAATCTGAGAACCATAGGCGAGCAATATTTCGTCTGACTTCTCCCACGTTTGACACACGTAGTACAAGAAAGATTTACTCATGCAATAGAAAAAGTCACAACCATCATCTGAAGTCACAATACTGTGGGCACGAAGTTACTCCCAGTTATTATACTAATGTGAGGAAGCTATACTGCTCAGCCGCTTGGCACTCGTTTCCACTAAATTATATCAAGTTCTTTTTACTATCAAATACCGTTAAATTTATATTTTTGGATTCCAACACTGGAACATTATAAACACGAAAGGCACACACGAAGGTCGGATACTTCTTACAGAGTCCTTATTATTAACAGCATTTATTACAACTCCGATTACAGTAAGTAGGTGGGTTAATGAACAGGAACATGTTCCAATTTTTTAACAGCAATATTGTATTTTGTTCAAATCTGCCTTCCAAGACTTCGGTGTAAATAAAAAAATGGTACCTAATTCTATAGAGAGACGAACCTGAACATTAATGAAAATCTGAGTGAAGTATAAATCACAAAAATAGGTACGAGGTAGTAGACACTATTGGTGACAAATCAAATTCATGAGTTTTGATTTGAAAAATTTTCTCTGTTCGCTTGACATCTGAAATAAAAAATAAAAAATTAATAGAAATTATAAAAAATTAAATCCCCCACTATGACACAAAGTGGATCAAATTCGAGGGGCAGAAATCGCTAAAACTCGGCGAAAGCTTGTCATAAACTACAAAAATTCGCAAATACGGTGATGCTGCATGACGAACTATTTTAGATTTCCCATTGATTTTAGTTCATAAATCAATGGGAAGTTCATATATCAATATTTATTTCATCACCAATTCTTTAAATATAGGTATGTACCTACCTAACAGACCTTTCACCAACTGATTAGGCAATGAGACGTGTCGTGAGTCCCTCCTGGGAACACTCCACTAGTAACTTTAAGCTCTCACCAACATTCTAATGCCAAACTTAGTTTCCGTCAATAAACAACTGAGTGGGGAGACAAGCCACAGAACCCAGGGACACAACCTGGGGCCCCACCACCAACTCCCAACAGGGAGTTGGAGGGAGAGGCCTCCAGTTCCTATAAAACCCTGGATCCTGGGGCTTTAGCCTCATTCGACACTTCCTCTAACTAGCTCTCTCTCTTCTCTCCTCTACCTTGCTCCTCCTCCCAGATGATCGGTGGATTACCGCCGCCTGGGAAAACCTTCTCCTCTAAGTCTAGATGATCGGTGGACTACCGCCGCCTAGACAACATCTCCTCTCTCAAAAGAACCTAGATGTCGGTGGATTACCGCCGCCTGGGCAAATTCCAACACTCACCTCCATCCCTCCTCTTAAAAGATCGTAGATGTCGGTGGATATCCGCCGCCTGCGCCTTTCCTCACGCCACCGTGATGAACCAATTTTAAATTCATCACAAGACGTTTTGTGAGAGTGTGACAACAGCCTAAGCTAGGTACATATCTCTTCTTCAACAACTACATCGTTCGATACATACGAACTATCGAATGATGCAGTTGTTGAAGAAGAGGTACGTACTAGCTTAGCTAATTGTTACAATCTCACAAAACATCGCATTGCCTAATCAGTTGGTGGAAAGTCTGTTTACATACCTAAGACACATTTTACGAATAAGTAGGTAAGTACATTAAATAATGTACCAATTCGTAAAATCGACTTTTAGGCTAGGCCCCCAGAAACAGCTTTTGGAGTTCTTGAATTTGCACTCAGAAAACCTTCTGACTTTTGGTCAAACCCCATTTTAGACCATCCTGAAAAACCTGACGATTAAAAAAAAAACACTTTTTGGGTTAACTGTTTTCCCAGTGACACAGCAGAATAGGTACCTTATTTCAAGACCCTACAGAGGAAGGAAATACCTTGAAATGGTCTCACAGAACTTGCAACCAAACCGGTTCAAGCAAAGTAATCCATGGACTTACACCAGAAAAGATGTGCTAACCCAGGATTCGTCCCAAGGACGGCAAAGATCGGGGCATCGAAGCATACGTATAGAATCAGAACCTACATTGACTGAACATAAAATGACATGATTTACCTAGTTGTTATAACGTTGACAAAGAAAACTTCATTACCTCGTCCATATCAGGAAGGAATGACAGGAGAAAGTTTTTCCTGGATTCTCTGATGGTCTCCGAACAAGTGTTATCCGTAAGATCTATACTACTATCACGAGGTAGTTTGACAGCTTCCCGGCGCCATTCACTCATTTTGTCCTTGAACCAACGAGACTTGTTTTTCTTATTCTTTGTCAGTTCAACTTCGTTTGGTTGGTTTTCAGACATATTCACAGTAGCATATTCGGAGATGTCCTCAGCCAATGGAACTTGTGGCGAGCTGAAACTGTCATCTCGGGACGGAATTTTCCTCGGCTGGCGATCGACGGTTAGGTTGACATCGGTGGGGGTCGCACGTTTGGAGCCGGACGTCGACTTTTTGGACAGAGGACACGGCTTTTGTTTAACCGGTTTCCACGATGGATCACTGCGGGGTGGTAAACTGAAATATCCAAACAATAGGGTATACTGAATCAATTAAACCATATCTATAGATAGAATGACCATGCATGAGGGCGATTTAACTGAAGTTAATTTTGAACAAAAACAGAAGGCTTTTCATTAACTTTATTAATTTGAAAATTACGGGCAAGCCCAATAATTACAAAAGTATAAAAGTCAATAGAACAGAAACATACTTAAGAAATGGAGTGAAAAAAATCGCAAATACCACACCAGTAGTTTTTAACTTTGAGAGGCCACAAAAAAATGAAATTCAGAATACAAGTTCAAAAGCATGTTGGCAGACTATGGATGGCGATGAAGGGGGCCATTTAGAAGGTGGTTGGTTGGGGGGAATAATGGCACACATAAGAGGAGAGATGATCGCGCTGATACCCGGGGAACCTGAAGATTGACTATGGACAGAAGATACAGGCAAACAAGCTACTGTTCAGAAGTTTATGGAATGCCGCTAGATGTTAGATCAGCCTTGCTCCGACGCGGCGTCTTGAGGGGCAGCAGATGGCACACTTCCTGAAGGTAGGTAGTCTCAGTTCACGTCAAATGAGGGAATCGCAAGCTTGTAAGCGAAGTATCGGAGAAATATGTTCTGCACTCTCTCCTCAGAGCACTCGTGCACAGTGTAGCAATGACGCATACGGAGACATATACTCGAGCAGGCAGAGTATCAGAGCTTTGTACAGAATAACCAAGGCCTGGACACTGGCAAAGTCCCGAGTATTCCTCTTAACCACGTTCACTGGGACATTTTAGGGTCCCCCCCCCCCCCGTGCTGACCCGTTTTCCCCCGCTTAAAACGCTTCCAAATAATCTCAGTAATGATATGACACAAACACCTACCCATTATAAACTAAACTCTTCATTATTTATAAAGTACAGGAACCCTACCTTGAGTACTGGACGTAAAAACGAGCGAAAATGTAAATGAGCAAGCAAAAATCACTGTGAAAGTAGTAGAAACACATGGTGTTGTGTGGTGACTGACGGCCATGAGCATAACAACTAAAAACTGTGTATTACAGCTCCAATCCACCAACGGCGCATTCTGGGAACCCTTATGGACCCTTCTCGGAGGCATAACAAGAAGAAACATGAAATGTTTGCCATTCGGACAAAAACAAGCGCATTGAAATAGCAGGTGGGACCTCACGCCCTAGTGGCGTGACCCGCCCACATCTCACGCCCCTGGGGCGTGATCCACACTGGACATCAAGGCAGCCCAAGGCCCTTAATGCCCGTTTTGCTACGCCATCGACATGACCAGTGAAAGTAAGCTTTCCACTCCCAGACCAACCATATCCTTCATCCTCCAATGACCAGAACCACAAGGTGTAGTCATGGACAATGGGGTGAATAGAACGACGGTGACAATGGAGCACTTGGACGGATTCAAGAACAGGAACTTCTTGGCACAGCAGTCCTCAAGACCATGGATGGCCACCTGAAGGGTCTCACAATCACCAATAGAATTCACATGGTAGAACAATTTCAAACTCCTTACCATGCTAACTAGCAAGAAGCATAGCATCCCAATGTGACTTCCCTGGGGAATTCCTGAGGATACAGCAAAAGGCGATGACAGTGCATCCTCATGAAAACCATTAGTTACTGAGGTAGCTTGAGAGCCAGCCAGGGGTTGGACAGAAATTGCCACAAACATGAAAACCAAACAAAAAATGTGGGTGAATCCCGCTCAGTCCTTTGGATTCCTCATCTCAAAAATAGGTAGTATACGTGTTATGGGAATAGTGAATGGCGAATCCTCTGCTAACTTGAAAATCCATTATTTGATACTAATTTTGGGCTACCTCACCCATCAACAATCAGATATGTTAACTGTGTATTTAAAATTGTAAGTACTTGTGATTATACACACTTAAGGCTAGGGACACATCGCGAATCCAACGCGGGTGTCCTTCTAAGAACTCCACCCGCCTCACGCGCGGAACCTGACATCTGTGCAGTCAAATGGAACGGAACACACATCGGCATGTAGCGGAGCAGAACGGATTTTTCGCCCTTTGGCAGGTTTTTCACGCGCCCGCTCCTCGCCGGATTCCTGTCGGGCGACAGAAAAAACCGCGGGGGATTTCACGCTGAAGTTTGATAGGTCAATAGCCCACCTTCATCCCCTCCACTTCCCAGCTACGAGCGACGGCAGGATAAAAACGCTGTTGTGTGTCACCTAGTCGCGTGTGTGCGACGGATTTTTCTCTGCTCGCGTTGTTCTTGGAAGTCCGTCCACGTGGAAAATAAAAGCTATGTGAGTCCCCAGCCTAACACCTCTGAATGATTTAACAGTTAACATATATCTGACTGATGATGGGTGAGATAGCCAAAGACTAGTATCAAATAAAGAATTTTAAATTAGCAGAGGATTTCGTCTCTCACTATAACTCCCGAATGGCTTTTCTGCCACAGTGAATAAACCTAAAACCTTCCTCTTGGAACTTATGTTCAAAGCAGGAAACGGCAAAAATTACTACACAACAGTAGGTTATTCTTCTTTTTTTTACAGATATAAACGTAAACAGCTGTTTCAGGCTTTGGCTTTACGCCTGGCATCGCGGAGACCTTTCTGCTATCCTCTCAGGAGAATCAGCATTTGTTTAGATACTTTAACTCGAGGCTATCTAACGGCCCCTCCACCTGGAGTTGAGATGAGGGGTGTTGGAATTCAAAACCACGTAGAAGCCGTCTCAATCCTAACTACCAACAGACTGAACGCTAATCCGTACCTGAGTTAAAATCAAACCTTACTCAAGAAGTATTTCATCTAAGTAAAGGAGATCTGGTTAAAACTGTGAGTCACTGTATTCTTGATATTGCGTTAACTTTTGCCATTGACCTTCACCTGCCTTGGGCAACGCTAGGCTCCTGAACGGAGCAGACTTGGTGGGTACTAGGACTTAGAAAACACAACGCCGGAATTCAGTAGAGCATGGGAATTTCTAATCACATTTAAAATAAGCCTTAATAGTATGCTTTTCTGCAAATGCCTACCTACACCTCACAAGGGCAACTGCGCGTGTAAGTACCCAAGTAATGCCTGACTGTGCGGCGGCCGCGGAACAGACGAAAAAAATTAGTCGGGATGGTCCACATACCTTCGGTCTTGCCCCTCCGTCCTAGAAACGAGCTAAGTTCCCAGTCTTACCGGCGCCGGAAGATGGGCTGGCTCCATCGGTGAAATACCAATGATTGGGCCAGGGAAGAAGGACCTCTTCAGGTGGCACTGCTGCAGAGGGGTTGGGTCTGTGGCTCTACGGATGTTCTCCGTTCGGGTAACTGAGAACTCAACGACCCCCTTTTGCTGTCTTTCCTGCTGTATGTTTCATGATTCGATTGGTGCAGTATTGTTTGCGCCAATCGTAACACGCGATCACAGGCGCGTGTGACCAAGGACGCAATGTGCTCCTGGGTCAGCGCTTCTGTAACTGGGGCAGCGAAGGATGTCGAGACGATCAGTGAAAATGATTGTCTTTTGTCAGATCAGGTCTGACACAAACGTTACTAAAGAAGTATTCCGTCTAAGTAAGGGATACCTGGTAAGTGATGGGCGGGTGATGTGGGGTTGTTCAGACGCCATGAAAAGCTCTGCTAGATCCTTGGAGATCATAGCGTTTATATAAAGCTCACCGGATAAACGGGAATAAGTCAACAATCCGCCACAGAGACATTAGGAAGACGATAGGACAGACCTTATCAAAGGTCACTGGTCACTTTTGCAAATGTGTGTGGAACCGGGATCCGAAAAGGCTCACCCATGTGTAGACTACGTGACAAAGATGAGGCAACTGTAGGCTAGTTACTTTATATTCGACTGCAAAGCCCTATCACAACGCTGATTACTGGGACCCGACATGACCACATATGAAATTCCTCAAAACAACCTTGCCAACAAACTACTGGTTCTAACTAAGGGCCTGAGACCGTTTGGCTACGGAATCCTAGGGAACTAAGGGAACATATCACCACAGAAGGCACAATAAGCCTAAGGCTGCAGTGCCTGGGACCCTTTATAATCTGCTCAGTCACCAGGATAAATAGATAATAATATGGTAGGTTTAAACGACACAACAAGACGTACACACACATGCATATGAAAAAAGAAGCATCTTTAGGGTTTGATAGGTGAGGTTAAGTAATGTTATTTAAAAAAACTAGAATGTTTAAAACGTATTCACAACAATAAAATAGGTAGGTATCAAAAGAAGTTGACGATGAATTTAAAATTTAAAAACTAATAAAAATAAACATTAAACTTTATCACTACTCGAATTTATACACATTCCATTTTCTTACCGAATTTTAATGGGTTTCAGGCTGTTTTGCGTCTTTATTTTGCTTTTAGAAACACTCCTGGAACATGAATAATTGCAATTAGTCAATAGCTTCGCTTAGAACGGAGAAGTTTTATGTCGTTTAAATTTCTCGACTAGTGTTATGAAAAGTAGAAAAAATATCTAGCAAGGACATTAGACAGTCAGAATACGCGGCATGATATGGAAAGGTGATAAGAGTGTAAACAACGTGGAGCAGTTAGTTTTAATACACAGACTGAATTAATGGACAAACTCCTTCAGGCCCTAAAAGAAAACCCTAATGAATGAATTTAAAAAAAATCAAATCACTGTTGTTTGTTGGAAGCAATGATTTTCAACAAGGTCGTTTGCTGTACCCGAAACAAGCATGGAGGATTGGTTGTCAACCCAACCAACAGTTATTTCTACTGCTCTTCTAATTTTTCTAGGGCTTTTTTAGGTCTCGTTCGATAGAACCAGATAACCCATAACCCTGAGGTTTCCACAGGCGAAATGTGTCGTTCGACAGAAAGCTACAATCGATTATTCTATCGATGACTACAAGCTTACGACACGGTTATGTGAACCCCCAAATCTCTGGGGTTACCCTAAGGGTTGAGTTACCTTGAAGTCACTGTTATCTCTCGGTTCCTCCCATTACCTACCAACTGGTTCATTTTCGTTGTTCTTTCTCGCCATATATTAGTAGTTACTTTCTCAATTTGTAATGGCTAGTGTTCATACGCAATACAAAAGTGTTGATGATAATTCCACGGATTTGGCATTATCACTAGTCCCCTTGACCCTGGTCTGCCTGCTCGGTTTCGGCATGAAACAGAGTTCTTCCAACAATTTCGACTATCCAAGGATGGAACTGGGTTCGTTTTGGAAAAAATCCGAGCAGCCATAACTTCCAAATACCGAGTGAATACTCAATTAGCATGGAACATGCTTTAGCCTTGGACTAACTATCCGAAAAATGTCACGCGGAAGTGTCACGAAATTTTAACGATGATTTTCACGTACAACCGAGTAGTTGCTAGGGAAATGAAAGTTCTTTCATTTTCATCGGACAAAAATCGTTTTCCATTCGTTGGAAAGCTCTTGATTTATCACGAATTTATTTCGTATTTGTTCTTGGTATTTATTTCGTACTTTCATACTATAACTATATAAATTGATGTTATAAATGGATAGTAAACAATGACGCTTGTTTGGTTGTCAATTGGTTGTATCCTAGTGACGAAGTGAAATCATAACAGTGCGGCTACAGAATCATAAAAAGCGCGGCTAAAGCATGTTCCATGTTTCTTGAATTTTAGCCGTAGGCTCTAAGCAGTAAGCATCCGGGGGTCCAGGGGGCTCGCCCCCTGGCGAGGCGCGCAGCGCCGAGTTTTCATCCACTTGAGATTCCTATTAAAATAGCGCAAACTACTTACTGAGTACTCTGCATAGAGAATACGATTCAGGATAATCACTAAGTAGGTGTACTATGACATAGTTACGTAGGAATCTACCTATCTACCTAAAGGAACCCAACAGGTACCTACCTATTTAGTCTGAATGGTGATATTTGGTCGTTTCAATGATAACTACCAGCAATTAAGTTACTGGGTAAGGTGCTATTCCCGTTGATCGTGAGAGGTAGAACGGACTGGGACAGAAGGAAGAAAGAAGACTGTTTTCAATCCACTAGTTTGGTTTCGATATTATTTTCGATGCTAAGTTTGAATGAAGGTGAGGAGGTTTTATCTAGATCTAGATAACCCAAATTTGCAGCAATGATAATGTATGTAGGTACTTATAAATACCTGATACAGGCGGTGGATGTTTCTGTAAGTACTTAGGTAGGTACTTATCGACACTCAGCAGAATACAGAGAAAACAGCTTTATTGACTGCATTTATTAAACAAATTTTCCTCAGCTGAGCAAAAGTTAGCACCTTTCTTAGCTGACATTGCTTGACAATGAAAACAGTCGAAGTAGCGAGTAAAGCCAAAAAAATGGCAGACAGCACGCTAGTGCGCTGTAAATATAGACCTTATCAAGGTTATCGTTGTTATCGATTGAAAATGCAGGGAAAAATCAGCTTAACACAAACAGTTTTGCCAAAAATGTCACGATAAACGTAAAACTGAAGAAGTTTCCATCATCAACCTCGGTTATCTTGAGGTAATAACGAATAATCGATTCACAGGGTTACCCAACCCGATATCGACTTTGTCAAACCGCACTTCGGGGTTACCTTGCAATCCAAGGTACCCCAAAATTCAGGGTTACTCACTTCCCTCGAACGGACCTTCATGTGGTTTTTCGGTAACTGCGGTTTTCAGTTAGAATGTCAGCTTTCTAACGAGTAGTCAACGATTTTTGCGTGAAAAATAATAATCGAGCTGCAGTAGACAAAATTGAAGTAAAACAGACGAGTCTTGCTTTTCCAACTTCTTTGGGATGTGAGGAGGCAGTGGGAATTTCGAAAACAGGAAACAATATAATAAATAATTATGTTTAACGCTCTCAATCACTCAATAGTGTTCTCAGTTATTGTGTTCTTGAGGCTACTCGCAATGATAGTTCAATAATCATTTGGTTCATTAATCATTTGGGCTCAATTTGTGATCCTAATATTACTTATATGGGCCTCTGGTTATCGAAATGAGATGTCCCTGGTGAACAATTTGGTTATTGATCTGATTTCATGCACCAGTTGGAGACCAAAGTTCCAAGCATACTGTAGTTGATGGTGGAAATAACGATTAAAGTTTTATACGTGGTGGTCCTGACATGACATGTTATATAATATGTTCATGCAAAATGGAGAAAAGTGTACCTATATGGTTCAAAACTATTTACTTACGGATATTTTGGTTTAAGGGGGTGAGAGCCAAGTAAAGTTAATTTTATTGGAGGAATTTTGCGGAGTTCGTCACGAACTTCTTCTGTAGTATTCAATATCAATGGAAGGCTCTCATTTTTCTCAGGTTCCATCTACAACACAAAGATCATACTTGTTACCTATGAATCATATATAGCTACATTGTTACTTGAAGAGGATTTTTTTTTTGTCATGTACTGCACTGAGAAATCCTCGATTTTATGTTGACAATAAACCTATTTATAGTCATTTGAATAGGGTAACTCAAAACTTTTCAAAACATTTAGGTGCAGTAAGAAGTAGATACAGGCCTTACAGGCGCGGTAGATGATAGTTTGTCCTATCAGGACGATCACACTTTGATCCGATCATTTCGCTACCCATTGCCTCACTACCCAGAGTTGGGACAACGGACCTCAATCACCATACCATTCCCAAACACCACCATCAGGTGGTACCAGAACTTGTATAAAACTGTTATTCCAACTTTTCTCAGGCAATCATCGGTCGGTTTTGATTATTCTTGCAGCATTCTTCTAATTTTTCCATTCTCTCGGGCAATGAACTCTTAAAATTTTGAATTTCGAATATTTTCAAATTCAAGTACAATTTTGAAATTTACATTTCGAATTTCCATAGTGCATAGCCCTGAAAAGCATAAAAATAGGAAGAATGCCACAAGAAGCACCAAAATCGACTGATTATTGAAAGAGAAAAGTTAGAAATACTGCTGAGTAATTTCTTGACATGGGAAGGAGGCCCATGGGGTTCTGGGTAGAGGTGTAGCTACCTGAAGACTGGGGGAGACTGGGGCGTGACGTCACGTTCATTTTATTGCAAACAGTGCGCCAGTTCTATTTTTCTGTTTCTTGATTGTATATTCATGTTTTTCTTGATAAGTAAACCAAGTGACTAAAGGTAAGCTACATATACCTATCTATTCCTTGTTTTGCATCTCTGAATCATTGGAAATTATTATAATAAGTTCAAGATATTTACAGGTAGGTGCATAAGTTTAAGATATTTACAGGTAGGTGCATAAGTTCAAGATATTTATAGTACATAATAAGTTCATAACAATACATAAGCAAATTATAGTACAGAGTAAGTTCAGAATAGTATATAAGAACATTATAGTACAATACAAAAAATAAACCGTTGTGTAGGGATTTGCAGCGATTTTGTCCCCCGAATTCAAAATGTCCACTCGCATTTTGCGTATCATAGTCTTTGGAGCAAGTTCTGTTCCGAGCCAGTTTGTCCACAAACCCTTGTCATACACAATCATACCCGCCACAATCGTCACCCGATTTTGAACAGGTTTACATATTTGGTGCGGGTTAGCCTAGGGATAATCCGCTTGATCCCTGAATGTTTCTTTTGCGCGTTACTATATTTGTGTACAGAGACAGAAACGGAACTAAATTTATTCAGAAAGCTCTAAAAACCGCTACCTAGTGGAAATGTTGATGTTGGAGGACGAAATTCTAATTTTAAAAATAAGCATTTTGAGCAACGTTATCATTCAGAAATTCCTGATCAAATCTGGTACCTTGCCTGTTATACCCACCAGAAATTTATTACCTACATTTTTCAAATACATTTAAAAGAGATTTAAAGGGATTCTGCCATTTAATTTAGACAATCATTTTCATGTGGTTTTGGAAATTCTCGTTCTGTGTTGAAAAACTGGTGTGTAGGAGGACGGCTCCTCATCTACCCGCGCGACCTGCTTTGAGTTATTACGTTGAAAACAAAATTCAACATAAATATAAGTTTTGATGGAAAATGTTTTGAAAATTCTCCAGAGAAACGGTGAACAATATTATTTGATTCAGTGTAAAAACACTTGGAAATCACATGTCAAATTTTAATTAGACAGGTAGGACTATCTGTTTTTCGGGAATAAAATATCGCTTTCGTGTATTATAAATGAGTTGAGTATTTAAATTATTTTTATTTAAAAATTGTGGTACCATGTAAATCTGGTTTTGACAGTTTTTCAACATCTATGTGCAAGCGCATTGCGCAGTGCGCTAAAAAAAGACGTTTCCCACAAAATATATGTCATAACAATGAGCTAAAAAGGGAGATGGTGGGGAATAGCAGACAACTTTGTAACATCTTGAGAGTTTCCAACTCATATTGGTACAGATTATGTGAGGCTCCAAAACAACTGGTTCCAGGTACCTACCTACCTACTAGTTTTGTTAAGAAATAAACAAGATTCCGTTTAAATTAATGTGCGGAGGTAAAAAGAAAGAAACCGGTAAAATTAAAAGTAGTAACTAATATAATATTAATGAATCTTGGCTTAGAAAGTATTCCTTTTTCAGTAACAACACAGCCAAATAGCGATGTCGGAACAACCAACTACCTACCTATTTCATTTTGTTTGATATTGTAACAAACTGTATGATATTTTCGTTCTTTCATTTTGATGAACGAATGTGCAATATCGACTTACGAAATGATTTTAATTTAAACCCCTTCTATCAAAAATTCCTTTTGTATGGTGCAAGGTAGGTACGTTAGAGGCATTTTTCATATTTAATCTCTTTGTATGACGAAATTCACCTGAAATGTGTAGGTACCTAACTCCTCGAGCGGAGAATCGACGAGGAAGAACAGAAAAACATCCTCAAACTTAGATTTTCATTCTTTTAATAGGATTCATCTTGTTCTTTGTAGAGATATTCCAGTAAAAACTACAGCACGGGAGGTGGGAGGGACGAGTCATGTTCCTCCTCATGTGTAGGATTCAAGTTCAACTTCCATCTGTGCATCTGGATGAACAGCGGCCATCGCTCAAGGCGCGTGGAGATCTCTATACGCCTTGCTCCTCACTAGAGATATGCAAGGGTGGTGAAAGCTCGACCGGTGGGGTGAGGGGGACCTTAGCAGCACCTACGTTACCTACTTTCACACCCACCACTTACTTATCTTAGGTAGGTAGGCAACACCTGCAACGAGGAAGCGTCAGACAACCCCCCTTCTGATTGTTGGTACAAACGTTGTTAGTACAACATAGTAATCAGTAACTTGAACTTGCAGACACCTTGAAGGGCCAGCTGGTGAAGAGCTCTACTGAAAAGCAAGTGGGTAACTAAAAGAAATTGAATGGGAACCGAACCCTCATCAAGGTATTAAATATAAAGGGTTAGGTTCCGCTAGTGTAAGAAGTAATATTACCATAACTTCCGGAGGAGTCCGTCGTCACTAGCTGGTTGAGTACTGGAGGCGAGCGCTTTCGATTTAAGGACATCATCATCAGGCCGTCGACGATGTCCTTACCTCGAGCACTCGGCTCCAGTACTCGACCAGCTAGTGACGACGGACTCCTCCGGAAGGTATGGTAATATTACTCACCAAGGTAGTCCCAAAATAGATTCACTAAAATACTGAAGCAGAAACTCACAGTGGTCGACTTATTCAGAGAAGTAACTCCGTTTTCATTCTTGTCTCCGTTTGAAGGTTCTACATTTCGTACAAAGACGTCCACCTTTAAAATAAATTTAAATAAAAGTAAATTATGAGTGGAAGTAGATGCTGAAATCAGGAAGTTATGTAGTAGCCGACCCCACTAGACTGGTTTGATCCGGGTCTGCACCTTGAAAGTTATGCCGTGACAGGCCAATTGCTTAGGTTTTGACTCGACCTGAAAGGATTTCGCTCAACCTGATGTTGATTTCAAGGGAGTGAATCCTATTTAAAGGGACTAGACGCAAAATTCTGACCAATGCGCATCTTCCACTGAGCCATACACAACCAACTGACAATCCAAACAACAATAGAACAATTTTTTGGATCTTAGTCAAAATTAAGACTGGACTAATACAAAAAAAATAAAAACTAATAAAGAACTCAAAAAATAAAACTAATAGAAATCAAAATGCGAACATGCTCAAAATGGAGTTTCTACTAAGAATTGTGACAATTTAGTTCATTACCTCTTTATTTATAGTAGATACAATTTCCATTTCCGGTTTTATGACAATTTGATTTCCAGAGAACGGAGAACAAGCGAGTAGCTTATCAGCACCTTGCCCCTGAAAATGTGATAAGGATGAAATAATTTAATAATCTACTTAAAGAAAAACAATTTAATAATCATAAAAAGAAGGAATGCTATAAGTATCTACGTTTTTAATTCGAAGTTCAAATTTCGCCTCATCTTTTAATAGTCCTGGAGCCCAACAAAATTACAAACAATAAATAACTGAAATTTGGATGGGACTCGCATTCCACCAGAAATCCAACATGACCAGACAGCAATACAAAGTGGCTAAAATTTTTCTAACAGACAAAATCGAAAATTATTGTGAATTTTGGACTACAATTTACAAACTTGAGTAGATGGCTTAAGTCTGTCGTTCTATCTTCTAGTAGTACTCTAAAGCCTAGTCCACATCAGTCCAGGCCCCTCAACAGTTAGTAACACGATGGTGGTGCTTCTCCATGAAACTACTCACACAAGTGGTAAACAGCTAATAATATATGTTCTTGACTGTTTTAAGAAATTTATTGCTGTAACCAGTTCTTCAAGCAACTCTCTCCCAAGCATGAGGTTTGGGGCATGATGTAATACGATTGCATAAAATGCATGTAATATATATTACATATTATTGAAATAAATGCAGTACAAATTAAAAAAGTAACCTAATATTTATCAACAGATAGCAAGCTGAAATGGTGAGAATGCTCTTGACAACAAAGCCCGAAATTTGAATATATGAATCCCAGTCAAATTGGAACTTTGTTTTTTTTACCTATCTCACTAGATTTCTGATGCATCTGTTGAAAATATTGGTCAATGGACTCCACTATCCTCCCAAGTTCGAGAACTATTTAAAACCATTAAAAAAATCGAGATAACGGCGTCCTGGAGATTTCAACCCCTATTTTTCACCCCTTAGGAATAACTGACAGTAACGCCGAGCTTCGAGGACCAACTAGACCCCAAGCGGGACCTACACACCTAATTTCGTTAATTTTGGTTCATGATAACTAAGAAAAGTGAGAAGTACGACGTACGGCGGAAGGATAGAAATTTTTTGGTTTATTATTTTCAATAATGAACCTTTGGAATCCAGCATGAAGAAAAAATAATAATAATAATCCCTCCCCTCAAAATTTGATGGTTTACGTTTCAAGGTATGTAGATTCCGAAAATGCAATACAAAAAATTCTGTCTATCCGCTGTACGCCGTTTTATTGAATTTTCGGATTCTACATACCTTGAAACGGAAACCATCAAATTTTGAGGGGAGGGGGGGGGGGGGTTAAAAAAAATTGTTTCATGCTCGATTCATAAGGTTCATTATTGAAAATAATAAACCAAAATTATACATAAGATGTTTTAGGCTTTGTTGAAACTTGGCATGAATGCCAGGACTTTCCAATCACTGACTGTCTGTCCAATTATGTCTGCCACAAAACGCCTGCGATAAGGGCGATGAGCGGCTATGGTAGAGCAAGTGGCGGTGTAATGTTTTTTTTTTTTTTTTTTTTAAACAATTCGCTTCAACATGCACGGTGATCGATAAATCGAATCACTGGATTGTCCTTAAACTTGTTTTGCCACACGTAGTCATAGCCCTAGGAAAGTTCTACTTCAGCCCAAATTTGAATGACGGTGTGACAGTGGAACTGATCCGGGCGGCAATCCAACAGATAGAAAGCGCAATGCCTGCACACCTCTATCTGGCTTTTGGGTGGGGACATGAACGCAAGAGCTTGCGAGCTGGGAGAGGTGGATGGTGATCTACTGTTGGGTGGCCAATTACTACCATATCGAACATCTCTGGATCTGAGAACCAATAAACGGGGGCACCTGCTCAACGATTCATGCGAGGAATTTGGTCTGCTGGGGCGTAATGGTCGTACCGCTTCGGATAGCCCGGCAAGCTACACATGCCGGGCTATCCGAAGCAAGCTACACATGCATTGGCGAGGGAAAGCAAACCGGTGTGAACGATCTCATTATTGTCAATACTGAGGGGGCAGTCCCTTCTGGCACTCGACTTGGAGCTGGTATTTCTGCCAGGGTGGTGGATGGTGGCCACTTGATGCCCATGACCCCGATGCTGCGAGTGTTCTCCACCAATGAGTGAAATCCGGAACTGTCACCTAACTCATGGTATCATTCAAACAGCCGTCAAACAACCGCTAAATATTTCCTTCCCTACATGAAGTAGTCTTCTCAGTTACCACGTGTTTTTTTCCCCTTTTTTTAAAAATCTTTTTCCTTTTTTCACATAATTATTTATCTGAATTATGCACGTTCAGTTAATTTTATTTGCATCGAACTTTTGTAACGGTCTATGACATCTACAATAAACTGTCACCTACCTACCTCTTTATTTATAGTAGATACAATTTCCATTTTCGGTTTTATGACAATTTGATTTCCAGAGAACGGAGAACAAGTGAGTAACTTATCAGCACCTTGCCCCTGAAAATGTGAAAAGGATGAAATAATTTAATAATCTACTTAAAGAAAAATAATTTAATAATCTATTTAATCATCATAAAAAGAAGGAATGCTATAAGTATCTACGTTTTTAATTCGAAGTTCTAATTTCGCCTCATCTTTTAATAGTCCTGGAGCCCAACAAAATTACAAACAATAAATAACTGAAATTTGCATAGGACTCCGCATTCCACCAGAAATCCAACATGACCAGACAGCAATAAAAAGTGGCTAAAATTTTGCTAAGACAAAATCGAAAATTATTGTGAATTTTGGACTACAATTTACAAACTTGAGTAGATGGCTGAAGTCTGTCGTTCTATCTTCTAGTAGTACTGTAAAGCCTAGTCCACAACAGTCCAGGCCCTTGAACAGTTAGTAACACGATGGTGGTGCTTCTCCATGAAACTACTCACACAAGTGGTAAACAGCTAATATATGTTCTTGACTGTTTTAAGAAATTTATTGCTGTAAGCAGTTCTTCAACCAACTCTCTCCCAAGCATGAGGTTTGGGGCATGGTGTAATAAGACTGCATAAAATGCATGTAATATATATTACATATTATTGAAATAAATGCAATACAATTTAAAAAGTAACCTAATATTTATCAATAGATAGCAAGCTGAAATGGTGAGAATGCTCTTGACAACAAAGCCCGAAATTTGAATATATGAATCCCAGTCAAATTGGAACTTTGTTTATGTATCTCACTAGATTTCCGATGCATCTGTTGAAAACATTGGTCTATTCAAAATATTGTGAGCTATAAACTTCAATATTCTATACTTTTATAAAAGGATATATTCGGGGATGTTTTCTCCATTTAGGATGCATCGTCAACAAGCATCCAAAAACCACTGATCTGTTAAAAATAGCGAACTAGAAGAAGAAAAACGTGTATTTTTACAAATATGATGAACTAGGTCGACTGGCATAGATTCTGTGTGGGGCTTTTGGGTTGGAGTAGAGAAACATTCCTCTCCTAACACTCGGATAACTGACAGCCCGACAGATGAGGGGAGCAGGAGTGAGAAGATAGGACGAGGAGTGCCAAAGTGGATGGGCACCCGGAAACACTGCCTCCTAAGGTCAAAAACCCTCCTGGCCCCACCCAGTACATCCAAGAGTAACCGGTCGACCTATACACAGAACAGCAATGGACATGGTCCATCTGCTGAGTCTGATCATTCATTTCTTGAAGTGACTAGGTACATTACTTTCTGATTTTTTTACACGTTTTTCACATTTAAAAAAAATTATACTTATCAAAAACTTGATAATTTATTAATAGATTATGTGAACAATTTTACATTAGGTATTTATAACACTTTTAAGGTTATTTTAAATAGGTAGCCCAGTTCATTAATTTCTCCTACGAATTCCTTTCTATAAAACCACGCTTGTCTTAAATATTGAGCCATTCTTCTGTGCCACTCTCTGCAATCCAAAATTGTGAACTATAGTTCCACCATTTTATATTTTCACTATTCAACACCTAGTCATGAACGTTTTGTCTAGAAGCATCACCACTGCACGGCGAACTGTTCCGAGAAGAGAGACACAACCACATTTGTGCCATTTACCTGTAGCTGTTCTGTCATTCATCCTCTGCCGCAGTATAAGTCGGCCATTTTGGAATAACAGTTTTATATATACTTTTCAACTCGGCACCAACTGACTGCAATGTCCAAACCTGTTTTAGCTGTCATTGATCCATGGGCACGAGGTATCTCTTTATATTCCTAGCTTCGAATTATGAACTACAGCTAATTTATTATTCTACAGTACGATAAATTACCAAATTATACATTGTCTTGCATTAAATAGGTAGGTATCGGTAATTATCAATGAATACCACTTACTCCACACTGGGAAGTGACTTTTGGTGGTTCTGAAGAGATTTGAGGAACTGATTTTTCTAGATTTCTATTGAAGCTCTGATTAGACTGAACTGTTTCATCGGGTGCCTCATTTGACGAATGGCTGACCTAAAGAACAGACGATTTTGAAATACAGTCAAACATATTACTTTGACACATGAACTTTCATAGTTTTCTACATCACCTCCATAGGGTAGCGCTGCATCATGTCAGTGGATTCACAGCCTGCACTAATCGAAGCGGGAGATTCGTTGCTGTCATCATTTGACGATATTATTACGCAATCGGAGTCAAGAGCACCTTTAGAAACGGAAAACTACAAGGGAAATAATGAATAAAATTAATGGTTATCGCTGTAATTCCAGGACATGAAAGTCTTCAGGTTTAGACTTTATATCAATAAGTAACCACTGGACATTCCATGGTGGCTGAAGAGATTTCAACTTTAAGAGCGCTACATTGACTTTTCAACTAGGCATGCAGAGGATGTGTGTCTCACATTTGGAACGGTCATTGGTCCCAACCTTACTGCTTTCTCAGTTTAATGAAAACCAGGCAACAGGAAATCCATGCAAATTACAAGTATTTCTTATAACAGTTTGATTTGGATTTTCATATTATTATCAGAACGAGAAACCAGCAAAAAATGCTTAAAGCACAGTATATCACATATATTATGGTAGTTAGTAATGATTCAGATGTTGTTGGTAGAAATCTAGCGGTGGAGGTACAAAAGGAAAGCAGTTCGGGAATGGGCTCTTGGGATAAAATTTACGTAAGTTGAACACCATAAAAAAGTATCTAGGAGTCGTGATAGACCATGGCGCCCCTCATATATAGAACTATGTGTATATTCAGGACTATGTAATAAAATTAAAAAGCTGACTTACGGTTTTTACAATATAAGGAAAATTCTATCGAAAGACAAACTTGTCTACTACAGCATGAGTCAGCCTATTATTCAGTATGGAATTTTAGTCGGGGGCGCTATCTATAACACATATCAATAAACTGTTTTTGAGGCAAAAACCAATTTTGACAGTTATGCTGTCTCTGTGCCTTGTAGGAACAACAATGAAGACCTTTGATCCTTCAAAGGTCTTCAGTATTCATCAGCTATATGTATTGCAAAGGTTTTGCTCGTCTTCTCATAACACCCACACATGACCAGCAGCACAAGAACACCGCAATCCATACTCGTATTGGACAGATGGAAACATTCCCCCTCCCACCTTCAATTTTTTTCATTGAACACTATCACATCAAGTGCCATGAAGTGGGAGGAGGGGGCCAGGGTTGGAGAAAATTCATTAAAATATCTAGTGCAAGCTACACTTTCAAGGGTGGGGGGAAGCTTGACGACACTGTCTAAGTCTAAATCACTGTCTGTCTTAGTCTGTCTAAGGGTGGGATTAATAGTCCGTACTTGAGGGTCAGTAGCACTCAAGTATTGGAAGATGAGCCCTCAAGTCACCAATCGGTATTAATAAACCGCACTTGGGAACGTCAGCCCCTCAAGTCTATTCGAGACTCCGCTCCTACAGCCAAATACTCAAGTAACCGCCATAGGTACCTTGAGTGAGAGTCTTATCAGTTTAGCGTCGGTGTTTCATTGTTATCAGTTCGTTTTCACTAGATTAACGTTAGGAATATTGTTTTCATTACCTACATATTATTATTATTATTATTAGATATACGTTTTACCTTTTTATTTTTTATTAGATACAGATTTACGTTAGGTATATTATTATTCATTGCTACAATGGAATTCGACGAATATGATGGCAAGTATGACGACTATCTGTGTACAAGTTGCAGTACAAACTGCCAAACACTCTTCGCATAGTACCGGCCTGGGCTTTACTGCACAACATTGGGCTGCGGGAAGGGGACAGGTGGAAATGCGTTTATACATCGACATTTTTCTAATTAGATATTAAATAAGTATACTGTTACAAAATAAAATGCAATAAAAACAACGCTGTTAAAAAATATAGAAAAAACGCTATTTATTTTTCAACAGGTCGCAACTTTGCCATAACTTCTGTTTCCTTCAAACATTTTTCTAGCCAACAGTACCTCATTTTCTTTCTTCTCTATGCCGAGATCTAGGTTATTTTTTAGCAGATTGTGAAGCACCTCATTTTGCTCGTACCTACTTTTTGGTTTATTATTTTCAATAATGAACCTGTGGAATCGAGCATGAAAAAAAATTGTAACCCCTCCTCAAAATTGGATGGTTTACGTTTCAAGGTATGTAGATTTCTTAAATGCAATAAAAAAAATTGCTGTCTGTCCGCCGTACTTAGCACTTTTCTTAGTTACAATGAGCCAAAATTGACGAAATTCTGTTTATAGGTCCCATTCGGGGTCTACTTGGTCCTCGAAGCTCGGCATTACTGTCAGTCATCTCTAAGGGGTGGAAAAAACCTTTTTTTACATGAATATTTTTACGGTTTTAAATTTACGAATTTTTTGAGACCACCCGGAGCATTGTACGTTACAGTAATGCCCCCAAGTTTGCACCGACAGGCTTGGTCAACAGGAGGGTGAATCAAATTGTATACGTATACATTCAGCCCAAATATCATCACCAGGGAGGAAGCACCTGATTATAATCACGGATGGCTGTGTGAAGTCGAGTTGGTTGTTCCGCGATATTATTCCGTTTGAAAAGTGAAGGCTGTTTTGGATTTTGTTGATAGGTACTTTTGCAACTTGAAAAATAGTTTGAAGTATTACTGATGGGCAAATTATTACACAACGGTAAATTATAGTACCTACACAGAAGGGGCATCTATGCAGGTAAATTATTACACAACGTTTTACTATTTGTCTTATGCTTCATGAATAACTGCAAATAATTAATTATTGAATCCCGTGAATTGGTAGGAAACTTTATTCCGGGGCCGGCTGCAGCACTCGATTTAGGGCTTTCCTGGGGGGAGCTCGAGGGTATTGACGCAGAAAACAGTGATCTACGCAGAAGGGGCATCTATACCTACAGGTAAATAATGAACCTTTGTGTAATAATTTGCAGCGTTTTTTGTTTTCAAGGATGACATCCTTGAACATTGCTTTTCCTTCTCAATACCACCTCCCTTAGGACGAACTTCTCGTCTTCGGTGAATACCGTACGTTTCGGTTTATTTTCCATTATTTTGGAAAGGAACGTCAAGCGAAAACCTCGGAAAATGTAAAGGAAAACACATGATAACCTGGTAAAAAGTAACCTCCCTAGAAGAAAACCTCTTCTTCTTCTTTTCTATTTGCTGTCCTCACGGAGATGCGCCATGGTGGATACACAGTTTGAAAGGAAACCTTCTTCATGGTAATCTCAAGTACAATCAAAACTCACTCAGGTTAGTGAGAGTCTCACTCCGTCTATTAATAGGTTTGTTCCATCCGCGTCAGTGCGAGTTCATCAGTGCGACACCCGCCAGTACGGAACCAAATGGGGTGGGGGTAGGTGCAGATACGAGTGCGAGTGAGTGAGAGTTCGAAAATATGACGGTAGGAACGCAAATTTGGTTCTCAGTCTTCTTTGGTTCTCAGAATTGAATTGGAGCACAAGTCATGGTAACGGTGGTCACAACACGGCACCAACAGAACAAATGAATTTTGGGGAGGTTACAGACTGTTACCTCTTGGGTTCACTTCAAAAACTCGATCGCCGTGAGTGTGGAAAAGTCTCGCACTCGGTACGGGACTGTTCTGCACTTGACGCGGAAGGAACACGGTTCGGTACAGTCGATGTAGAAACTAGAAGTTTGGGTTCATGGAACCGACAGGGTAGGAACACAGTTTTATGCGCGGATCGATCTGCGCATAATACGTTCTACTGAACTCGCTCGGATGGAACAAACCTACTACCACTCCCGAGTTCGTCCCTGACTTGAGGCGCTCAGAGACTTCCGCGAGTGTCAGTGACACTCACACTTGAGATCGGTCTATTAATCCCACTCTAAGTCACTGTCTGTCAAGATTGCGTCGTCTATTTGGAATCCTCTGTACAAGGTGCATAGTGATGCGATTGAGAGAGTCCAACACAAGTTTCTTAGGTTTGTTTTCTACAAGTGTTCCCGCTCGCTGGGTGTGGTTGAATTCAGCGATCGGCA